>JAEIFV010000326.1:0-327314 GCA_018904265.1 Lordiphosa collinella
AAATGATTCAAAGATCAGACAAGAATATTCTTATAGTATTTTCAACGCTGAACACGAATCTGCTTTCAAAAAGTGTCTATTACGTCGAGTTTTTGAGAAAAATGTACTCAAAGTCTCAAAAAACCCTTTTTTTCCCCATTTGCAATCACGTGTAGAGAATACAGCAGAAGTGCTTGAATACTCCAATTGGACTTAAATTAAAGCTTGAACTGTGAATCAAATCGAAAAAAACCTTGAATCAATCCTATATTTTCATCTAGCATCACTTTTCCATGTGCTCTCGTAATCTACTTGTTCTCATATGGCATATAGAAGTTATTAGCATTTATATAAAAAGTGAGCAATTTCAGTTTTACCGTTCCAATGGTATTAAAAATGTCTATGGTCCGTTTTTATCCGCCGACTGTGTGCGCAGTTTTTGAATTTGTTGAAGAGCTTTTAGAGTTCAGCACAGACATTAATAGTTCTTCCATTGTAAAATGATTTTGGTCCGATTCCTAGGTAACAAAGTGACCGAAATGCTCACAAAACATGAAGTCACATAAAAGACCCAACCTGAACCAGAACATGAATCAGCCGAAAAGAAGAAGAGCGAAATCCCTTCTGCTAAAGTGGCCTAAGCGATCTAACAAGAGATCTTGATCTTTCAAAAGAAAAATCGGAAATTTTAGCATCACGTTTTTAAGAAAGGAATTTGTTAAAGGATGATGGCAAAATAACGTATTACTTAAAAAACAAGGAAGAAAGACGGTCAAGCCCGACTGTATAATACTCTGTACCAACGAACATAAATTTTGATGCTGCAGTGGCAGCGGTAAACAGCGCTGCTTATGCGCTGCTGCAGCATACACTCTTTTGATCATATCTGGAGAACCGTTGATCCGATCTTTATGATTCCTTTGGGAAATCGTTAATAATTTTGATTAGAATATATGTCCAGCAGGTTCGAACCTTCTATCTATTAAACTGTGGGAGATATGACGTTTTTCTCAAATTGCGGGGGCGTGAGGGGGCGTGGCCAAAATTGAAAATAAACTTGATCTGCCTGCAGATAGAAGAAGCATATGTCCCATACATGTCAAACCTCTATCTCTTACCATCTCTGAGACCTGTGCGTTCATATGGACAGACAGACGGACATGGCTATATCGACGCGGCTGTTGATGCTGATCAAGAATATATATACTTTATGGGGTCGGAGATGCTTCCTTCTGGCTGTTACATACTTTTGCACAAACTTATTATACTCTATGTACCTTTGGTACAGAGTACAAAAACTAACTAACTTATCGACGGTTGCCAGCACAGTCTACAGGGAAACAGCAACTCTGCGATACAGCTAGAACATGCCGTTAATATAAAAGAATTCTATGAGTTAATGGTTATATTGCTGTATTTGATAAACTACAAGGTGGGCCAAAAGAAGTCATCCGGGCCAAAAGAAGTCACCCTATTGGAAGATGCTCTTATTTTTACAAATAGACGGCAAAGTCAGATCTGTTTTGACATTTGTGGACTAGACAGATGTAGAATATACCATATATAATATTTACCTCCTTATATTTTGGAGCAATATGACCATTAACTCATAGAATTCTTTTATATTAACGGCATGCTCTAGCTGTATCGAAGAGTTGCTGTTTCCCTTTAGACTGTGCTTGCAAACGTCGATAAGTTAGTTAGTTTTTATACTCTATACCAAAGGTAGAAAAATGTTATCTGACAAGTAGTCTTACAAGTAGTCTCCCACACGATTCTACAAAGTTTGGTCAAAATCGGGTGACTATAGCATATAGCTGCCATCGGAAAGATCGGTCGAAAAACAAGTTCTTGTGAGAAAAACTTTTTTTGTTTTTAATGGAAACGTCCCTTACGTTTGCATATATTTTTTTATATATACTTTTTCACAATTCTAGTTTTGTCAAAATCGGATGACTATAGCATATAGCTGCAGTATGAATGATCAGTCGAAAAAGAAGTTCTAGGGAGAAAAAATTTTTTGTTTTAATTGGGATCGCCTCCAAATTTCGTAATTAACAGTGTATTATGCTTTTTCATGATTTTTACCAAGTTTGGTCGAAATGAGACATCTATATAGTATAGATCCCATAGAAAAGTAAAGTCCAAAAAGTAGTCTTATTTAGAAAAACATACTGCAAGGGTACACAAAACTTCGGCCGAGCCGAAGTAAGTCCCCTATTTTTTTAACTTCAGATTCGGATTCAGCGCGTGATTTTACATAAGGAATGACATCAAATTGAAGAGGGTAAAAAATGCTGTAAGCTATGTAATCATAGCACCGTCAAGGAATTTTTTTTATACTCTGTACCAGAGGTACACAGAGTAAATAAGTTTGTTCAAAAGTAAGTAACAGTATATATATTCTTGATCAGCATCAACAGCCGAGTCTATATAGCCAAGTCCGTCTGTCCGTATGAGCAAACAGATCTCAGAGATGGTAAGAGATAGAGGTTCGACATGTATGTGACATATGCTTCTTATACTTGCAGGTAGATTTTGTTTATTTATTATTTTTGCCCCACCCCGTCATATCTCCCGAAGTTTTAGTGTTCGTCGTTTAAGGGCACACCTAGTGTGAAATTTCAAAAAAATCGATTTTTCTTTTTTTTCATATTTCGGTAGATTACACCTTAAAAATAACATATTAAAATTTCAAATCGATATCTCAAATAGTTTTTGAGTTATAGCAATTTAAAGAGCAGCCGCTCGGCAGCTAGAGAGACGATCATTTTATCTTTAAACGCGTTTTTCTCGAAACAGCATTTTCCGAATTTGCTGCAGTGATTACTCAAAAACAAATGATCCGATCACTATCAAATTTTTTTAAAATGTTCTATATATAGTTCTCCGTACAATGACCTATCGGTTTTTGATTTGATCAAAAAATCGAATTTTGGCAGGCCAAAAACGACCAAAATTTTGGGTAAAATTCGACTTTTTTTTTAAAACGCCGCCATATTGTCAATTTTTGATTTTTTTTTATCGTAGGTCATTGTACAGACAATATTATCTAGTTTAACGAGAATTTTTTTTTTTAAATTTCATCCACGGAGAAGGCCGGAATCACTGCAGCAGTGAAGGAACTTTTTTTTCGCGCCGTTGGAGATCGACTTAATTTATAACTTAAAAAAAATTTATTTTTTCTTCAAAAATTTCACTGTATATTCTTGAAACATGTATAAATATATTCTTAAAATTTTGTTAATTGATAAAGTAGTTTTTTTTAAAAATTCTAAAAAAACTTTTTTTTTTTACCCCATATGCTGCTTGTTTTGTTTTCGTTCATATCGATCCGCTAAAAGAGGGCAGCACCGGTTGCAACGGTGATGGGCAGCACTTCACAGGTACAGAGCATGTTATAGTCGAGCTTGACCGACTTTATCACTTTTTATTTCTTGGGTCCTCAGGCTAAATTGCCAAATTACACAATTAATTTACACGTCCGAATGATATAATTTTTTGAATTCCTAATCTTGGCCGAAAATTCATTATAAGTGACTTGGCTTGATCGACTCTTTTGCTTGTTTGAAAATGGCCATTGCCGTTTTAAGCGAGGAAGCCAGTAGACCTACGATACAATTTGAGGGTAGTCTGTACACGATTAATTTTTGCCCGAAATATGGGAAAATGGTCCACAGTGCACCGTTGTTGAGTGAGTGAATAAGTGTGTGTGCATTTTTAACGAATCCCTAACAAGCTTCTGCTTGCCCTCGCCTCGGCCAAAGGTCTATTGTTATAAAAGTTGCTTTTGCCTTTGGCAGGACCTTACCCAGAGTAACCAGTGTGCGCTGGTAAGTGCCATTGAGACGGATTTGCGGCCATTATATGGCAGGCATCTAATGTGATTTTCAGCTGGCACGTTCCGTTGTCCTCTTCTTCCCTTCAGTTGCATTTTGTTGCATAATCAAATTGCGCTTTTCGTTTGGGGCCAAACAGAATTTGAATGTTCGGCTGGCCACTAAATTATTGAATTCAATAAGAAACTCAGCCCAGATCCAATTCCCTAGACAGAAATCAATGTGCAAGTTATGCGCACATTTTGCAGCGAGAGGTGGAGAAAGTGAATGGATGCGCAGCTCCCTTTAGGGGGCATTTGAACTTGCACATTCCGAAGAAGATAAGAATTTTCTTTCTTTTTCATATGAAAAACAACCCATCCGCATACCCAATGACGCCGCCGGCTAAGCTGCAATTGCTAGCCAAACTCCACGGCTGAATGCTGCGGAACGTACTCAAAAGCCAGCACTGCCATTGATATGGACACGTGTGTTTGTGTGTGTGGGTATTTGTATGTGTGTTTGTTTGCCTGCATGTGTTAAAATATGTTAGCTTGTTGGTTTAACATAGAAAAAAGTACAGCGAAAAGGTGGGGGTGCATATTTATAGAATACTTGTGCAAAGGGAAGAAAAAACGAAGGAAACGATGAAGATGCGCAACCAAATGGTTACCCCAAGGGAAAAAGCTTATCTTCAGCATGCCGTGACTTGTATAATATTCTTCGAGAATTTCCTTAATCAGCTGACTAATTATGCAACTTAAAACAAAGAGCGAGGAGAAATTTTATGGAAGAAAGTAAATTTCATGGCCGCGAACATCTTGAAAATCGGAAGTAATTCAATCCGTCTAAAGAAAGTACTGGATCTACACTTGGGGGAACCATGGTGTCGGACAATCAATAAGTAACGAAAAACACCGTTATTCAACACGTTAGATTGCCGAAAAGCTTTATGATTATAAAAAAGGAGAAAACGACCTTACAAATGTGGGAAAAGTAACGAATTGGATCCGTTTTTGAAACAAATCACAACGGATTAATGTCATTTTCCGCCATATGAAGAAAAATTACCAGAGCTAAAATGGAAAGTACTGTACAGACCCCAAATCTTCAAAATTCGTAAAGGGGGTTTTTTGGAATTTTTTTTTGAAGCGCGATTAAAACTTAAAACTTTGTATTTTTAACCATATACTATTTAGTAGCTGTTTAAGTACATTTAGCAATTTTTTTAAGTTAAAAATAATGAAAACTTTCTATGAAACAGCGCGGCGAAGTAAGTCATGTTAAAACAAGTAAGAAAACTGTAGTCGAGTGCCCCGACTACAAAATACCCTGTTCCCTTGATTTCTTGTGTTTTCATACACATATACACACACTCAGTTTGGAGTAAAATTGTGCCTGACAGTTTTGCGCTTGAGGGGGGAATTTTCCAAATCTGAAACAAACTCGATTTGAATCGGGTATACACCTACCTACATGCAAACGCGGTAACTTTTGGACATACGGACAGCACAGACGGACATGGCTAAATCGACCAGTCTGTTGATGTTGATCAAGAATATATATACTTTATAGGTTCGCCAATGTTTCTACCTGTTACATACTTTTGCACAACTTCATGATCCCCCTTTTCCCATTTTAAATGGGAACAGGATAAAAAAAGGAAAATTCCACACGGATTAGTCGGAGAAGCTTCGTAAAAGTTTGTATGGGAAGAATTTCATTGGTCATCCGATTGACTTGAAACTCGGGTTGTAAGCAAAGTATGCGAAACAAATGGACACGTTTTTCCCGATTTCGGAAAATCCGTCCACAAGAAAAATTCCCATTAAATTCGTTATGCGAAAATCTATTTTCCATCCAATTGACTTGAAATTCCGTTTGTAAGGATAGTAAGTGAAATAATCGGCCCTGTCCGAGTCGGTTTTCGTGTAAACTTTTGCATTTAGAGTTAAAATTTTACAACGTTTTATGGAAAGTGACAAGCTTATCAACGGTTACTAGATCAGGTTTGAGAAAAATCGAAATTGCTTAAGCAGTTGAAACCGACTGCTCAATGCCAAGTGGATTCAATTCGTCGAAAAGAGACGACCTGATCTAGTAGGGACAGACATTCTTTTTACTTTTCATATGAATCTGTGAACTTCAAAATAGAAAAAGCTGCGTTTACACGAAAACCGACTCGGAATTCGGAACAGGCCCGAATATGATATGTTATTTTCCGATGTTGAAAAATTCGACTGTGTGTGACTTGTGTGACTTGCTTTCGCGAGAATAACCTTACTTTAGGCCCAAAGTTCATTGATATATTAAATTACTAGGGTCCGTATACGACTAGCATTTTTTCCGTCTCCCACAGGACCAAAAAAAACTTTTTTAGATGGAAAAACACCTCAATTGGTTCGAGGTAAAATCGAACAAAGTTAAATTGTCTTTGACATGCGTGGGTAGTGTTTTTTGTGTTTGTTATATCTGTACGTATTCAGTGCCGTATCTCATACATACGAAAATGGCTAAGCAGTGCCTAACATTTTTTTGCCTACATTTTTACATTATAGTCCACATTTAAGCTACTTAGGTAAAAAATTACCTAAGTATTTCACATATAGTCTATTTATGCATCTTAGACTCACCATTTTAGTACGTTTTTTGCTGTTGAATGAGGAACCACTCCCAATCAACAGCGATCATTTACTACTACTTATAGTGTAAAAATTTAAACAAAAAATAGAAGGCTCTGCTGAATATATATGTATGAGATACGGCACTGAATATGTATAGAAATAAAAAACGCACAAAGCGCTACCCACGCATGTCAAAGACCATTTAACTCCATTCGATTTTACCACGAAAAAACAACTGTGGTATTTTTCCATCTAAAAAAGTTTATCCATTTAAAAAAGTTTTTTTGGTCCTGTGGGAGACAGAAGAAAATGCCAGTCGTTTACGGATTTTAGTAATTTAATATGTCAATAAGCGTTGGGCCTAAATTCGGGACACTCTCGCGAAATCAAGGCACTCATACTCAATGCAACCGCGTGGCTTTTGAGCTTTTTCAAAACAAAAACTATTTTCAGTGCGGCATAACTGTCGATGGCCGCCCTTAGCACATTATAGAACTGTGATGGGATTACTGTGAACTCGCGCTGTGGTATTTTTGGTGGATGCAGATTGAACTAATTGATTTTGTCAGTGCACAATGCCTTTAAGGATTGAAAATGGAACCTGAATTACAGCAAATATACTGACGAAGATGAATATAAGCCCCAGTAGAACATACCATACCACCAACTCCTGACGACTTTCCCATTTAAACTAAGCTTGGCTCGGTCCATTGGAAATTTCAATAACAATTTTTTTTGATGGTAATTGATTAGCGAGGTGATGTGGCATACGTTTTGAAACAAACTTAATCTGCGTGCAGACAATGGAAGTCTACATTTAAAATTTGGTTTCACTAGCTCTCTTAATATCTGAGATCTTTTGATGTTGATCAGTAAATATACTTAATGTTGTCGGAGTGCTCGCTTCTTCACATAGCCGCTTAGCTTTTTAGTCTACGAGTTACTTGAGTATAAAAACAGTACATGAGGCCTCTCATCCTCAATATTAGATCTACATCTAACTGTTGCGTCGATTTCTACTTTATGAAGTATAATTGTGGTGGCAAACGACCGAAAAGAAGACAGACCTTAAGCTCATAGAGAAAAAAGGCCGAGCCGTAGGCTCTACTCCAACGAAAGCACTCGAGACGGCTCTTGGTTTAGGTTCACGGAGCTGGTTTGATGCCTAGCACAGACTGATTTCTGTTCGATAATAAAAAAGTTCTAGCCGACTCAAGGACAAGAAAGTAATAAGGCCGAAGGTTCTTAGTGCTTCACCACGTTTTTAAGTTTGAAGTTTTAAGGAGCAAAATTTCTTTGTAAATTGTTTAAAATCGGATGAATAAACGTCATGGAGACCAAGAAGACGAACTAATCTATAAACTTACCTTTAATAAAATGGCCAGCAAATGCGTCAAGCTTAATCCGCGCTGTAATTCTAAACTAAGTCCAGCTCTGCTTGACTGCACAAAATTTCCCACAATTTGCTGGACGCCGCCACGAAGCATTGGATCACAATGGGCATAGAAGAGCAGCACATCCGACAGTGCCTGACAACTGGGTGAGAGTGTATCAGTTGCTTTGGACAGATCGCAACTAGCTCGGCTACGCAATGATTTAGTACGCTTTGGTGGACGTGGCGGCAGTGCATCTGGCGGAACATCCTCAGCAGCAGTTGTCACGAAATATGAGCTGCCAATTATTTCGGATTTCGAGAGTTGATCATCGATGGATGACTTCTGAATCATCGTGGAACGTGCCTCGAGCTGTCGCTGTAATAAAACCGTATCTGCACTATGACTGAGTGTGGTCGTGGATTGATGTAGGTAGGCCGGACAGGTGCTAGGTCCAAAATGATCATCTTTGATGTTCAACAAAAGTGGATTATCCTCCAACTCTGACTTTAGTAGAGGTCTCTCAATGGGTAAATTTTCCGAAAGCACTGGTGAGTTGTTGCTACTTTGGGGACTCGAAATTTGAGTGCTATTTCCACTTTCCGTCTGGCTGGTCAACTCGAGCAACTGCAGCTCCTGTTCAGTGATCTCCAGCGGCAGCTGTAGGATACGTGGTGAAAGACGCACGCATTGAGCCATCACTGTCAATGACAAGCTCTTGATAGATACACGACTGACATTATCCGGCTGCAGATCCCCTGCGCGGCCACTAAGTAGGAAGCGTGCACCGAGCAAACGTGCCGTGTAGTAGACCAGAGATTGTTCTAGGATGCTACCGATTTTCAAGCTGATTAAAGCACGTCCCACAACTGTTTGCTTAAGCGGCGAGTTCTCCACCAAAAAAGGATTCGCTGCGAGTATAAAAATCAAGCAATTAGCTGAACCAACTGTGACTGAAACCGTGACTCACCATTGGGTGTGCGACGCAGTTGCGGTGTGACAGCCGGTGCATCCATCAGCAGGGCAGTTGAAGCTGTATAAGAGACGCTAATCGAACTGGACTCCTCCACCGGAGTTGGCGTCTCAACTATAGACAGCTGACGCTCAGTCAGCGGTGGCGGTGGTAGCTGCGGCGGCTCAATGCTGCTGCTGGCCAAGGAGCTCAACGAAAGCGTTAGCGACGCCATCGAAGCAGCATCCGATTTATCGGCGGGAGCTGACTTGGAGGGCGTAGACTTAGAGCCGCTTGATTGACGAAAGAGCTTACTGACCGACTCCGAAGCTGCAAGCACACAAAACAGCCGACTAGTTAGTCCAAGTGGAGTCGAAACTTTGGTAGATAAGTTGGTCTGACACTAATGCCAGCGACGGCGTTTGCTAATTTGTGGTGCTTTCTTACTACCAAAGTGGGAAGCAGGCAGAGGCTTAAGGGAAAAGTGCTGGCCCTTAGAGAAGTGGGTCTTAGACTGCTAAAACAATTTTTCTTTTGCTGGCTTTTAGTGTTTGTATTTTTATGTTTTTTATTTTTCACTATTGGAAATTAATTGAAAAGTTCGATTTTGTGTCCAGCACAAAGACTCAGAGAGAGAGAGAGAGAAGAAAAAAGGATGGGTGAAGCCTTGCTTCGTCCATTGTCTAGAGTGAGTGTGTTACAAATTGCTGCATCTTTTAGTTGCGCTTGTTGTGGCTTTGCCCGTTGTTGTTTTAATGGATGTTTTGGAAATTGAAGCAACTAAGACAGAAAACTTTCTGGCTAAGCAGCTCAGTGGAACCTTGGCAAAGTGGTCAGTGCGTGGTCTACCTATTGAAGGATTAGCTTCGCGATTCACAATGCAGGCCGCTTATCAACACCATGCTTGTCATAGCAAAATTCCTTTGAATAGAGCTTTAGCATTAATTAACTGCATGACCACCCTTTCAATTAGCGAACTCGCTGAGCTTATAAACCACATCAATAATCAGGCAGCATGTCATAATGTTGGTAAGTTGGCTCCCCCTTATGTGCTTTAATAGTTTTGCAGTCCCCAAATCACGTTAAACATAACAGCAAAAGTGCCGTACTAAAAAATTGCCAAATAAAACTTCCGAGCGTAAAACTGCAAATAGACAACAAAACAGCGTACGATATGTGGCAGGCACGAACGAACGCGAAACGCGCAGCGACAAGAAGTGGGGGGTGCTTGGCTTGGCTTGATGGAGGGCTACACCAGAGCTAAGTGGGAGGTAAAGTCTCACATACATATGCAAATGCATTTGTGCAACCAAAAAATATAAAAAAAAGAACATCAGACAAAAAAACTACAACTAAAACTATGACGTAAAAAATTGTTTATGAAAATATACGGAAATATATATGTGGGATCTAAGGAATGGCGCTAGCTGGATGCTCTACTTATCGCATAAGTTTCCTCAAATAAAATGTTCAATTTTGACAAGTATAGTTCAGTTGAGGCTCAAAATAGGCTATGTTATTGAATTTTAACAATGCAGGATAATACCCTTTGCAAGGGTATCAAAATATTATTTTAAATTTGCCTTAAAGCAAAGCTATTTTGTATAATATTGACTGCTCCAACAATCTAAATGAAGTGCAGTTTGGATTAAGCATGTCAAATCGATAGCTGACTTCAAATTATTTATAAAGGTGTGTTCAAAAAGTATCGCGAATTTTCAATTTTCGCGGGTTACGTATATTCGAATTTCGTTTTTTTATGTTGGTACTCATGTCTCTCACTTATGCCGACAAGCTCGGCCATTTTGAATGTTCACTAATTGTTACAGCTTTTGTTGACGTGTTTTGGATCGTGTTCGATTTTTATCTATTCAAAAAATGGATCAAAGAACCTGTATCAAATTTTGTGTGAAAATCGAAATTAAGTGCGCGGATGCATTCCGAATGTTGACTGTGGCATACGGAGAAGCACCTTGGACCGAAGCTACGTTTATCGGTGGTACAAAATGTTCTCAGCCAATAACCGACTGCCACCGGCCCAACAACAGAAAAAATTAATGAAGTGGAGAAAATGGTATGGCCAATCGTCGAATCACATTAAAAGTTGCTGAGGACCTAAACATATCGATTGGCTCGTGCCATTCGATTTTTATCAATGATTTGGGCTGAGACGGGTCGCCGCGAAATTCGTACCAAAATTGCTCAATTGCGACCAAAAACAGCATCGCATGAACATTGCTAATGAGATGCTAAACTCTGTCCGCGACGACCCAAATTTGCCCAGGCATCTGGTACGAATCGTGGGTTTATGGTTAACGTGAAACCAAAGCTCAATCATCTCAATGGAACGCCGCACGAACCAAACCGAAAAGCGCGCCAAGTTCGGTCAAGTGAAAGTTTTGCTGACAGTTTTCTTCGATTGCAGGGGCGTGGTGCATCATGAGTTCTTGCCACAGGAAGAACGGTCAATAAGAATATTACTGCAAGTTTGCGCAATTTGCGCGAAGCAATCCGCCAAAACGCCCGGATTTGAAGAACAAAATTGGCTTTTGCACCACGATAACGCCCCTGCTCACACATCGTTGCTTGTGCGCGACTTTTTGGCCAAAAACAACACACTAATGTGCCGCAGGCCCGTATTCCCCAGATCTGGCCCCCTGTGACTTTTTCTTGTTCCCTAAACTGAAGAAGCCCATGAAAGGACGACGTTACGCTACGCTTGACGAGATAATGACTTCGAAGATTGGAAAAACCGTTGGCACAAGTGTATAATATCTCATGGGGATTACTTTGAAGGGGAAAAAATAGATATTCATGAATAAATAAATAATTTTTGAAAAAACACAAAATTCGCTATACTTTTTGAACACACCTCGTACCCTTGCAGAGGGTATTATAAAATTGTCCGGATGTTTGTAACGCATAGAAGGAAGCATCTCCGACCATATAAAGTAAATATATTCTTGAACAGCATGACGAGCTGAATTGATTTAGCCCTGTCCTTCTGTTTCTATGCTATCTCCTCCGTCAGTTTTAAAGCTATCCTTACCAATCTTTGCACGAAGTTTTTTGGTACAAATACGTTGCACATTTGTCGGAACCGGCCGGTTCGGATGACTATAGCATATAGCTGTCATAGGAACAATCGGTCGAAAAACTAGTTTTAGTGTTTACTATGCTTCGTATTTCTTAGTTTACTATGCTTTTCCATTTGGTCGAAATCGGACATCTATATAGTAGAGCTGTCACAGAAAAGTAGAGTCAGGAAAGTAGTCTTAATTAGAAAAACTTTTTTGCTTTCAATGGAAATGTCCTCAAAATTGGCATGTATTTGTTTTATATGCTCTAACACGACTCAGCAAAATTTGGTCAAAATCGGATGACTATAGCATATAGCTGCCATAGGAACGATCGGTCGCCAAAACTAGTTCTAGTGAGAAAAACTTTTTTGTTTTTAATGGAAACGTCCCTTACGTTGGCAATTTATTTATTTTATATACTTTTACACAATTCTACAAAGTTTTGTGAAAATCGGATGACTATAGCATATAGGTGCAGTACAAATTATCGGTCGAAAAAGAAGTTCTAGAGAGAAAACTTTTTTGTTTTAAGGCCCCCTTCTGGTCTAGAAAATTTTTTTTCCAATTTTTTTTTTTATTATTTTTAGCTTAGATATTCAAAAATATTATCCCAAAAGAATTTTTTCAAAATTCTAAATTCTTTCGAAGTTATAGCCATTTTAGTGAGAGAATGTTTTGCCTAAATGACGCGTTCACAAAATACTTCATTTGCCTGCAGTCATTAGGCAAAAAGTTTGTCGTATTGCTTCGGAGCGCAGCTACACCCAACGTTCGGCTTTTTTTTTTTTGCTTCTTTTTTGTTTTTACCGTTATTCGCCAAACAGCAAAGCTCCGGCACGACGATCATATACTTGCTGTGTGACAACAGCACTGCCGCTGAGAGATTGCCTATGCCCAATAGACAGTTAATTTTTGATCGATGTTTGTGTGGTGAACTATGGATAGAAAGGGAAATCGAAACACCCCTTCCCGCTCTTATCGGCGAGGCAATAAGATAAGATCGTTCCGAGGAAATCAGCATTCCACAATGGAAGATACAATTTTTCGAGCACAGCGGCCAAAAAAGTTAAAAAGAACGAAGGACGATGATGTAAAGTAAAATTAGCTTGTCAAGATGACACAGCCCCACAAGGCCAAAGCCGAGCATCTCTCAATCTCTTGACTTGTGCGCTTCTAATTTTAGCACAAGAAAAAGGGACCTACAGTTTAACGCCGAATCCGAACGGCAGTTTGAGAAGCTTTTCATGGCTAATTACTACAAAGCTGGCGCCAACAGCAAAGAGGTGTGGCCGGGTGTAAAGTTTATTCAAAGAAAAAACTTTTCATTAGATGTTCCGAGGCGGGATCGAACCCACGACCTCTTGCACAGCGGTCGCGCACACTAGCCGCTGAGCCACCCGGCGATGATGTGAATGGAAAACAACTCTCAATATTGCATTTTGGAGTTTTACTCGTTCGTACAAGTCCTTGCTACCCTTGTCATCTGTACCTCATGCAAGAGAAGCATCAAATTGGCAAGAGCAGGCGAGCGTGGACTTGGATTTAAAGTTAGCTTACAGTGCGAATGTAAGGCCATACATTATATTCCATCTTCACCTTTCGTGGACAAAGCATTCGAAATAAATCGCCGTTTGGTATTTGCAATGAGGATGTTGGTAGTCGGGAGAGAAGGGATGAACACGTTTTGCGGCTTGATGGACCTCTACCAAGGATAATGCATTACCACTTGCTACGCGTGCTTGGAAAGCTTACACATTGCGGGACTAGCAGTGTACGAGCAGTGTCTTTCGAAAGCGGTGGAAACAGAGAAGGACCTACAAATAAAAGAAAATCCGGCCTGCGATCCTTTATTGCTAAGCGTATCAGGAGATGATACATGGAAGAAACGAGGCTTTCTTCTTTTATCGGGAAATACAGCAAAAAAGTTATCGATTCCGTAGTGAAATCTAGCCTTTGCCAAGCGTGCATGAATTGGAAATTAACCAGTGAATATAAGGAGGACTCGTTTGAAGTGTGGTATCAATCTCATGAAGAAAGCTGCACCATGAATCACGATGGGAGCGCGGGAAAAATGGAGGTCAACTCCGTGAAAGAAATGTTTTCCAGTTCTAACGAAAAATGTGGGATAAAATAACAAAAATAATATCGGCGACGGGGACAGCAAAACATTCAAAGCCATCCTTTACACTGATCCATATAATGATCCATATATTGTCACAAATAAAGAGTTCATCGCTCATGTTCAGAAGCGAATGGGTACACGGCTGCGTAAAGCGAAAAAAGACAATAAGGGAATTGGTGGAAAAGGTCCTTCATAAGTGAACTCACAACTTATTACGGACTTGCGATTCGTCGTCATCCGGAGTCTGTAGAGGATATGCAAAAAGGCGATTTGGGCATTTTTCATTTTACCACAAAAGTTCAACTGACTACAATACTCAGCACATGTACTGCCTGCCTGGTCTATCTAGCTGGTGTGCGAATCAGAAATCTATGACAGAAGGCACACTTGACTCCTTTCTTCATAAAGACTCACGACTCAATGATATTGTACTGGAGGCTATAAAACCCATTTATGAGGCTTTATCGGCCGACGACTTGCTGCATAGATGCACCGGAGGAGAAACTCCAAATAACAATGAGTCTTTTAATTCCTTATTGTGAACCTTTGCTCCTAAGCACATTCACTGCGGTGCAAACACCGTTGAAATTGCTCATTTTCTTGCTACATGCATTTTCAACGAATGAATGGGTGTCACAATGGCCCACAATCACAAATATAAAACGCGATGCAAACTTCCGATGTAAAATGGTGCCCACGTTTTCTCAAGTTCTACCGAACCGATTTTATGATGTAG
This sequence comes from Lordiphosa collinella, assembly GCA_018904265.1. Classification (NCBI taxonomy): domain Eukaryota; kingdom Metazoa; phylum Arthropoda; class Insecta; order Diptera; family Drosophilidae; genus Lordiphosa; species Lordiphosa collinella. The sequence continues at coordinate 14,685 of JAEIFV010000326.1, forward strand.
GGCTTTATGGACGCGAATAGTTATACTCGTGGCTATCGTCCTTACCTCAATCTTACTATTTTTTTTGTACACTGGACTGCAAAAAAAAGGTCAAAAATAGATTTTTCGTTTTTAAATTCAATTTTATTTACACAATTCTGCTACGGACGATAAAGGCATTCATACTAACCAACTTTCCATCTTCCGCTTTGCTTTCTGATAATTGTAACTCCCGGAAACGTGGGTACCTTGGACACATCTTTTTTTGGAAGAGCCTACTTTGGATCCCGAGAACTTTTCGAACAGCCCTCGCATTCACAAATTCATAATTTTGTATTTTTTATAATGAATTGTACAACCAAATACAAAAAACAGAATTATAAAATCTCTTCCCGATTTCTTTCCACGAATTTTTAAAAAACATGTAAAATTTAGTCCTCTAGACCAGAAGAGGGTCTTAATTGGGAAAATGAATTCATTATTGATTTCATTCGGCTTTCCTTAGCGAAAACCTAGACTGGTGTTGAGTGACAGAGTAATATGCTTTTGGAGGGTATACAAATCGCCGTTTTTTTTGCGTGGCGGGTGAAGATGGGCGGCTGCTGATATAAAAAAAACACAAAGCAAAAAACAAAACCAACAATAACTAGCGAGGCAAAAGCAAGCAGCACAAAAAAAGGCTGATAGCGCATAAGTGCACAACAGCAACAACAACTAAAGGAGGACCACAAAAAACAACAACAAGCAGGCAAAGTGCAGCCACTGATGGCGGGACTCTTCTCGATTTGGTCTGGCTCGCTGGCTGGCAATGCTAAATAAACCCCCCCACACACACACACACAGACTGTGACACAACATGTAAGCTTGCATACATGCAATTTGAGTAACCGCATTTTATCACGTAACCCATTTGTCTTAACCACTTTGTTGCCAACTTGCAGTGTGATGCTTTGGCCAAGAAAACCAGCAATGAGCTCCTCGTGGGTGGTGCAAATGCATTGCCATGTTTCAAGCTTAAACCGTAGTTCACACACACACACACACACACACAGAAGAAATGCCGGATTTAAGCCCAACATTTACGTCAAGTGGCTAAGGGTTTTTATACGCCATCTCCTACCCCATCATCCACGCCCACAACTCATTCGCTTAATTAGTACTTCCGGCCCCGAGCAGTACGTTTCCTTTGTTTATTACTCTCACCCAGCCAGCGACAGAACATGGTTTGTGGCAATATGTCTGCAATTTTGTAGTCTTCGTTTTGTGGGTCATGGCCCTAGATTGGCTTTGATAGAACGGAAAAAAAGGACATATTGGAATATGAAAACCAAAAATACCACACAATTGTTGTCAAGTCAACAGACTACGCAACAAAAATGCAACTGCAGCCAATGAAGCGACAAATGATGCATGCCACATTTGCCCAGGGAGCAACTTGTGTGCAAGCAGGCTTTGCCCAATTCCATTTGCCTGGAGACAAACAGCAACAACAATTACGCTTCATTAAATTGCAAGTGCAATTGGCAAGCGGCATCATGCAAACATGCAAAATTATTTGCCACAGTCACGTACTGTTCGGGCGTCTCTCGCTCTGTCGCAATTATGCAAATAATTTGATTGCCATGTCCAAATATTGTAAATAAATTGTGAAATAAAAATAGAATTTCCCGGCGGCTGCGGCGGTCCGTGAAATGCAATAACATCAAATGGAAAATTGTTTATCCATTTGCCTGTCTAATGAAATATTTGCCCAGCGCTCACCTGCATTGGAATGCGACAACAGATTGTTGAAGAATGTTCCAATTGGTGTTGCCTCCGCTTCGACAACTGATTCCCGCTGCTCGGTGGAGCCGCCAGGAATTGTGATTTCAGCCTCGAAATCAATGCTGTTGAAGGATTCATTGTCGATGTCACTCAAATTTTGGGATTTGTCATCAGAGCCATCGGCAAGCAGATTCTGCAGGGACGACTGGTGCCGTGGCTTAGGCAACAACTCGGCATCAACATCAATCAGTTTATCATTCGCTGTTGTCTTTTGTGGTTCATTTAGTTGCGACAGCACGGCGAAGTCATCGCACTCAGCGCTCAGCAGCTCCATGTCATCGTCGTCATCATCATCATCATCAGCAGCGTCGGCGTCGTCATGTGCCTGGTTTGGCTCATCGGAGGCCACGCATTCACTGATGCTGCGTGCAGCAGTTCTTTTTGCTTTTTTGGCTGCCAAACGAAAGGAGAAGAATGCATTGGGTTAGCCTTAAAATTTTGTGTAAATATTTGTGCAAGATTCCGCTGGTGGCAAATGTAAATTTGGTTTGACCTCATTTTGGAATGTGTGGTCGCACAGTGGTTCGTTTCGATGAGAACTATGTATGTATTTACACAATAAATGAGTTTATTAAGTCCACCATCGGACTTAAAAGTAATTATGAAGGTAAACTAGGATATTCAACTTAATTTTAAGAAAGTGCTGTAAGCTTGTGAGATCGAATAACAAAACATTAATCGATAACATTGTGAATGGACTCCTAAAGTTTTCGCAGGAAACTTGATTTTTTGAAAAAGTATTTATTTGTTCAGGTCTTTATCTCATAAACTATTTGGAATTTTATTTTACTGTCTTCAGCTATTTTGTAGCGTTTTACCAGGCCTACAAAACATTTCTTTTAACCATTTAAAAACAAGAAAGAAAGTCGGTCAAGACCGACTATAACATACTCTGTACCTGTTAAGTGCTGCCCATCACCGTTGCGACCGGTGCTGCCCATAATTGTTTGTTTTCCCTATAACTCGAATGTCGTTCATCCGATCTTTAAAATTCCGCGGTTCGGATCGATAAAGAAGGTTCGAACCTTCTATCTATAAAACTGTGGGAGATATGACGTTTTTTCGATATTGCAGGGGCGGGAGGGGGCGTGGCCAAAATTGAAAATAAACTTGATCTGCCTGCAAGAAACATATCTTCCATTCATGTCAAACCTCTATCTCTTATCATCTCTGAGATCTGTTTGTTTATACGGACAGACGGCCAGACAGACTGACGAAAGGGCAGACGGACACTTTTGGACAAACTTAATATACTCTGTGTACCTCTGGTGGCCGGGTGGCTCAGCGGCTAGTGTGCGCGACCTCTGTGCAAGAGGTCGTGGGTTCGATCCCGCCTCGGAACATCTAATGAAAAGTTTTTTCTTTGAATAAACTTTACACCCGGCCCCACCTCTTTGCTGTTGGCGCCAGCTTTGTAGTAATTTGCCATGAAAAGCTTCTCAAAATGCCGTTCGGATTCGGCTTTAAGCTGTAAGTCCCTTTCTCTTGTGCTAAAATTAGAAGCGCACAAGCCAAGAGATTGCGGGATGCTTGGCTTTGTCCCTTTGGGGCTGTGTCAACTTGACAAGCCTTGGGGCTGTGTCAATCTGACAAGCCATTTTACTTTACTTACTCGGGTACAGAGTATAAAAATAACGTCTTCATGCTCAAAATCACGAAAACTAAAAAAAAAATCAACCTTTTGTCTAATTTTTTTGTGAAAATTGTTAGTATATTAATGTTTGAATGCTTGCGTTCAAATTTAACGGACTTCAAGCTTTTTATACCCTTGCAGAGGGTATTATAAAATTTGTAACGAATTGAAGGAAGCATCTCCGACCACATAAAGTATATGTATATATTCTTGATCAGCACGACGAGCTGAGTTGATTTAGCCATGTCCGTTTGTCTGTTTCTATGCTATCCCCTCCGTCAGTTTGAAAGCTATCTTTGCACGAAGTCTTTTGACACATATTCGGTGCAAATTTGACGGAACCGGCCGGATCGGATGACTATAGCATATAGCTATCATAGGAACAACGGTCGGAAAACTTGTTTTAGTAAGAAAAACTTTTTTGTTTTTAATGGAACGCCTCCAAACTTCGTATTTCTTACTTTGCTATGCTTTCCCATGATTTCACTAAGTTTGGTCGAAATCTGGTCTTTTGAATATCGAAGCAAATGTCATTTGGTACGCCGGTCATTTGAACAGATTCAAATGGACATACTAAGGAGAACGTGCATAAATTTAATAAGCGATATAAACAGAAAGAAAATGTCAAAGGAAAATTTACGTTCCTGGTCCCAATGGCTCCCTTTCACAGCCACATTCCGAAGCACCGAGTCCGGAGACAGTAACGCTATTTACAGAGCAGACCAATCCCAACGATCCAATGTTTGAACCGGACGAAGAAGGCGATGAACCAGAGCTCGAAACATATATTTTTCTAAATTCTTATGACGCAAAAAACTAAGAAGTTCTTATGAGCTTTATTTAAACTTTCTTAAGTCCCTAGGTCAAAACTATATAAAAGAATAATCGAATGAAATAGTTTTGTTTATAAAATTTGTTCTCTTATTTCGTATCTACATTCTCGGAACAAATACTATTTTAAATTGGTGCCGATTTTCTATATTAATGGAAAAGGTTAATTTAACTTGTAGTTTTTACAAAAGATTTTTTAATATTTTTTTATATTTTCTTGATTTTGAGCATGAAAACGTTTTTTTTTTTATGAACTGATTGAAAGAAGTGTTTTGTAGGCCTGGTTAAGTGCTAGCTGAAGACAGTAAAGTAAAATTCCAAATAGTTTATGAGCTATAGACCTATGAAAACTTCAGGAGTCTTATTCACAAATCAGACAATCAGACCAAACACAGCCAATGTTTTTCTACTACTACTAGTAGCTTTTAAACTTGGTGGGTCTCGTTGGCATCAAAATTTTGTGGTGTAACATCGAGATATCTAGCCGATAGATAACTGTTGCCCTGTTAAATAAAGATCCAAGCAGTTATCCATATCTTCTTCTAGTTCCAATCCTGAGTTGGACATAGGGCGTAAAGTAGCTGAATTGGCCTAGTGCGTCGTCGGTAAGTAGGCTGAGAAATCGCTTAAGTTTGATTTATAGAGGGCCTGGACTCTAAGATGGCACCCCCATCACCAGGATAGGGGAGTAGGACAGAACGACTTGGAGTGTGACAACAAAAAATTTGCTAATGATAGTACCGGGAGGCCCTAAAAATAGTACTCTACAGTACTGTTAGACGTTATCGATTCGGGCATAACATTTACCTTTCCTTTTTAACACTGAAACGTATATTTCCAGACGCTCAGCTTTTTAATGAGTCGAATCTAATTAAATTAAACTGGTTTAAAACGGGTTGAAGTCCACCTTGATACAGAAATTCCAATTCATAGCTTAAATAACTTCTAGTAAAAACACCTTTGAACCGGTTCAATATGTTTCGGGAATGGTCTTGAAACAGTAAATTTCTAAACTCCATATAATCAACATTAACTTACAATTCCAGCTTTATAATAAATAATTTTCGAGATATGACTCTGAACCTCTTTCAATCTGGTACTATAGGTACACCGCTTTCGAATCGATTATTTATATTTTAAGGGGCTTTTGGTGCTGTCAATGTAGATAAAGTTTTTGAAATCTCGAATAAAACATTTGGCTAATCGTTAACTATTTCGACAAATTTATGTTAACCACTGTGCGCCGCCTAAAAGCATGCACTAATAATTTTCATATGTGACTTTGTATGCGTACTCTAGCTCCACGAGCTGTGCAATTGCTCAATTTTCTTGATTTCGACGCGGTCTTTCTGTTTGTCTGTCTATTTGTCAGTCTGTCGGCATGTCACATTGTCACATGACTGCACAACCACCCAAGTCACGCCTTACCTTCATCAGCAACGGAACTGCCAGCATCTTTTCCCACATTAATTCCCATCGAGTAACTGTTGTCAACCTCCTCCTCCAGTTGCTGCTGTTGTTGTTGTTGTTGCTGCTCCTGCTGCAGTTTTGCATTCGAATTCTTCTGCTCTTGTTGACTTGTCGCCACTTCGTAATTTTTCAATTGGAATATTTGATTTTTTAACGATTTCCTTCGCCGCAAATACTCATTGTGCTGGAGTTGTTGATTGCACAGCAAATGGCGCAGGTTCACCTCCAAGCCAGCTGCTGCTCCTGCTGAAACTTCACCAGTATCTAGGGCCTGGAGGATGCCATTGATGACCTCAAGGGCGGCATTTATGATGGCGTGATTCGTTGTGTGCTGCGTGCTGAGCAGGTGCAAACAATAATCATAAATTTCAATAATTTGCCGGCAGTCGGACGTCGCTGTTTGTTGTAGTTCCCCCGCCAAGGAGTCGCCATCATCCTGGTAATCAGCGCAATGGCCGCGTATCAGTTGAGGTAACAGCAATCGCAACAGACCCAAGGCGCCCAGCACGCAACTGGTTTGCTGATCCGTTAGCAGGAGTTCTGCCGAGAAAAGAAGAGCGAAAAAGAAAGAGCTTTGTTAATGGGGGAGAACTTATGGTCGAGTTGCCACAAATTAAAAACGCACTTCAAACTTCGTGCACAGCATGCGTTGGTAATTTCAATTTGCTCAATAAGCAAGCTGAGAACATCGATACCTTGGACGGCCACTTGCAGTTCATACTCATTGCGTGTTCCTCGCAACTTTTGCCTCATATGTTTGGCAACAAATTGCCTCCAATTAAATTTATCTCGTTGAAAACTTTTCATCTGATATTTATAGACTCCGCACACTCCACATACATGGAGAAGGAGAGCGAGAGAAGAAACAAGAGGGAGACAGATATCCTGCTTGTTGTCTCTGCTTATTTGTCGTTTCATTACGTATACGCCACCCATCACAAAACGCCATGTGGCAAGTTTGTTACTCAATTAGTTTTCATTTTCCTTCTCTAGGGGGCGCAAAATTGAAAACACTTCTTCGCTGTGGAGCAACTTTTTACATGGCAGCCAAGTGACTTTGCCGAGCAAAACTTGCGGCCTGTGTTCCATGTGTATCAATTAATTGCGGCAAAAGCCGCAAGAAGTTTCTGAATAGTTGCCGAGCGGGCGGAGGAGCCAAAGATCATGCTAGGCACGTTTAAAGAGTGCAATTAATAGACCCAATTGCAGGTATTTAATCTTGGTATAAGGGTTACTTCTCGACCTGACAATGGTAAAAAAAAAGCGTCAAAAGAACGCAAATTTAATATTAACAAGTACTCCGACTACAATATACCGTGGTCCCTTGATTTTGAGTGTTTGAGAAAGAAAACAGAAAGCAGGTGGGTATTTTTTCGAAATTTGAAACAACATTGACCGGACCAGGGGCCGGAAAAAACACAATTGTCTTTGACATTGGTGTGAGGGCGCAGCACATATACGATGTTGAGAGCAGCGCAAAAACTGATTCAACTTGCTCTTCAACAGTACCAACGACGCACAGTGGGCGAATCGGCAATGCTAGCGGAGCGAAATTCAAACTTTTAAGTTGGAAAAAGCGTTAATTTTCTTTTACCTCTCGGTTACCAATGTTTAAACTAGCGTATTCAAGTTTATCGCGAAGCATTCTGATATATATCTGAGCAGCTGTGTGCTGCCAAACAACATAAGCATGAGCTGCCCGCTGAATTGTTCAAGGCTGGCGGTGAGGAGCTGATAAGGTGCATACACCAACTCCTATGCAGAATATTGTCCGAAGAAAGCATGCCCGAAGATTGGAATATAAGTGTACTTTGTCCAATATTTAAAAAAGAAGAGCCTGCAGTTTGCGCCAATTACCGCGAGATCAGTCTCCTTCCCATTGCATATCATGCATCCTATGTGAACGTCTAAAGCCGAGAATGAGCGAACTGATTGAACCATATCAGTGTGGCCTTAGACCTGGCAAATCCACCACAGACTAGATATTCACACTGCGACAAATCCTGGAGATGACCCAAGCAAGACAGATCGACACCCACCACCTTTTTGTTGACTATAAAGCCGGCTTTGACACGCCGATAAGGTCGAAGTTCTTTGAAGCGCTGTCAACTTTTAGTATACCAGCAAAGTACGTTCTACTTTGCATGATGACGTTGAGAAATAGGAAAAAACCTCTCCGAGCCTTTAGATACCAAAGGAGGCACACAAGGCTCCTTCAAAATAGGAAAAAAACCTCTCCGAGCCTTTAGATACCAAAGAAGGTTTTCGGCAGGGTTACACCTTATCGTGAGTCTTCAATCTTCTGTCAAATTGACTTAAAGAAATAAGTCATTTGTAAAGCTCTCAAATTTTCCACCTACCATTCGGAAAGTATACTTTGAGGGGCTTTTATGTTAGCTCAAAAGTTATTCTGTAAGCACATTAACCAATTAAGTTTTTCACAAATTTATGAAAAGTTAAGAATTGCTCTCCTGAAAAATAGAAAAAACACACTTTTTTGAACCGAACCCTTTTTTATTTTTTTGCTCCGGTTCGGGTTTGGGTTCGAAAGGGAAAAATATTTTTACTCCGGTTCGGTTCTGGGTTCGGTTCCGACTTTCCTAAAATCCCGGAGTCTCCGTCTCTCCGACGGTTTGCAGCCCTGATAATAACCTTAGCCAATCAGACCAAAACCAGCCAGGTCTACTACTACTACCTCATAATGACTTTCAAATTTGGTGGGTCTCGTTGGTATCAACAAAATTTAGTTGAAAAATAGTTCACAGTGTTATTGGTTCATTCCACTTCATTCAGCGCAACCAAATTCAGCATAAATCGCTTTTTGGAGTGGATACTGTGGATGTGCCAAAAACGTTTAGCTTTTAAGCAGCCTTTTTATTCGCCAACTACTGATGAAAGTGGCCATGAAAAAGCTTCTCAAATAATACTCGACTTTGGCCCCTTGGGCTGTTTAAAGCAAAAAAAAAAAAAAATATAAAAATTAAAATTATGTCCACCATAAAATCTGATTCCCTTTGAGCTTTTGAAATATTCATTTTGACTGGCACATTTTCTCTGGCAGCGACAATTTTGCCACTGTCATTGGCATTGTAAATTAAATTGCTCGCACTGCACGTCCAGGGATATAACATATAAGTATGAGGGAAACACGAATCCGAAGCTGTTGGCCACTTGGGTCACTTGCAGCTGGCAGGATAAATAAATTTCACTTTTTGCTTAGCTGCGCATCAACTGGCTACATAAATTGCATATTTTTGCTCTTGTTGCTGCTGTCCCGCTCTCTGGCTCGGCTTGCAGTTGTTTACATCGTTGATTATCCCCTTTTTAAAGCTGCACAGGAATGAATATCTGATTCAATTTCGCATGAATTATGGCATGGAAGTGTCCAAGTGCATAAATTTCATTTCGTCTACAGGCAGAGACAAACAAACAGTGGCAGCGGGGGCAGGGTTAAGGGTCGCACTTTGTGTCTGTTTGTTGGGGCATGCCGGAACACAAGTGCTGCAATGATGATGATGATGATGATGATGGCTGCCCATAAAAAGAGGCGCCAGACTGTATAAGGACGCCTGCCATTGTGCTGCAAGAAGTGGCATAAAGTTGACACAGGGCTAGGCACTAGGACTACTGAAGGAGTTGATTTGAAGGTAAACAGTCAAGAAAAGAGCAAAAGTCAAAGGATGCATTAACAACGCTTGGCACCTACCTCACTCACAAGCGCAAAGCACCAAATTCTCATTCAAGTTTGTGGCAATGCAGTTTTTATATGCACTTCAAGCGCAGCTCATAAAAACGCTAGAGTCCGGGTGCATTTACCTTTTCCCCATCATATTTGCCAATAATATTTTCATGAAAATTCAATAAAAAATGATTTGTGTTTGGCATTTTTTTTTTTTTTGTTTTGGCGCAGCAGTTGCCAACATTAAAAAAAAACCATGGACTCAGTATCCTCTCCGGTGCAAAATCAAAACAAATTCATAAAAAATATATGAACGCTTGCATAGATTGTCAAAAGGTAACCAACAGCAATAGGGAAGTATAATTTATATGAACTGACCAGTGGGTTTTATTGTTCCACACCCGTCGCGAATTGAACAGAGAGACAGACAGACAGCCTGCCGACTCTTTGGCTGTGATTGCATTTACGGCCAGCCCACAATTCGCAGCGTGGCTGGTTTTCATATTTTGCATGGATTTGCGGCTTTTTAGAATATTACAAAAATATATTATATATATTTTTAGAGAATAGAGAATATTTCCTCCTAAATATGTAAATCTGGGTTTGTATTTGGCGCTTTGCACACGTTACACGCTTTTTAAACACAATTTTTTTATTATTGATAGAATTAAAGCCATTTGCACGCTTCCCTATGCGCAAATGCGTCAAATGGCAAACAGCAAACACATTAAATATTTGCCACCGATACGGGGATTAGTGGACCAAAGAGTCTATTGACAATGAAATGTTACACCTAAAACAGTGAAGTCTAGGATAATGGTACTTGGAACTTAGTACAGCATCAGAATTTATTGAGTTCGGTCAGTCAGTTACTTTTTTTTCATTCCCGCATAGTTAGTTAAAATTTACACTATTCCAATTGAGATGAGCAACTGAGAGGCCAAATTTAAGTATTATTTGATGAAATAAAATGTTGAATCTGTTGAAAAACCGAAGACCACTTGTGTCCTGTAAACCGCATAATAGCCGCCCTAAGATATTATTTGTATTCCTGAAAGTGATTTAGATTTGATTTAGATTTCGTAAAAGCAAATCCTCTTTGATCACTGATTTGATTTAGTTTGACAGTGGTTTCGGAATGCAAAACAGTTGGTAGTGTCTAAAAGACCGAAGAAACTTTTTCTTACAACCCATAACTCCGTTTCACCGATCTTTAAAACATGTAGCATCCGATCGACCAATCTTTGTAGAATTGTGTAAAAGTAATAAATAGTGTGCCATGATAGGACGTTTTCATTAAAAACAAAGTTTTCTCACTGACAGCGACCGCGTCCTAGGAGTAAGAACACCGCGACCACTTAGAACATGGGAAAGGATATAATGAACGTACGAGGCGCCATTAAAAAGAAAAAAGCACCGACGCCTGCGTATAGTCATCCGTCCGCAAAACTAAGTTTGGTCTAAAAACAGCCTTCTTAAATAATAGCCTGGTGCCAGAATATGTAATTTTATTATTTACACAATTCTACAATGGTGAATTCAATTATTTATGTTTTTTATAAGGTGAATCGAAGCGACTTATACAATTTGGTAGATCTTAGGTGAAAGAGGCAGGAATTGTGAAAGAATTGGTTATGTAAAACATTTTATGAAAATGCTGCAGATATGGAATCGCGAACATATTTGACCAAGTCAAGCACACGGTGTGAGAACTGGCCACTGGTCTTTCTTCCCTTTAAAGAGACTAATAAATAACACAAGGCAACAAAATTTGATTTTTTCCAGTATCTTGAAGGGTTGGTAGTGATTCTAGATTACTTTCGTGTGCTAAGCAAGACTGCGTTTTCAGAAATTGTCCATCACGTCGAGATTTTTAGTAATTTGAGCTTAAAGTTGCTAAAAGTGACTATTTTAACCCTATTTAGGAGCGTTTTTCGGGGAATCTATTCTATTGTTTGGACTCTCTTTGATACCATCGGTGGTAGAGACTCCAATGTGTTTACGTTTCCTAAAAACAGTAAAATTGGCTAGTCATTTGTAATAAACCAGCAACAAAATTCTAAAGAAAACATCCTGTTAATGCTTAAAAAGAGACGATTACAATAAATATCATAAACGAAGGTCAAAAAAGGACAGATTTGTGAGGTTTTTTTAGGATTTTGTTGCTGGTTCATTACAAATGACCAGCCTTCTTTACTCTTTTTAGAAACGAAATCATATTAGAGTCTCTACCACCCATTCCATACTTAGGGGCACCAGCAATAAAAAGGATATTTTTGGATTCTTACACAAGTGCTAAAAGAGGTATATCTCCATTGAAAAAAATCTCAGAGTTGTTTGGGATGGTTAATTTCAAAGCTAAGAAGTGGTTCTTTCCGATGGTATCAAAGACAGTCCAAACAATAGAATAGATTCCCCGAAAAACCCCCAAAAAAAACTAAAAAAAGAAATTTTATTAAACAAAAAACCAAAAAAAAAAATATCAAAGTGTCCGTCAAGTTAGACTTGTCTGTCCGTATGAACAAACAGATCTCAGAGATGGTAAGAGATAGAGGTTTGACATGCATGGGACATATGTTTCTTATACTTGCAGGCAGATCAAGTTTATTTCAAGTTTTTGCCACGCCCACGCACGTCATATCTCCCACAGTTTTGTAGATAGAAGGTTCGTTCCTTCTGAACATATTTAGTAATCAGGAATATTTATCGATCCGCCAAAGGAATGGAAACGATTCAGAAATCAACGGTCAAAGTTGTTAAAAGTTACTAAAATTTCAATTTTAAAACATTTATTAAAAATCAATCTTAAACGGAATAATGCCTCATGGTTTTAAAATGAATAAATGGTTTTTAAATGACTGTACAAATAGTAGATACCACGACTTGTCCAAATTGACCATATTACCCCCAACGATCCTTCCGTAAGTCGTTTGAACAGTTTAGTTTTGAAGTATCTAAAGTATCTTGCGAATTTAAGCACTTTCATAGCAAATTGATTAATTTTACACAGCTATGATCAGCATGACGAGCTGAGTTGATTTAGCCCTGTTCGTCTGTCTGTTTCTATGCTATCTCATCCGTCAGTTTGAATCGGAGTATAGCTGTCATAAAAAAGAAGAATCTGAAAAGTAGTCTAAGTTAGAAAAGCTTTTTTGTTTTCAATGAAAATGTCCTTTAAATTGGCATTTATTTATTTTGTATGCTTTCACACTATTATACCAAGTTTTGTCGAAATCGGATGACTATAGCATATAGCTGCCATAGGAACGATCGGTCGAAAAACTAGTTCTAGTGAGAAAAGCTTTTTTGTTTTCAATGGAAACGTCCTTATCATTGGCATATACTTATTTTATATACATTTACACAATTCTACGAACCTTCTATGTACAATTCTAAATCGGATGACTATAGCACATAGCTGCAATACGAATGATCGGTCGGAAAAGAAGTTCTAGTGAGAAAAAATTTTTGGTTTTGAATGAGATCGCTTCCAAATTTCGAAATTGGTAGTTTGTTATGATTTCCATGTTTCCAATAAGTTTGTTCGAAATCGGACATCTATAGAGTAGAGCTCCCTTAGAAAAGTAAGGTCCGAAAAGTAGTCTTAGTTAGAAAAACTTTTTTGTTATCAATGGAGGCTGCAAGGGTATACAAAACTTCGGCCGACCTGGAGTTAACGTTCCCCTATTTTTACTGTTAGAAAACGTTCGGAGTTCGGCACAAGCCCGTATTTTTTTTTTTAATTTATATTTGGTTCCTGGCTGGTTGTTGATCCATTCAATTAATTTAATTATTTGCCGTCTAAAGATTATAGTTCTCTCTATGCATCTAAATTTTCAAGTGCCTCCGTTTAAGATGGCTTTTAAAATTTTTTTTTTAAAAGTGTAAGTTTAGGCACTTTTAACAACTTTGACCATTGGTTTCTCAAAAACTTGACGTGATAGAGAAATTTTGAAAATTTATTTGTATTCAGCTTGAAAGCCTCTGTTGAAAAGTAACATTCATTCGAGTGTCAGCCATGACCCAATATTTTGAAAATTGACTTGTGTTCAGCTTAAAAGAATCCGTCGAACGGTATTAAATTCATTTCTCGGCCCGCATGGACCCAATATTTGTTGAACTGTGATATCGACGGAAGCATTGAGTGTGATTTAAGAGATCTCTGTCCCTTATGAGCTCTTTGAAATCAATAATTCTCCGTCTTTGACAGATTAGAAAAGATAAGTTTTTCAAGGGAATTCCCTTCAATTGTTGTGCTCTATCATTCGTCAGCATTTACTGCACACTGTAAACAACCGGCCGCATCAACAATTGATGAGACTTGCCGGCCCGATTTCATATCCGGCTCTTGTGCTTACCCATCACTTTGTTTAGTCCGTGCCTGGCCATGAGACTTCTATTGCGCGAATGCTCAATCAGGCTGATGCAATTTTGTGCCGAACAACGACGCTTTACCGCACAATCCGAGCTAATATTGGCCAGAAATATCTATGGAGAGGAGGAGGGGGGGAGGTAGATGAGTCAATAACTTTGGACAGTTGAGCGGCTAATTAAATCGAACCTCCAGCAGCTTGCACGTTTCGCTGTCATTCAGACCCTGCTGCACATGGCGTCCAAAATGCTTTACAAAATCGCTTAGTGTCTCCTGCAGCAGTGTCTCCTTGCGCTGGGATATAATGGACATGCAGTGGAGCAGGCGTATGGCATACCATTTGATGTGCTTCTCCTTGATTTGTGGGGCATAGTGGGAGAACAGGTTCAGGCAGATGCGCAGAGATCTAATGTAACAAATGAACATCTATCAATGGAGCACGAGGTGCCTTTGGCCGAAGTGTAGGCTACCTACCGCTGGTTGCCATTTCGTTTGATTTCACCATACAAATCCATTAGGATGCGACTGACCCGCGTCTGCTCCAGGGCACGGAAGATCTTGTTTAGGTTCTCCTCGGCACTCATGCGCACCACCGAGTCCAGATCCTCGCAGAAGAGCAACAGCACATTCGTAGCAGTGGCACAATGGGCCGCATAGTTGATATGCGCGGCCAGCGAGGGTGACATAATGCATTCGGCTATCTGCTGGAAGCAGGCAATCTTCTGCTTTTGGCTGTCGGAAGACATAAAGAGACTGGGTAAGTGCATAGGAATTTCTGATGACGTCATGGCTGATGTGGTCGCCATTGACGATTCTGAGGGAACAGCAGCAGCAGCAGCTGCTGTTGCTGGGAGCGGTGACCTTGACAGTGGGTTCTTCTTATTCATATGCAAATGCGTTTGCACTCAATTAAAAAGACCAAAGAAAGGAAAACAAACTGTTGCCGGTCCCCGCATCCCGAACAGCAACAACAAGTAGCAATTCAAACCCCAACCTGCATTCCGTGTTCCTCAGCTGGTCCACATGGCTGCTGAACTTATCATAAGCACTGGATTTATCCATTTTGTTGGCCAAATCACATTTTTAAAGGAATTTGCAAAGTTATAAATCTTCTTTGTTATTGTTTATGTTCCTTCTAGTGAAGGCAATTGGATTTTTGTTTCAGCCCTGCGATAAGTCGAAGCGCCTTAGCACCGGTTCCGGTTCATACAAGTTGTCGAAAAACTAGTTCATATAAATTCTCTTGCGGGGATATTTAAAAAACAATGGGCGTGTTCAGCACCAAACATCATACTTCAATTTAAAAAAAATTTGATTGACTTCTCCTGAACGCTTTTGCTTAAATACTGTCAGCAGCACAGGAAGTCGCAAGCGGATAGCTGGGGTGCGAAAAATGCGCTCCGGAAAATTCCAGCTACTCTGGAGGAAACCCAAAGGTTGCTTTCAATGATCAATCATATTAAAATTTAGCGCAATGATTTAAAATTCAATATAGGTAGATTAAGCTTAATAGGCCTTTTGGCCCATTTTCAGACTAAGAGGGAAATGGTGGTGTGGAGTGGGGAGGGGGTGAGTGTTGACGGTCAGGTTTTCCGCAATCTATCTATTTAAACCATCTTCAGGAATCGACAAAAAGATCCAAGTCTAGTTGGGCTGCATTTGCCAGAGTGCCCAGGTCTTCAAAGAATGGTTTTCCCAGATGCTAGGTGCATTTTCTAAGAAGTGCTGGGCGTTGTCCCAGAAGAGAAAATTCAATAAAAAGAAAGCTAATAATACAAACAATAGCAAATAACATATATTTTTTGTATTCTTGCTATTTTTATTAAGCTATTCTAAACGAGCAAATGCAACTGTTATTTAACCAGCCCATTTTTATACTCTGTACCAGAGGTACAGAGGTACAATAGTGCCCGGGTGGCTCAGCGGCTAGTGTGCGCGACCGCTGTGCAAGAGGTCGTGGGTTCGATCCCGCCTCGGAACATCTAATAAAAAGTTTTTTCTTTGAATAAACTTTATATCCGATCACGCCTTTCTGCTGTTGGCGCCAGCTTTGTAGTAATTAGCCAAGAAAAGCTTCTCAAACTGCCGTTCTAATTCGGCGATAAACTGTAGGTCCCTTTCTCTTGTGCGAAAATTAGAAGCGCACAAGCCAAGAGATTGAGAGAAGCATTTTTTTTTTTCCTTTTTTTTCCTTTTACTTTTACCAGAGGTACACAGAGTATATTAAGTTTGTGCAAAAGTGTCCGTCTGTCCGTCGGTCTGTCTGTCTGTCCGT
The DNA here is from genome assembly GCA_018904265.1 of Lordiphosa collinella. Classification (NCBI taxonomy): domain Eukaryota; kingdom Metazoa; phylum Arthropoda; class Insecta; order Diptera; family Drosophilidae; genus Lordiphosa; species Lordiphosa collinella. The sequence goes on from JAEIFV010000326.1 coordinate 30,748, forward strand.
CTGTCCGTATGAACAAACAGATCTCAGAAATGGTAAGAGATATAGGTTTGACATGTATGGAACATATGTTTCTTATACTTGCAGGCAGATCAAGTTTATTTTAAATATTTGCCACGCCCCCGCAATATCAAAAAAAGGCATATCTCCCACAGTTTTATAGATAGAAAGTTCGAAATTTCTGGACAAATTTAGTATTCGGGATTCTTTATCGATCCGCTGAAGGAATTTTAAAGATAGGATGAACGACATTCGAGGTATAAGGAAAACAAACAATTATTGGCCAGCACCGGTCGCAACGGTGATGGGCAGCATTTCACAAGTACAGAGTATGTTTTTATAATCGGGTTTTTGATCAGACTTTCTTTTCTTGTTAATTTGACTTTAGTTGATCGCTTATGACTTGCATGACGACAACGGGCGACTGAATATAAGTGGCATTCCTAAAAGAAATTTGCTTTCGATTTTGATTTGCCTTGCCCGCTTGGCGGTTGTTTCAATTCTGCTGTGATTTGAATATGAAGAACGTTGTTTGCTTTATAAATTGGAGTATTTGAATTGATTGCATTTAAGAATGCATTTTTGAATAGACCAGCGGCATAAAGTAGAAGGAGTCATAAGCGCTCGAGCTTTTGGAACTTGTGCTTGACTTAAAGAAAATTAATTTTCTCAATATCTTAAGGTATTTTTTGGTTTCGCGTCTTTGCTTTAATTGGCGCCAATTGTCAATTGTTGTTCAGCAAACGAAAGCAAATCAAAATGAAGTCACGTCTTTTCGTCAACTGCTTTCGATTTGCTTTCACGAAATCAAAATCAAAATCAAGAATCCCACAAGCGTCTGCTTAAAATAGTAGAAAAATAGCCTCCGTGCAGGTATCGCAATAATACTGGACTTGGGGTAACTTGACTCGGAACACTCTACATGGTTTGCAGTATCTCTGGCACAGCTATAGATAGTTTGTTAGGATAATTTTTGAACTTTACTGCTGCGCGCCAACAAACGGGTTTAAAAGTCGGTGCTGAGGGCCATAGGGCTGCAGCAACTGTGACACAGCTATCGATAGTTCGATAGAACAGCATTTTGACTTTAAGCGCTGCTCGCCACTTAACGGGTTTAAAGCATCAAAAGAAAATGTTTTGTTGTTTATTCACATTTTATTGTTATTTGTACAAAAAAAAACTACGTTCACATATGTTGTTGTTTGTTTGGACATACTTAAAATAAGAACGATATGTTTCATTTGTTCGTTGTTTTTTGTTTGATCTGATTTCTTCGTTGTGACATTTGCATAGCATTTCCACGTGATATACTTGATGTAGTGTACATTATTGTATTTAATTATGTTTTAACTTAAAAAAAACTTAAACCCATACAGAAAATGTTTTATACTACTTAAATGTTATTAACAAAACCCACCATTGTTTTTTTCGCTTGTTATTGATTCTTTAGGTTCTTTCTACTTGAATTCGGATGAAATAAGTAGTTAAAAAAAAACACAATCACAGTCCATTGAAAAATATATAAAATTAGTTGTGTAATCAATTGCCCGTTTTTTTTTTTTCGTTTTTCAAACTGAGAATAGGGTCCTTAAGAACGGGATAGGGGAGGAGGAGGAAGGGGTTGCAAATACATCATGAACGGTCAAGTGCGTCACTCACAAAAACTAAAATATTTACAACAATTCATTTAAGTACCTAAACCTTATTAAATAAAAACTACCTTAGGGGAAATAACATTTGAATGGGAAGGCGGAAAAGGAAGCGGAAGTGCATGAGTGCTTAAATAATTTATGACATTTTGGGCAGAGTGGACACAAGTAGAACAGAACAGAAGGAGAAGTAAAGCAAAGGAAAAGCCAAAAGGAAAACTCGCTCGGACCTCAGCTACCTTAACAGCTAGGACGACGAGGACGACGATGACGACTAAACGCAAACTAAACTACGCTCCTAAAACTAAAGTTGTCTAGCCCCGCTTCGAGCGCAGCACCAGCAGCGTCAGAATCAGAAAGCCCAGAATCCAGGAGAGCGTGCTCAGGTAGCCAATGTACACATCCGACTCGAGTATCGCCCAGCCGCGTGTCAGTATGGAGCGCAGTGATGAGGTGGCCAACGTCAAGGGCAGGCAGAGCGAAATGTATCTAAAGCCGATTATAGAAAAATCCATAAATATTTATTTATTTATTATTACAAGTTAACCCTCACCTCAGCACCACAGGCATGCCCTCAATGGGCCAAATCACTCCAGACAGCAACAGTGTGGGATAGAAGGAGCCCAACGCCAGTTGAATGGCATTGCGTTCCAGTTCGCAAACGGACGAGATGAGGAAACCAAAGCACATGCCGCACATACCCTGCAACAGCGTCAGCACAATTACCCAAAATAGATCCCCATTGTTGGTCACTCCGAACACCACCAGCATAAAGATGAGCACCAGTGTGGTCTGGCCACACATCACCACAAACTGGGTGATGACGTGCGAGAAGAGGATTTCGCCAGGCGAAACTCCAGCCACCCAGGAACGATCCAACAGACCCTGAAAAATAAACAGAAAGCATTTGGGTTACGCCGCAAAAAATTCAAATTTGTATTTTAAAACCAGATATGCCAAAGCCAAAGAACAACAAGATGAGCAACGGCCATCCAAGTGAAAGTCAGTTAAATTTGAAAGGAAATTTGCAATGTAGACCTTTGGTAATGTAAAATCGATGGTCCGCATTATAATTTTTTCTTGCCATTCACTTGTATGGCCGTTGACTTTCTTACGGCATTTTTTTTTGCTCTTAAATATTGTCACATTTAAAATTTCTTGAACTTGCGAGATATCCGGTCTAAAATCGATCCCAAAAGATGTGAGAAGTCGGTCGAATCCGGATTTTCTCATACCAAGTTCATGAGTAACTATTGACTTGCGTAAGGATTTTTCAATCCCGTAATTCTTGTCTTGATCCCCGTTTAGCTCTTAAGAGCTTGATTTAGGCTCAATACCCGCTTTTTTTAACTCAACTCAATTTTGAACAAGAAGACTAGATATTAATTTACGTTCGAGGTTCTTACTCCATTCGATCTTGAAAACGACTTAGTCGGGGGTGACACAGAAATCTCTAGAGATTTTTAAGTCGGTTGGTTTGTAAATCTCTCGAAAAATACGTCGGTTTTCTTCAGAAAGGTTTGTGTCCAAAATAAATGTCCATCTCATCAAACAGGGTTTAATCTTGCCCAAATTGAATTTCCCAAAATTTTAGTTAAGAGCTATTTTGATGGTCAATTGAAATTTTCTAATTATGTCATATGTTTTATGATTCATTGTTAACATTTCCAAAATTAATTTCGCTTATCTAAAAAGTTTTGAAGGTGAATTTAGCTAAATCTCCTCCCAAAACACCAGATGCTTGATATCAACCGAAAGAGATTTCTGTGGCATCTAAGAATTGTAGTTCGATTGGAATGGAATTTATTGGTTCGAAGTGGTTTTAGTGTCAACCCCGATTGTAGGAATGCACGACATTTCAAAGCTCCATAAAAAAGCTCCATATTCAAACTTGATGTGACCCAAAATAAGCTTCCATCAAGAGCCCCCATGTGACATTTTTAACGACCTTTATGATTTTCAGTTGTATGCACACAACACCACATTAAAGGTTAGTTGCTAAGAAACTACCGGTTCTATCTTTAATAGACATTGCCCATTGACTACAAGTCATCAGTCATGAGAATGCATCTCATGCCAGCAGTGCTGAAGCTGGTAGGAAATTTGAAGGCTGCAAAACCTTCTGATTAATTCAAACCCTTAGTTGATAGAAGCCTTTGCGTTTGTGCTTACCCATCTTACCTTACTATTTGCTCTTTTTATACACTTGAAAAGTACACTTGAAAAAGGAATCAACTCCGACCACATAAAGTATATATTCTTGATCAGCATGACGAGCTGAGTCGATTGAGATTTGTCCGTCCGTCCGTCCGACTAACTGTTTCTACGCAAACTAGTCCCTCAGTTTTGAAGCCATCGAGCTGAAATTTTGCACAGGGTCATCTTTTAGCTGCACACTGCACATATGTCGGAACCGCGGAAATCGGATGGTCATTTCTTGTAGCTGCCATACAATTTTTTTTTTTTTATTTTCTTTTTATTTTTCCAATGACACAAGACATGAAGCTTGTAAATTAAGTCATTAGTCACAAAATTAAGTCAGTGGTGACAAAAGTTTCAAGTGTATTTAAACTGCGGCACAGACGAAGATAGCTTTGCTTTGAAGTATAATTTGATTTTCAAGAAGAATCCTTTCTAGATATGGGCATTTTCGAATTGTTACACGAATTTTAGGAAAGGATCCACACCGGTTCCAAATCAAATCGAGCTGCTAATACGAGCTGATAGACCGAACCGCAAAAACCAAACCAGTTTTCTTTTAAAAACTCTGAACCGAACCGAAAACCACAAAGCAAAAAGGTTCGGCTCAGATCACTGACAGGCTTTAAGACGTATACCTCCTGACAATGATACATGTTTAAATCGTTTCCTTAAGATAAAATTGATCCTTTTTATATCCTTGCAGAGGGTATTATAAAATTGACCGAATGTTTTTAACGCATAGAAGAAAGCATCTCCGACTACATAAACAATATATATTCTTGATCAGCATGACGAACTGAGTTGATGTAGCCCTGTCCATCTGTCTGTTTCTATGCTATCTCCTACGTCAGTTTGAAAGCTATCATCACCAAACTTTGCACGAAGTCTTTAGTACATAATCGCTGCACATTTGTCAAAACCGACCGGATCGGATGACTACAGCATATAGCTGTCATAGGAACGATCGGTCGAAAAACTAGTTCTAGTGAGAAAAACATTTTTGCTTTCAATATAAACTTTCTTATCATTGGCTTATACTATTTTATATATTTTTACACAATTTTACAAAGTTTTGTCAAAATCAGATGACTATGGCATATAGCTGCAGTACAAATGATCGGTCGAAAAGAAGTTCTAGTGAGGAAAACTTGTTTGTTTTGAATGGAATCGTCTCAAAAAATCGTAATTGTCAGTTTGTAATGCTTTTCCCGTTTTTTCTTTAAATAAACTTTACCGGTCACCCCTCTCTGCTGTTGGCGCCAGCTTTGTAGTAATTAGCCATGCAAAAGATTCTCAAACTGCCGTTCGGAATCGGCGTTAAACTGCAGGTCCCTTTCTCTTGTGCGAAAATTACATTTTACACATATAGTCCAGTCATTAAAAAGTGGGTTGCCGTTTTCAATTCGTAAAATATTTTCGAATTTAGATTCGAACCTGTCCTTATATCAGAGCGGTTTGTATCCCTGATTTTAAGATTGTTCCAAGCTATTCGTACTTGTAAAAGTAAAATCAAGGTCACTGCACTAGCCTTCTGACGGTACCGATTAGCATATATGAAGTCAACACGACAATATCCCACAACAAACCGAATGCCATCAATATTTCAATGGATGGACCTCAAACTTTAAGCTCCAAAGCTCGAATCCCTGATCAATGTAGTGTTTACCAAGAAGTAGTAGCAGTCATCCAGAAGGCTGTAAACCTTTTGGAAACCGCCGGTGGTCAGAGAGATATTGTCGCTGTTTTATAAGCCTTGGGTTTGAAAATTTCAAATTGGTACATGTTTATGAAAATATTACTAAAAACCGACAAGCTTGGGTTTTTGATTAGCTCTTATACAAATCAAAAGTAGTGTGCAGAAGGTACTCCGAAAAATCCGTCCTAGAAGGATCGGCAATGCGGCAAATGGGCAGAGAGCTTTGCGAAGTTTTTTTTTTGCATATATTTTGTTTGCTCAACCGCTGCCGAATAGACAACTTTATACCCTGTTCTTTGCTGTCTCGCCAATTTTTTTCTGTGGAAGTCTTTGCTCACTTTGCTGACCCCTGCTCAAAATGGTATCCCCAAAAAGGAATTGGAGCTGGCTGTTGGGGAATACTTCATAGAAGGAAACGCAGATACTGCCGTTTGTAATTCCCAAGCAGTTATGACGTTTATTGCACAGCTATACGTACACCCTGCTTAATTGGCAGCAAATGGCCTCTTAAATGCTTACCTCAGTGCGTTCAATGATCAGCGCCGATGACGTCAAAGCCACAGCCAAGAAGAATACAATGCTATAAAAAAAGAAAAATTGTTAATAAAGAATTTGCAAATTTCAAGCATAAACCTACGTCAAGATAACGCCAGGTGCCACAAAATCGGTAAACGAGGGATTCATGGTGCCATAGATGGGATCTCTGAACTGAATGGGTACATCACCCAATTTGGGATTGTTGCCGCACTGACCGAGCAGGCCCATTGCGAAGTCACGGTAGGCCAGCTGAATGTCACGGTTCAGCATGACGCCAATCTGTTGATTGGACATATCCAGCCAGACCTTAACCTCGGACTGTTCCAGAGTCTCTTCATCCGAATCGCGTCCCAGGGCCGCTCGGGCGGTAAAGGCGTCGGTAAAGTTCTCGCTGATATACAGAGCACCCCAGGCTTCACCTCGTCTCACAGCTGCCTTGGCGTCCTCTAGGTCCTCATAATATGACTTGACCATACTCGTGTTCAAATGATTCAAATAGCGACAGCCTAAATTGGCGAAATGGCAGCCATCCTCCCAGAAGCAGGTTTCCTGAAGCGGAAATTCGTATTCGGAGAAAGAGTTTTTCGAAATGCTTGCTTCAACTTACGGTATTGTTCATTTCCCCATTGACTATGGCCAGATTGAGACCTTGCGGATCCCGTCCTATGGCCAGACAGAAGAGTATTACCTGCATTACAGGCAGGGCAAAGATGAACAGCATCACCCCCACATTACGCCACATGCGCAACATGTTTTTGGTTAATAAGGCACGAATCTTTCCCTTGGACGTAACCTTGCAGAGACTGGCATAGCAATCCTGGCAGCTCTCCTCATCGTTGGGGTTCTGTTGACGCTTAGAGGGTGGTGGACTGTACGGCTCCTGATTGAGCTATTGTATGGAATAGATAGATAGTTAAGCCAAAGGATCCGGGCAAAAGTGCTAAACAAACCGTGTAAATAGAACCATTGCTGTCGTTGATCAGCACCTCCTTGCTCTGGTGGATCTGGTGGAAGTTGAGGCCCACCACACCGCCCTCTTGACTGGAACTGGGTTTGTCCATCTTACTACCAAAGGCCATGGCATGCAACGAGATGTTGTTACTGTTCCAAAACAATCACAAAACACACACACACACAACACACACACACACACACACGCACACACATGAAGTGATGATTGGAACACAGATTGCGAGCATGCGAGTGCCAGATCGAGAAGATCAGAGTTTAGAGATCAGAGATGAATAACGGGTTAGCGACGATTTTAGCATGCCTGAGTCTTACCTGAAGTTCACATGGGTGACATCACCCTTCTGGCTCTGGATGCGGGAAAGCTTAAGAAACACCTCTTCGAGACTAATGCACTTATAAATCGACAGCAAAACACTGGGTGATTCCTCTGCCAGCAAATGCCCGGAACGCATAAGACCAATCTAATAAAAGAGAAATAATTTTAAAAAATTTCCGCTAGCTAAAATTTTCTTCAATGAAAGTTTAACTAAAAGGTTTTTGATTGGCAATATGTTCCATCCATAAAAAGAAGACAAGCGCTTTGCTGTAGGTCCCTAGACATCAAGTCTACAAGGGAATATTCTCGCTCTTCTTTGAAACGTAGCGATGAACCCACTAGTTAATATGATTAATCGAGGATGGATGCGTGCATTTTTGGAAAGTTTGCTCAATCGCTTTGTGCTTCCACCAGGGCAATAACGAGTGGACCAAACCAGTAAGCCACTCAAAAAGTTCACATTCAATTAACCACAAAACCTCAAATTTCTAGCATCAACAATAGATAAATTTTGTTTCGAGTAGGCGTAGCTTTTTAACAAATATTTGGGGTTGCGTAACTGGTTAAAATATAAAAACCAATGTCAAACACTGCTTCCAGTGATCAAACATCTTAGAATATCAAGAAAAAGAGAAGATCAAAAACCCAAGATGAAATCTTCCACAATTTCGTCTAAATATCCATCATGGTCAAATGCTTATGAAGCCCCATATATTCAGTGCAGCAACATTAATGAAACATAGGCCATTCTCTGCCCTATTCATTCCGCCAAAGGGACGCAAGACTGGTACAACTGGCTCACTTCAGCGTTCCTTAAATGTACAACAACCATTATCATAGCCCTCATAAGTAATACTTATATGGCTTTAGCAACATTTGGAAGCAGTCAAGCCAGTGCAGAGGCGGCTGCAAGATAGACATGACATCCTTAATGGCCAATAGACGTATGTCAAACGTTGCCTTTGGAAACGGAATATACGGAGTTTACCTCTACCTATTGGTGCTGCTTCAGGAGCTAAGCCCAACATCAGCACCAACAACGGTGTCAATGGTAAAACTTCCAACCTGAAGAGCAGTTTCATTTTTTGGTCCACTTCAAGCTCATAATGATCATTCTTCTATAATCTCAAAATATAACTAAAAACAAGTAAGAAAGTCGGTCAAGCCAAACTATAACATTTTCTGTACCTGTGAAAAGCTGACCATCAACGTCACGACCGGTGCTGCCCATAATCGTTTGTTTTCCTTATATCTCGACTATCGTTCATCCGATCTTTACCATTCTTTAGGTGGATCGATAAAGAATCCCGAACACTAAATGTGTTCAGAAGGTTCGAGCCTCCTATCTATAAAACTTTGGGAAATATGACGTTTTTTCGATATTGCGGGGGCGGGAGGGAGCGAGGCCAAAATTGAAAATAAACTTGACCTGCCTTCAAGTATAACAAACATATGTTCCATACATGGTAAACCTCTATCAATTACCATCTGTGAGATCTGTTTGTTCATACGGACGGGCATACAGACTGACGGACAGACAGACATGGCTATATCGAATCGTCTGGTGATGCTGATCAAGAATATAAATACTTTAAAGGGTCGAAGATGCTTCCTTCTGGCTGTTACATACTTTTACACAAACTTATTATACTCAGCGTACCTCTGGTAATGGGTATAAAAATGACCTACCCACAAAATGAAAATAAAGGATCACGCTTTGGACAAATTTAAATATTTTGATATCTTGAAACAGTCGTCTGTACAATTAGACTATTTACTAATAATTAATTTACTAAACACCTCCTATGTCGTGATATATTCGTGTACTGAACTCCACATCACGAAACTTCGAGTGCGAGTGAACGTGCAATCGGCGCGTGCCGCGTCCACGCGACCGGCCTACCAGGGATTTCACTTGTTTGCCTTGCTCTGTCACCAGCCCCCCCGCCCCGCCCCCCCCCCCCCCCCCCCGCCCCCGCCCCCCCCCCGCCCCCCCCCCCCCCCCCCCCCCCGGCGCCCCCCCCCCACGCAGAGTTATTTTCTCGACTTTGACAATTACCAGAGTTTTTCAAATAATTATGTAATTAATTCGATGACAACAATAAGGAATTAACAAAATTAATTGCCATCGACCGAAGTAGCAGTTAAAATTGTCTTAAACTTGGTTAAACATGGGCCAAACCTAAGATCAAATCAAAACTTTCTCACAAAAAAGGTTCCCACCATTAACTATTGGTCAATTTTGGTTTAAACCTGCGTGTTGAAGCTCCGAAAAAATAATTGGGTTTGCAGCCTGATAAAAATATAAATTGTTTCTCGTTGTAAGCATTCTAAGTAGATCGGCAGCAGTGCCACCAGGCTTAGTGTTCCCTATAACGCCTGCGCATATGGGGTATTTTGGGAACTAAAAGTTACAGTTTTGAAAAACATAGCTTTCCTGACATCGAGAGGAAATGCTTATATTTGATTACTTACCGTGTGCGCCTGACGTGCCTCCTCTATATAATGTGTTGTTATGATCACCGTCTTCTGTCCCGCCTTGGTAATGTGAACCAAATGATTCCAAATGCTTTGACGCAACAGTGGATCCACACCCACAGTGGGCTCATCGAGTATAAGCAACTCGGGATCGTGCATCAGGGCCACAGCAAAACTCACACGACGCTGCTGGCCACCGCTAAGATTCTTCACCAAACGCTTTTCCGACGGCAAGTCCAGGAAATTAAGCAGAAACTGTAATCGTTCCAAAATCTCCTTTGTTTCCATGCCAAAGATCCAGCCAAAGTACATCATGGTTTCCTGAATGGAGAATTCGCCATAGAGGGCAATCTCTTGGGGCATATAGCCCACACGTTTGCCGGGCACACCCGAACCCTTAGTACCCGGCTTTCCGCCCAAAACGAAAATCTCCCCCGAATCCAGATAACGACGACCCACAATGCAGGAAAGCAAAGTGGTTTTACCGCAACCGGAGGCGCCCAGAAGACCATAGCTGTGAATGAAGAAGGGAGGGAGGAGAGTTGGGTGAGAGAGAGTCAGGTTAGAGCGATGTCAATGTTAATTTCCACAGTTCAAGTTGAATGGTTTCGAAATGTTCACCTTGAAAAGTAAGAAACACGACTCCGCCTATTTAATATATCATCATAATGAGCTTGGCAATCGTCATCATCATCATCATCATCGTGAACATAGTTATTAACGCTTTGTTATTGTCTCGCCGTCTGTTTTCGTTTGGTTTTCGGCCTTTGACAAAAGTTGCAGCACGTAGGTCGCACGTTTTGGTCTGTTATTGGATTTATTATTATAATTAACACGCTGCGGCATTTAACCAATTTAACAAATTTAACGATTTTTCAAATTGCCCCTGGAGAGGCAAGCAAACAATTTCGAGTCTGGTCGTTGACTTGAGCACTGACCTAGGTCACCAGCAGAACGAACCAGGTCATGATGACGACGTTGATGATGATGCTGGCACAGCAGCACACATTAAGAATGCCAAAAAAAATAACAAAAATTAAAACTCAGTTAAATCAATGCCAGAGGCAAACAAGCATAAAAATTATTTAAGTTTTAATTATTTTTATGGTCGTTAAATGTTTGCCAAAAAATCCACTTCGGGCCAAAATCTAATTACATGTGCTGAGTTTGATCATCCGTCTAAATTGTTATGCATATCCGTTGTACATATTTATAAATAACGCAAACGAACGACATGGACGGACGCCTTGCATACGAATTGACTGCTCTTTAATTATAGAAAAGTCTGATTGACGTCAATTTTAATTACATTTAATCACTTCTTTAGAGTCCTAACTGCTCAAACGACCCTCGTTAGACTCCATTAATTTGTAATGCAAAAATGTTGTTTGAATTGTGCAATTAAAGTCGAGCGTAAGCAAGTGACCTTATGGGTTGTTGCTAACCCAGGAAACTGGAATGAATAGTTTTCGAATGCTGTGCTAATTGATTTCACTCTCTCTCTCTCTTTTCACACTCACATTGTTCCCTTGGGTACTGTCATATTGAGGTTGTTTAACACCTGATTGGCATTCTTCTTTTTGCCGTAGGCTTTGAACGCATGTCGCACGGAGACAGCTGCCTGTGTGTTGCGTGGTCCAGCCGCTGGGGCACCCCAAGCGGACACAGCATTCGGTTGTGTGCCGCCATCATTGTTTGTGGCCGTCATCATAGCGGAATCTGTGGAAACGCTGCAACGATAAGAAATATTTAAAGGAACTTTAGTACCAGAAGTGGCAAAGTAACAAAAGACACTAATGAATGGTTGGCTCATGCCCGACTATCTTAAGTATACACGTGTAAGTCAGTAGGAGATTTAATTAATAAGCTGTAGCGTAATTACTAGTACATTAACACATAATTTGCATTTATCATCAGGTGAGGTTGAATTCAACAAGCCGCCGTAAGTGGGCGGAAACGCTTAGGGGTCATAGATCCATCTATTTATTTGTCTTTTTCCTCTAGAAATCGGTAAGTCGTGCGATTGTTTTAATATGGCAAACGCAGGATTTCGTTTTATCAGTTTTAAAAAAAAGGGTGGTCATGGGTTCGATTCCGCCTCGGAACATCTAAACTTTACACCCGGTCACCCCTCTCTGCAGTTGGCGCCAGCATTGCTGTAATTAGCCATGAAAAGCTTCTCAAACTGCCGTTCGGATTCGGCGTTAAACTGTAGGTTCCTTTCTTTTGTGCGAAAATTAGATGCGAACAAGCCAAGAGATTGAGAGAGGCTCGGCTTTGGCCCTTATGGGCCATTTTACACTACATATTCAATTCGACGATCGGGTCCTACGAACTGTGTTTAAACGCTTCTTGCCATTAACAGAGAGTTAGGTTTTCGAACTGGGTTAAATCCGAACTCCATATTACCAAATCTATCTTAAACTACCAACCTACAAAACGAATTGCAGGTATCAATTAAAATTGGTGTTGATTGTGTAAAAGAAGCGACATTTGGAAGAACCTCTTCTTCTTCTTATTTGGCCCGATATTTCTATCACAACCGTTTGATGGTCTCGGCCGCTGCAATTTATGCCCGCCACACGCCTCAGTCTTGTGCGAGCTGGCACTAGTTGGTCAATTTAAGCGCCTCAATGTCTTTCAGCAACTGTTTTTCCCAACTAAGTTTCGGTCGTCCTACACTTCTTCCTTTCCCTAATTCGTTCGCCATTCGCCTGTACACTTTTTTTACTGGAGCTTCTTCATCCATACGAGTAACATGTCCAAGCCAGCGCAGCCGCTGTTGTTTTATGCGCTTGACTAGATCTGTGTCCCCATAGAGCTCTTACAGTTTGTGGTTCATACGGGTCCGTAACTCATCGCCAACTCTTACAGGTCCATAAATCCTCCGAAGAACTTTTCTCTCGAACATGCCGACCGCCTTCTCATCCACTGTTGTTATTGTTCATGCTTCTGCGCCGTATTGCAGGACTGGGATAATAAGCGACTTGTATAGCGCAGTTTTCGTTTCTCGAGAGAGGGCTCTGCTCTTGAACTCCTTACTAAGCACGTAGTAACATCGGTTTGCAAGAGTTATTCATTTGGACGATCATTATATAAAAATCACGCTGAGGAGTCTTTTTTGAGCCCTTTAGATGATTAAATGAAGATTACTATCATGAGCAATTCGAAGAGTCTCTCAAAAACTCGAAAATGTGTCGAAAATGATCAGAAGAACAGGGTAAAAACGAATCTTCAGGAAGAGTCGCGGCTAGGGTACCATTTTCTCCCGATAAAAGTATCATTTATGATCAGAAATCGAGCGCATTTATAATTATTTTAATCAGACCGAGGACTCGAAAAGAACTCGAATGTGATAAATAATTTCATGAAATGTTGGCTGCACCCAGAGAAATGAAGATCGAATCCGCATGAACGAGTTCTTCTTGCTTTTAGTATTTTTTCTTCTTGATTTTTTTAAAAGAAATCTTCTCGAATCCAAGATTACAATCGTTCTCTACTTCGAGCTTGAGGGTGAGGGAAGTGCGGGGAGCCACAAACGGAGAGCGCGAGCAACAAATGAGAACAATTGGCTGGCATTGGCTCCGTCAATTTATAATATGAATTTGACGCCGCGGCAGACATACGAGGTGTGGTGCCGTTGGCTGATCGGCGGTCTCAGTGAGTGCAGGTTTGCGAAAGGTCCCTAGTTCGAGGAAAGTAAGGGTGCGTTCAGACATTCTGGCAGGTTGCCATAATCATATGAGCGAGTTGCTGCCATACACGTGTAAACACCTGCCAGAGTAGTGACAGTTGACTGGTGCTATATATGGTCAGAAAAATCTGTCAATATTCTCATGTATTTTACTTGTCTGAAGATAACTAGCACATATATATATATGGGAATCTGCCAGTGGGTCTGAACGCACCCTAAAAAATAGAATAAAACAAGAAAAATAGTCGGTCAAGCACCACTATAACATACTCTGTACCTGTGAAGTGCTGCCCATCACCGTTGCGACTGGTGCTGGTGCTGCCCATAATTGTTTGTTTTCCTTATAACTCGAATATCGTTCATCAGATATTTCAAATTCCTTCAGCGGATCGATAAAGAATTCCGAAGGTTCGAACCTGCTATCTATAAAACTGTGGGAGATATGACGTTTTGTCGATATTGCAGGGGCGGGAGGGGGCGTGGCCAAAATTGAAAATAAACTTGATCTGCCTGCAAGTATAAAAAACATATGTCCCATACATGTCAATCCTCTATCACTTTCCATCTCTGAGATCTGTTTGTTCATACGGACAGACGGACAAACAGACGGACGGACAGACGGACACATTTGCTGAGCCACACCGGAGCCACTGTTTATAACATCTCGGCTTATAACATGTTTTGTGAATGAAACCAAACCTAGGTTTCGGTTCGGTTCAGTGCCTCACTTTCAGAATTCGAGCATTATACACTCTAAATGGAATTTTTGACTTGAAGCTATTTTTGACTTTAATAAATTAATATGCATGTACAAAATTATATAAAGTCGGGTAAGCTCAATAGTTTTTACGAACATTTTTGTAAATTTTACATAACTATTCCTCGCAAATAGTTCGCGGGTAGGCAGCTAAAATTTGTGTTTTGCTGGACCCGAGGTTTAAGAAGCAAAGATTCTCTATCTCTTTCAGCTCAATTCAAGCTGAATAATTTTTGATGAACGAAATTATATTCATCAGCAAGCCCCCAGACCCATTAACTTTCGAGTACTAAAGCAAACTCCGTCTAGCCAAAATTTATTTCAATTCGTAAAGCAAAACATTGAGAGTTTGCCAAAAGCCGAAAGAACAGACGTTATTGTTGAGCTCCGCCAATATTTTTCAATGAAATATTCTACTGAGGATATAGATCAAACTTAACTATTGGAAGGTCAGTTTATGAATGAGTCCAATGATAAGGCACAAATCTATATTTTCAGCACTATGATGGTAGTCTGAAAGATGTCAATAAAAAATACATGTGTATCCCTGCAACAATCACAGAGTCAGAGATTAATTTCAGTAAGACTGGGTTGATTATAAGCAGAGCTCGTAAATAACAATTGACCATCTTTCCCTTTCAATAACAAAACCGAAAAACCCCATGCACGCTTGACCTTTTTTTGTTATGCTCAGTCAAAAACATCTTTTGGAGAGCGACCCGACTGAGCGCTCGCACATTAAGAGTTAGCAAATGAGCAAAAAAACGAACAGCTCACCTCAAAGGGTTTTTCTTTGCTTTTATTTTTTTTTTTTTTTTTGTGTGAGTAGCTTGTTTGAGTCACACACACAAACGCAAATGACTTTTATTTTCCTCGCTCGCGACGGATCGGTCCGTGAATGAGCAAAGCAAAAGGGAAACAAACCCATTGGTTGTTCGTTGAGCACTTAGCGATTCGTTCATAAGCCGATGTGAACGGTTCATCTCCAACTTTTTGCTTCTAGGGTCCGAAAATAACTGTTAATTTTGGACAACGAAATACGGTCAATTGTTATTTGCGAGCTCTGATTATAAGTAATCGCCGGGCTTCGCTTAAAGCAATTCATGTAGAAATGCTTTTTTTTCTCCAAAAAATGCATGCATCTCTGTCAGACTTTGGAGTATTTGGATAAATTGTGGTTTTAAACATATATAAGATTTTGGAATGGATCTCAGACCCATTTAACGTTTATAATTTTGAATCTTTTGCCAAATTTTTTGTTACCAGATGAAATATTTTAAAGTGAAGAGCAATATCAATAAAATGTTTGATTTAAAATGAAATTAAATAGAATTTATTAAAAAACACAAAATTCTCACGAATCTGTCGATATCGAATCTTTTTTCTAAAACTATCGAAAATGTCGAATGGCGCCACTATCGATAGTTTGCCAGCTTTAGTATGCCGACGCCGTTTCAGAATTATATTCGAGAGCGAGAGAGTAACTAGTATGTAGATAAGCGCCTTGAGAACTCCGCGTTTGCAAAAGTCAATTTATAATCGTAAAAATATCTTTACAATCGCTTTATAGTGCAATAAAAATATGTCCATGGTCTTAGTCATATTGAGGTGGAGTATCACTACCAACTAAAGCAATTTAAGAATTCAGGAAATTCAGTCTGCAATTTCTAAGGAAAGAATGCATGAATTATATTATTTAGAAAAGAGATGGTAGTTGCAGGAGATGAACATACCAGTTGTTGTGGCAGTAACACATTGCTGTCATTAAAGAGTAAGTTGGAAAAACTATGGAGCTCTAGAGCAATGTAAGGCTGTTCGTATAGTTGAGTTATTTAATACGTCTAATGTCGAAAAAATTAACCGAACTGAACCTATTAGAAATTTATACATTTCTGAAAGAGATCTTTTCAATTTAGCTTCATTACTGAAAGAGTTCTATCAGATCTTGAGAATCATTCGGGGCTGGTTTCAGGATCGCTAGAATATTACTTTAAAAGTTTGGCCTTATGGTCCGAGTAGAGGGACTCAGCCACCAAGACCAACTGGTTTGCTTTGCGCCTTTTAAGGTTTAGTTCACTTATCTTTCCATATCCCATTTAGGCAGGGAATATTTCAGCTGAAGACATAAAACTTAGCAATTGTTCTATCTTTCGACTACTCAGAGTTTCAACATAGTCTTAAATTATGCACCATAGGATCTTATCGTAAGTTTTTGTAACTTAAGGTAACTTCTTGTAGCTCAAGTGAACTTAAGAATAATTTTCAATGCTTTAATGCAGCGATGCCCAGCCTTGTGCTCTTTGGCTACGTTTTGTTTTTGTAATTGCACCGAAGATAGGAAGTCAATAGGCGAATACATGTAGGGCGCGAGGTATAGAAAACGACACACATGCAAACGATTTCCTCTGTGTGCGTCTCGTAGAACAAAAATCGTTTCTATCCTTTTCTTTGATTGGCGCAAGCAAACTGACCAAGAAAGATTTTGTTGTTGCCTTACCCAATTTCAATGTGCTTTGCTGTGTGAGTAGTGGTGAGTGCTCGGCCCAATGCTTTTTTTTTGGGCATGCCTACTTTAATGCTATCGATCCGCCAAAGGAATCTTTCCCAGTATTCTGGGCTAGTAGTTATTTTCTGCAAAAGCTGTATTCTCTCAAACAATGTATAAATCTTGATTATTCAAATGCAATAACTGGGCTAATAGTCCGACTGGTTAGCTGGTATCAGTTTATAGGCAAATGCTATGCAACACACAGAAACTGGTTTCAAGTTTGTTGTCCAAGTCATTTGTTTTTGCCTCAGAATACCATTTTAAATACATTGCTTCCTGTTGTCATATTTGCATAACGATCGTCGATTGAATCAAGTTGAGTTCGACTCAAAGCCATGCTTCATTGAGTCGCCTAAGAAACTATGTCAACGGCACAACGCAAAAAAAAACCACAAAGATGAGAAACAACAACACTTTTCTTTTCAATAGTTACAGTTTGCTCGGCACTCGCCCGCTCGGGCACTCGTCTCTTGCTCAATGGGTGGTTTTGGCTTTGCAATTTTGGGCACTTGGTCAGTTGTAGGCTCAGAGTCAGACCAAGACGAAGCCGAAGTGAATGCTCGCTGGAAAAGTAAAGTTGTTGGCCCGGTCTGGTCAGGCTGATTGCCTAACAACTCAGCTCAAGTTGGTCAGCCGTTAAGCAAATATGCAAAATGTAATTTTTGCATATGCATTTTTGCCTGGCTCATTATGCAATGCAGTTTCGTTGCAACTGCAGTGAATCGCAGGCCCAATACAAATATATATGAGAAAGATAAAAGCGAAAAGAATTGCAATTGGGTCAAGGTTAGTTGCACTGTTGGTATCTTCCAAAGAAAGCCATGAGTAATACGCCAGGGCAATTAATCAATACGCATTCGCACCTTTTTAACTTCATTAACGATATTTTTCGGCTTCCATCCAAACAAGCTGAGACGAGAAACTAGTTCAAGGTCATCGATTGAGCGCAGTTTGTCGTTGTCGCTTTCGAAAATGTTTCGGTTTCTGACTTTTTTGCTAATCGATTGCGTTGCTGTTGCCTGCTCGCTAAGTCGAAATTCAATCAGACGCAAATATTTGCATTTTGTATATGAATAAGTTGATTGCTATATGCGATTGACTGGTTGCCCAATGGTCGAGTGCCAGGTAAACATCCTCAAAATGAAAATTAAGTAGCTTCATTATGTGCGGCCTATCAAATATTTGCATAAAGTGACGGCTCAGCTTTTAGTCGTCGCGTCGATGCGTCGATGACAGCGGCCTGACCACATTTGAGGTTTGGTTCAAACGAATTCTGAATACCTAAATACGCATACAGAAATGTCATGCTGCAACTTTCTGACGAAATGTATTTCAAGTTCGTTGCCTGAGTCTTTCGATTTGCGTATTGTTGTCGGCGGTGTGAGTTAGTCACAGCCAACATACGCAAGTTGCGTAAATTGCTGCTTGAGCATGTGTGCGTGTGTACAGTCAACAATGGACAAGGTCAGGCCAAGTAGTTTTTTATAATGACAACAAGCCAAGTCTTCTTTTTATATTTTTATTTTTGGGTGCGCTTGACATTTATGGCTGGAAATTTGAGCATTTTTTTTTGTGTGTTTGTGTGTGTGTCTTTTGATAATTTAATTAGCTATTAGAGCGCTATTTATGCATGCTGCGATGTGCCCATTGAATCGGCACTCGGCATGTGATAAATATTTGGGCACATATTTGGGAATTTTTCGTAGTTGAGTTTGCAACATAAACGAGACTCTATTTGGTGACAGACCGTGAGAGTCTAAATGGGATTGGTCAATAAAAATGTCCAAGATTTACAGCAAATTAATGTAAACATTGCAGTTGTCATAGAGTTGGATAGGTTTTTTTTTTAACTCTATCTTATACTTAATTTTATAGCATGTTTATAAGTAAGGTTTGGAGTTTTATGCGTTTTATGCTAATCTGAACTTAGGCCAAACCTTTTTTTTACAAACCCTTGAAAATAGCAATCTACATAAATCTGTTTGAAAGTGTACTTTATTATTAATGTCCAATTTAAAGAATGCTTACATTGAAAAAAAGTTGCTTTTTACTTTAACCCATTTTTCGTAAGTTCGGTCCTATGGCATCTATATGCTTTATTCAGCTCGCAAGCTTCAAAACTGAGAAACTAGAAGAAACAGACTGACGGACACAGCTCAATCGAGTCAGCTCGACGCCCTGATCGAGAATATATATAGTTTTTGGGGTCGGAAATGAATATTTCTATGCATTGCAAGCTTTTGGGTAACACTTTAATACCCTTTAAAAGGGTTATTGGTTATATGATTCTTAGTAATTTTAGGAAATTCAATAAAAATCGGATGGTCATATATAGGCATTTCCTCAATCCGAAACGCAACATTCGTACGCCTTTGAAGTAAAAACGAGAGCGTAAGTTAAAGTCGAAATATTTTGCAGCATTTTGTGAAATTCTTGATTACAGCACATAATTTGCGCTATTTATATTTGTGCTGGTTAGACCGGAGCGGAATATATTACAGAGTCAGGCCCCATCCTGAACATCACAGACCCCTTTATCAAGATTTTTGTCTCCTGCAGTACGAACGAAATGTAACCTTAAGCAGGGCCGAGTCACCGGCCAAAAAGTCACCCTATTGAGATGCTCTTAAATCAAAGTTACGAGCAACAACAAAACACGAAAAAACGACATTTACAGCCTTAGATGTTTAAAAATCAGTTGTAAATGTGAACAAGTGTAATGTTTTAAAGGGGACTTTTCACGCCCCGCACAGCCCATGGGACCTTCAGGACACCAATAATGACGAGTCGACGAGCGACAGCAAAAGGGCCCCCCAACTCGCACGCCATCAATTCGAAAACAAGAGAAAACCAATTTCACAGTTACAAAAGAGAAAAAATTTAAGATCAATTAAATGCTTTGTGAACAGGTTATTGGTTGACCAACATCGACGTCATTTAAATCTTTCTTTTCTAGCTTCCCTCCGCCTCTTTCTCCGTTGATAAGCTTGTACGCAAGCGCAAAGCTTGATTCTGCGAGTTTGGGCACCACTGCTTTATTCCCTTGCAATGTGTATTATAATTTTGCCCAGAAGTTTGCAACGCATAGAAATATTTATTTCTAACCCCAAAAACTATATATATTCTTGATCACGGCGACGAGCTGAGTCAGTTGAGCTTTTTCTGTCCGTCTGTCTGTCCATCTGTCTGTCCGTCTGTCTGTTTCTACGCCAACCAGTCCCTCAGTTTTAAAGCCGTCGATCGAAAAATGGGTTTTAGTAAAAATTTTGTTTGATTTTTTATGTTAGCGCTCCCAAACTCAGCGAATATTCAAACTATATGCTTTTTGACAAATTTGGTGAAAATCTGATGATAATATCATATGGCTGCCATAGGACAGGTCGTACAGCTTTTGCAAAAGTTGCTCAAAATCAGAATATCAAAACGTGCCATTTGGCACAGACAAAGTTAGCTTAGCCTTCTTGTTTTTAATATATTTATGGTTCCTGGACCAACCACTATGAATTTGGTTAGTTGCCGTCCAAAGATTATAGTTCAATACCATCATTCAGTTTAAGATAGCTTTTGAATCAATTTTTCAAAAGTGCCATTTTAGACTCTTTTAACAACTTTGACCAATGATTTCTTAAAAACTTGACAAAAGAGTAAAATCCTGATATTTTTAAAGTAATATCAAAATGACTTGTTATACTCTGTGCCAAAGGTACACAGAGTATATTAAGTTTGTGCACAAGTATGTAACAGACAGAAGGAAGCATCTCCGACCCAATAAAGTATATACATTCTTGATCAGCATCAACAGCCGAGTCGATTTAGCCATGTCCGTTCTTCCGTCCGTCAGTCCGTCCTTCTGACCGTCCGTCTGACCATCCGTCGGTCCGTCCGTCAGTCCGTCTGTACGTCCGTCTGTCCGTCAGTCTGTCCGTCCGTCTGTCCGTCCGTCTGTCCGTCCGTCCGTCTGTCCGACCGTCTGTCCGTCCGTCTGTCCGTCTGTCTGTATGAACAAACAGATCTCAGAGATGGTAAGGAAGCATATCCGACCCTATAAAGTATATATTTTCTTGATCAGCATCAACAGCCGAGTCGATCTAGCTATGTCCGTCTGTCTGTCCGCCTGTCTGTCTGTCTGTCTGTCCGTCTGTCCGTATGAACAAACAGATATCAAAGATGGTAAGAGATAGAGGTTTGACATGTATGGGACATATGCTTCTTATACTTGCAGGCAGATAAAGTTTATTGTCAATTTGTGCCACGCCCCCTCCCGTCCCTGCAAATTGGAAAAAACGTCATAACTGCCACAGTTTTATAGATAGAAGGTTCGTTCCTTCTGGACATATTTAGTAATCAGGATTCTTTATCGATCCTCCAAAGAAATGGTAAAGATCGGATGAACGATAGGCGAGTTATAAGAAAATCAAACCATTATGGGCAGCACCGCTCGCAACGGTGATGGGCAGTACTTCACAGGTTCAGAGTATGCTAAGTCTGGCTTGACCGACTTTCTATCTGGTTCACCAAACTCTTGTAGCTATTCTCTCAGAAACTTGTCATATGTTCGCTTTAATTTTCGCTCTGTGAGTTTTTTACCTCTCTCTGTTATTACCAGTAAGGGAGCTGTAGTCGAGTGCCCCGACTACAAAATACCCTGTTCCCTTGATTTCGTGTGTTTTCCTTTACATACACACACACTCACACATACATACACTCCAACATACAAACAAACGCATGGCATCCGGCCGCGCGCGATAACTGACAATGCAAGACCCCCCTCTCTCCCACAAGCAAAATTGATTCGTATATAACTTCGGTGTTTATTGTCCGATCTTAGTGATCTTTTCAGAATAGATAGATATTGGGCCTTACTTGATATATGTAAAGTTTGGAAGGTCTATCTTAAAAATTGTGGCTCTGACAGTTTTTTGCGCTTAAAGGGGGGGAGGGGGAGGAATTTTCCAAATCTGAAACAAACTCGTTTTGAATCGGGTATACACCTATCTACATGCAAAAATTTGTGGCTCTAGCTCTTATAGTCTCTGAGATCGACGCGTTCATACGGACAGACGGACAGGTCTAAATCGACTCCGCTGTTGATGCTGATCAAGAATATATATACTTTATAGGGTCGCAAATGCTTCCTTCTACCTGTTACATACTTTTTCACAACTTCATGATCCCCCTTTTCCCATTTTCAATGGGAACAGGGTATAAAAAGTGGCGAACTGAAATTATTTGCAGGTAAAGGCAATTTACATATATATTTGAAGTTGAATGTGTTTTCTTTTTCGTTTTATGATTAACTGCCAAATGAATGTTAATTAACTCCGAATTAAGTATAGTTTTCTAATTCCAAATCTTGATTCTCCAATGCTATTTAAGGTTCACTTATTAGCTAGTTATGCACTTCTCAGTATCAACGTGAGCCTGTAATTTTTGTGGAAAACGACTGTCATAACTCACACATTGCATATATATTTTGCACTTTACACTCGAACCATTTTAAATGTAAAATGGTGGACTTTAACATGCAAGTTTATAGCAGACAACTGACAATAATTGGCACTAATATTTCTTAGTAAACTCCCACGGCTAATGAGCTCATCCTAAGACATTTTAAGGAAATTTATGGCCTTATATAAGATGACGTGAAGAAAAAACTGGAGAGAATGCAATTTGATCAGTGCATGCCATGTTTCGATTTTATTGCTGACTGAGCCAGCTAATCATATATAATCAAGTGTTTCTGTCTTCTCTCCTGCCTCCCATTCTTGGACACGCCTTCAAATTGATGTTGAGTAGAATTTTTGATTCAGGGAATTCCAAGCCAAGCCACTTGATATGCCAAGTAAATAATTGTCGACTGTCAATTGATTTATCCCCATAAATCAACCATCATTCGAGTGAAGATGCCCATCATGATTTAGGTTGGGATTATGCAATGAAGCCATTGGTTATTTGACACAATTACAAACTTGTTCGCCCTGCTGAAAAATGCGGTCGTTCGGCTTGCAAATATGCAAAGAGTCACAAAATATGTATGGCAAAAAAGCAAAAGCCACAAAAAAGGGCGAAGCGCTGGAAAAGTCAAATCAAGCTGGCTGGGATTATGCAATATTAATGGAGCGACAAGTGTAAAGGCCGAGATGAGTTGCGAGGCGTTGACAGCAGGAAACGGAAAAAAAAATCGAATGGCTGATAGACAGACTGACTGAATGACTGGCCTGGCCCCCAAGTGGGTCAACATCAGTGGGTCAAAATTGAAATTGTTGCGTCCGTTTGTTACTTACTTTGATATCAGCATGCCTGGTGGGTGGGTGTTTGCTTTGTTTAACTGGCTTTGTTGTATTTGCAATCTATTAAATGTTAGTAACTTTTTGTTAGCCGTTTACTTTTACTTTGGCAAACGTAACTGCGGCCAATCTTTTGCAACGCTCAAGTGGAAGGGAAGATTTATGTCTGTGTGTGTTTTATGCACACATTGCTGAAATGTATAAATAATAATCATGTTTGAGCGTAAATTATTATTTGATTTATGCACTTGCTGGACCTGGAGTTTGTTGAGTCTCCCAATAACATTTATTGAGCATACGTCAGGGGTTTTTTTGAGCATAAAGAGCACAAGAATATCCACAGAATCTTAAAAAAATTTCCAGATCATCAATCATGTGTGTGTATCTCCAATTCCAACCAACTCATTATACAATACAATCAACACCTTGCGGTGTTTGCTTCTGTTGTTATTGTTGTTTTTGTTTTCCTACCTATAGTGACGCATCGCATTATGGCAAGTCATGGCAAAGGAAACTGCGAATACTTCACTAATTGTCATTCAGATGGCTGACAGTCAAAAAGCCGCTTAAGTCAACCACAAATTATCATCATAATTGAGTAAAAAGCAATATGCGTATTGGAAATGGACGTGTTTAGTTTTACAGTGGATGTAGAAATCATAGAGAACAAACTTTTGTTCTGAAAGGATCAAGTTAAATATATGTAATAAGGGGGATATAGAAAACCGAAGGCATGAAAGAATCGGCAAAAACTAGAATTATTTACAATTATCGGAATAAGTAATGAATTGCTGTTAATTTGATGAAATTGTGCAGAGCAGACATTAAGAACAAATCAATTTTTCTCACTTAACTCCATTTTCCCTACTGCTAGGACAGCAAACATATATAGTTTGCCAAATATCATTTCGATACCTTCCAAACTGATAGACAAGTTTGCGTTGAAATAGACAGACTGACCGACAGGTAAGCACACCCTTTATCAGCCTATCTTTTTGTCTATCTATTTTTTTGTTGTTCTGTATATCAGTTGCTGTCATACACGTGTGAACACCTGCCAGTGCACTAGTTGACTGGTACCATATATGGTCAATGAAATCTGTCAATATTCTCATGTGTTTTACTCAGTCTAAACTAGGTGCCACATAACTGGCTTACAAAAATCTGGCAGACTGCCAGTGTGCCTGACACACCCTAACCAGGGTCTGAAATGCTTACTATATAGCAGCAATAGCAGCCAAAAAATGATCTGCTCCTGCTCTGAATATAAAAAGAGCAGAGCAGTAAGAAGAGTTTAAGAAACATATGTTCCATACATGTCAAACCTCTATCTCTTACCATCTCTGAGATCTTTTTGTTCATACGGAAAGACAGACAGACGGACGGACACTTTTGCACTATACTCTGTGTACGTCTGGTACAGAGTATAAAAAATCTGAGCAAAGCAGGCATAGTGCTCCCAATAGTGCTACGTATAGCTGCTCCCGTAGTTGTGTCAAATAGATTCCTAAATAGCCACAGTATCCTGTTGATGGGTCTGACTAGCTCCCTTGAAGTTCTTCTTCAGGCCATGTAAGGGGATATTCCCGTACCTGAAGTTCAGCTCGTGACCCATCGAGACTATGGCCTGCATCGAGCCTTAGTCGACGCCAAAAGACATAAGGGCTCCGCCCCCTGGTCCTTTCGTGAAATGACCAGCCACGAGTCAGTCACGATACTGTTTTGGTTCCTAAGCATTGTGAGGACCCATTCCTTCGCTTTCGCAGCATTCCTTGGGAGGAAGATGGTAATATAATGTTGTGAAAAGATACTTTCTTCCATTTTTCCAAGAAGCGGTACTCCATTCCATTCCGTCAACCTTGACACGTTGCTCATCAGCCACTCCGCGGTCGTATTATCCTTGCAGACGATTATCAGTTGACTCGACCGGGTATGGATTCCTGTAAAGCTGATGGGCGTATCCAAAAATGCCTCCAGGATCGCATCCTCGAGCGCAGTTAGCTTCTCATGACTAAGGTTGATTTTAGGGTATTCCTCAGGCCCTTCTGTTACCCTTATCTTTTACGCGACGTCTGCATACGATGCTTGGGTTGGAATGGGCACCGAGAATCGCATCGCCGAACTGCCATTCGCTGCCGCCTCAGCTGCGGCCCTGGACGTGCTGGGCACGTATTCCGGCTCTACCTCCTTGGGCAATGGTTGGATGCTTGCCCGCAAAGGTTTTTTAGATAATGAAATGGGCGGTGAATGGTACAAAAACCGCGAAATTTGTAGAACTATACCGTTCATTCGATTGGGTTGAAACTTTCGGTAATTGTTATCATAATTTTGCCCGCGGAGCTTTCTAAGATACCAAAACCCCGTGAAATTTACAAAGGGACCGTTTGAGTAGTTTGCAATGCAGGAAATCGAAGCTAAACCGTAATTTTGAGGAAAATTTTGTCAAACTTTTTAGACAAAATAGCCATTAAATTTAGAAAAATTAATAAAAAAAAACTTCAAACCGGCCCTTTCTTTTTTATTTACCCTAGTTGAAACAAAATTTATATAATTTTAAGAAAAGTTTTTCTTAAAAACAGAGGTCTGGAACTATCAGTGCACTGCCTATGTCCCTGTTTTTAGGTCGATTTTCGTGTAATGTTGTTTAAAAATGGAGAAAATGGCCCATTTTTAGAAAGGTGAGTTGAATTTTAGTGCTACTAGTTCAGGTCTTTTCTTATTGACGACATTAAAGATTTCAAATTGGCTAAATTGCAACATTAAGAAAATCTGTCCTACGAAACGTGTTTAGGGTAACTCAATCGTCGCCAGTCACTTCCCTTTATAACTGTGATTTGCGGCATTGCCGCCCGAGTCGTTAATAGTCATATGGGCTAAGATGCCGGCAATTGTATTTTAATTCGCGAGACAAAGTGAGTAAGTTGTCAATTCGAATCCCAGACAAGGTAAGTGAAAAAAAATTATGTTGTGTGTTTTTCAGAAGGAAGACCTTGTCCTCTTTGTGCCCCTTTCTCCCATTAGAAATGAGAAGCTACGTCAGAACAAACAATGATCCATTCCAGCTATTTTACATATTTAATACCCTTTTTTTAAAAATAAAAGGGATATAGACGAGTTTCCGACCCCATAGTAGAACGACCGCGCCAGCGACCACCCTTCCGTCTCTCATAACCCGATTCGAAGGTTTGTTTTCGATTTGAATATACCCCACTTTCCCCTAAACCGAAACGTCTACAAGACGCCTCACCCGACAGAAAGCCAAAACCAACAATGCGGCAATGATTAGAGATCATAGTATCATGTAGACTTTTTTTACATCAGTAGCATTTAGGTATCCGAGCTGCAATGAGGTACCAGCTGGAGCCTAGACCGGTGGGCCAAGACGAGCGCCTATACAATTGTTGCAGACTACCGGGTGTGTAAGTTTTTTTTTACAGAAAATAACTTTTTCATTAGATGTCTCGAGGCGAGATCGAACACACGACCTCTTGCCCAGCAGGCACACACACTATCCTCTGCACCACAGCTATATTGAACCATGATTTCTCGATATAGAAATATATTAAATCAAGTCTGCAAACTGGTTCATAACCGTACCTCGCAAAACCTAATTGGTTCTGGTTTCTTTATTCTGAACATTCTAAGTTTAATAT
Source organism: Lordiphosa collinella (assembly GCA_018904265.1). Taxonomy (NCBI): domain Eukaryota; kingdom Metazoa; phylum Arthropoda; class Insecta; order Diptera; family Drosophilidae; genus Lordiphosa; species Lordiphosa collinella. The sequence continues at coordinate 57,534 of JAEIFV010000326.1, forward strand.
ATCCACTGGATATATACAGAGCCTGAATCCGAAACGGACCTTTTCTGCTTAAAATAGGGTTGGATCAAAAAAATAACTTGGCCACTTTTAAAGATTTTATACATTTTTACAAAAAATGGGAAAGCCCCCCGATCATTAAGTTGTGCAAATGTATGTTAGAGGGAAAAGGAAACATTTCCGACTCTATAAAGTATATATATTCTTGATCATCATAAACATCCGAGTCGATATAACCATGTTCGTTCGTCCGTCTGTCTGTAAACGCCTTTATGAACGCGTCGATCTCAGAGACTATTGGAAATAGAACCACAATTTGTTGCAAGTTGATTGCTGTATAGTATACCCGTATAAAGTTTGTTTCAGACTTGGAAATTTTGGCCCTCTCCCCCTTTAACCGCTAAAAACTGTCTGTCTTTCAGAAGGAAACTGAAGCAAAATTCAAGTCTTAAAATGACAAAACAGGACTCCAAATTACTAAAACAAACCAAACTAAAGAACTTCGGAAATAAGAGCTATATTTTCTCTTTAAAACAAAAAGCCCTTTTAAAGCCGAAAAGATCTTAATTTTATACAACTTTTCTAAGTTTGACTCAAAAAATGATTCAACTATCTAAAAAGCTATGAACCAAAGTTCAAACCAAAACCTTCAGTTCGATAAGCTTACAACCCGGATAGCAAGCCCAACCTTAGACTTTCCAACGGTTTTGAACCCCCGCACGGAACCTTCTGCGGATTTTTAGAGGCTTGCAATCTTGTTATTAATGTAATTGACTAAACTAACTTTCAGGTAGATTTCAGCGCATGTAATTTGATCGATTTATGTTAAACAGTTCAGCACAACCATAATCTTTTCTAATAGGTTTGTGTCTGCAACGTTTGTCCGCACTGCACTTTAGATGAATTATAACTCAATTACTTCAAAATATCGATCCGTCCCCAAGCGGCTGCCCTGCCTCCTCAGATAACTGCACTTCACTGTACAATTATTATGCCCATTTAAAAAGGCGGTTTAGGCCTGATCATTATACAGATTACATAGAAGCAAATCTGTTTATTTTGCTGTCAACAATTAACAAACGAAATCATCTAGAATGCCATACAAACGTGCAGTGGGAAGAGGTCAACAACAATTTGTTAGCACGGTCGTCATTGCCACTACAAGATACGCTCAGAGCGAGCCAGTCAGCTAGTTATTTTTTGCTGTCGCTGGCAGTTTTGAGCAAAGTTCAGCGTAATTAAGCGCTGTGACTTTTGTCGCATTTCCATTTCACAAGTGCACACAGATGCAGCAGCCAGTAGAAAAATTATAATAATAATAATAACGCGGAGCATTCGACTGCACTATTGTGCACTCCGAAGACCTTCGGCGGAGGCCCTGAAATCTCTGTTGTCAAGGTTATTTTTCGACTCTCGCTGCATGCATTTCCGAACAGTGCGGTGCAGCATTTTGAAGTTTTAAACTTGAACTGGAATTTTTTATTAATTTTTTCTGTCACGTTGCGGGCTTTATTTACCTTGGGCAGAGTTCAAGGTGTCTTCATGCCGAAAAGTAGGTATGAGACATTTAATTAAAATCAAGGCGTCATTAACGTACAGTAATCTCGGATCGTGAGGCATTTTTTAAACGTAATACAGACAATTTGCTTTACTTAAATCGATATTACTTCCCCCATTGACTAACATAAACTAGTCTTAATTTATGCATACTTAAAGCGCCGGTTGACTAATTAAAGTCGAGGCTAAGAACTGGTTAGTTGATCGTTTAATCTCAGGGCCCAATGGCTCAATCAAATTCAATCTGAATTTTGTTAAAAATTTCTTAAGCACTTAAAGACACGCAGAACACATGTTAGGGTTCCCGCCACCTGCCAACTGATGGGGAATTTCCACGTTTCACTTATGCAACAACAACCACAACAATGGTAATTGAGAAAATTAATTATTAATTGCGGCAATTGAACGCATTCTCTTTCAGCTGGTGCGAGTAGACTGGCCGCTCCCATTTGGTTGGGATCTTGCCAAATCAAAGAGATTATCTAATGTTGCAAGTGCGGGTGCGTAGCCTTTTGGACACTGGGCACAGAAAAGTCTAAAGACATGTTGCAGAACCAGTACCGCAACCACAACAACAGACCAACTGGTTTGCCATTTGTGCAGCCGAAGAGGTTGCACAAAACTGTGTCGCATACAGCGAAGCCAAACACACACACGCACACATACACTGAAACGTGACAGAAATTATGTCATCGGAAAATGAAAAGTCTTTAAGGGGAAAACCGGGGACTGACGAGATCGAAAGTAAAGCCAAGTTGTCCACATTTTGCCACTAATTCTAATGGGCTGGGCCTGCCTTTTGGAGCACTACCTAATGTCAGACACATGCTGTTTCTTTGCCGATTAACTTAATGCCACACACGTATAAGCATCTGCATATAATAAACATTAAACATTTTGAAATTCATAAAACCATTATGGGTTTTCCTGTCTGCAACCAAATTAAAAAAAAAGAGATCAGCTATTGCATGAAGATTGCCTCATTGTAACTGAAATTATAACTCAACTTTATTATTAAGGCATTGGGATTGTTTGAGCAGAGCTTGAATGTTTTCATGCTCAAGTGCACTTTCGGCAATTGCTCAATATTCTGCAAACCCATTGAACTCCAGTCAAAACTGCAACCAGTTGGTTATGCAAATGATTCACCATTCGCTATTTGGATGACGCACACAGAAAACACAAAAAAAATTTCCGTTGCATTTGCCCGGAAAGCTATTGCATGCCATTTGGCTGCTGCTGACCTTGGGGTTGGCAACGCACTTTGCATGCAAGCTAAGCATCATTAAACAACAAAACCACAACAATAACAATAACTACCTGTGGCTTTTAAGAACTTTCAAAGTTAAGCTAAAACGAAGATACAAAGTTAGTAAGTATTGTATTTACAGTATGTATTTATTAAACAGACACAGCGAACCGAAATGATATGAAATAACATTCATTTATACTGTTTAACTATCAAACACAACTTCCTGACCTTGAGACGGAAAAAGCTTGCTAACTATTTTAAACAACCAATTATTTTCTATTAAGATTTTGCTAAAGCTGCCTTTACACTTGTTATATACATCTCTAACAGAGCTGCAAACCAAAATTAATTCTCGGAGATCCCGTTCGCGAGTTTGGACCAAAATTTACCAATGGTTAAGGTTCGGAAATTTGAGGTTTGAGGTTTTTGGGCAGAGGTTTTGGTTCGAACCTTGGTTCAGCACATGCTTTACAAAATATTAATAAAAAAAACAATCAATTTATTTAGTATCCAATTTAATCCCATGTGTTCTTCAAATCGGCCTTTAAACTGCTCAAATCATGTCGTTTTTTGAAGTGATTAAAGGAACATATTCGTAGTCTACATATAAAAACTATTACCAATGTAATGTTAAGCTCTTGTTTTGTGAATCTTTTGATAAGATTCGGAGTCGAGGATCTAACAGAGGCTATTATGGGTAGGGATTTGGTTAAGTAACTCTGAAAGTTTTTCTAGATGTTTCATTGAACTTTCCTGTAGGTAGGTAAAATTTGTTCATATCTTTAATTTTTGTTGAACCGAACCGAAATTTTAAGGTTCGGTTCACTGTAAAATAAAAGTCGGAATTCCGGGTTCGAGCCGGTTTGGTTCAAAACCGGCTGGCAGCCCTGATCTCTAAAGAGTCGGTTGTCAAATTTCTCTAATGAGAAACTCTTATCAAATAGAACCTGACCTATTTCATCAAAGAAGTCTAAACTTTCTAAATATTTAGAGATATTTGATTTGCTATTACACTATCGTCAGAAATCAAATCAAATTGGTTCGGTTCAGAATTTTATGAGGGATTTGAATAAACAAATCTCTTTAGATTAAAAACAATATTTACAAGCGCTGATATGACATATATCATCAGATCAGACATCTCTTAATACTACTTCAACGACCCTTCCACTTGTTGTGGTTTATTTAAATAATTTCACAAAACTAAGAAAAATTAACAATAACTATCGAATTGCACTATCGCACATGCCGCTTTTTGGCGAGCATCTAAAGTGCCATTTACATATTTTGGACGGTGGTTGAGTGGCGTTGAACTGCGCTCGTTTCAAGCACTTTTAAAACAATTGTACTCGAAAGTTTTAAGAAAGTTTCTATTGTATTTTGAGTTTACTCAACTGATTTTCTGAATAGTTTTTATACTTTGGTTTTTATACCTTTGGGGGTGTCCCAGAAATCTATACAGATTTTCGTATGACCGAAAATAGGAAGCTTTATATGTAAAGTGACAAGAATAATGTCGGCTACTTGATTATGGGGAAGGAAAACAGTACGCATCAAATCTACTTAGCCTTAAGCAGTCGGTTTCAAGTCTCCTAACTTTTGATTTTATTATGATTTATTATTGTATTTTGATTTTTTATTTATATAGCACTGCTGCGCCACTTTTTTTTTGTTTTTTATCTTAAATTTAATTAAACTTGACTTGTAAATTTGTGGACTACATTATAAGAAGCTCACAACGTGAGTGAACTTAATCAGGTTTCACAAAGCAATATACGAAGCTTCGTACTTATTTTCAGACTTTAAACTTAAATAAGGGAAATGAAAAAAGAGGGACTTTGTGTTCAGCAAAAAATTTTTAAGTCAAAGCTAGGTACGCAGACGATTAATATTTTCTCAGACACCGAAAATGTGTTCTAGGAATGAATATAGTCCTGCCAAATCGTTTTTATACCCTTTACTGGTAGAATAAAAAGAGTATACTGAGGTCGTATGTACCTTGAAAGTAACGGGTAATATCAAAGTTATAAATGTTGCATGCTCTGTATTCTTACATAATGTTGATGTTCTTAGCCCTGTTAACTAACTGCTTTTGGTTTGCCAGAGGCCTTACTGTTTTGCCAAGCAGCTGATAAACTCTCACAAGAAAATATGAAAATTTTCAGAGGTACCTGCGAGAGTTGAGCAGACAATAAAAAAACGGATTCAAAGAAGACCAAAAACTTAACAAAAATTATTTGGAGAACTTCACGGAGGATGAACAATGGAATCTGACCCTTTAAATACATTTTTTGGCTTGCCGGCAGCTGTCCCATTTGTGGGGATGCTTCTCCCGTGGATGTGGCAGGCAGCCATAAATGATCCACCATTCGACTCGCAACCTCCACAGCCCGTAATAGTGGAGCCCCTTCAGGCTGCCTTGCTGCCCACGCTAGTTGCGGTGGCTTCCTTTACTCCCCGGCGAGTATGCTTCTCCTGCATTCTATGGAGTTGGCTATGGTTAGGTCTATGGCCTAGCCTTAAAGTGCGACTCATAGTTACTAATGAAAATAGAGGTTCTGGTGTCTGTTTCTTTGCATTTTAATTAGGTTTTTAAACTCTTTCAAAAACTCTTTTTGGAAACATCCTTATGTTGTCTATATTTTAGATCTTGGTTAAACAGTTTTGTACGCTCATTATGGCCATATGACACGTCCTTAATTCAACCTATTAATAATACATTAATTTTAGCCGGCAATGTTGTTTCGTGCGTGTGAGCGAGACAACTGTATGGTGATATTAATGTAAAATTAATGAGGTTGTAATGCATTAAGTTCGATTTACCGATAAATATGCTAGAAAAATACTGACTTAAACAAAATGCCAAGAAATACTTCGATTTTGATAGCAGATTAATGCATTGAATTGTACCTTGAAACTAATTATTTTGTCATTAATTTGTTTTTATCCTCCAAAATGGACAAGACTGGAAACAATTTGTTGCAAGCATTTTAATAAAAAATAAAAACAATAAAAAAAATAAAAAGAAATTTTCGGCGACTTGGTTGAAGCATCGCGAGCAAGAAGGCTTTACTCACAATTGGCTGCCGGAGATCATGGACGAGGACACGACAATACACAAAACTGTGCTTCGCATGAACCCACACCACTTTGGATAGCTTCTAGATATGGTGGAGACATTTATTCAGATGCAGGTAACTGACATGCGGAACTCCAATGGACCAGCAGAAAGGCTACAAATCACATTACGTTATTTGGCTACAGGTGAAAGTGAGGCGTATTACACCTTTGGACCATTTCCAAAATTTCAAAGGAGACAATCCTTATTCTTTTTTCCGTGTTGATCAAGAAGTACTTGGCATTTTCATCTTCAAGCACAGAATGGGAAAAGATTGCCAAAGATCTATGAGTAAGCTCGACAGCAGGTCAAGATTTAGAGTTCATGTCTTCCACTAGCTTCAGCCGAAACTCTCACTTCCTTGGTTTCCGCTTATTCATTAGACTCAATAAAAAAAGCGCAAAATTGATCGTTGAAAACTGATTTTGTATTTTTGTTTATTTTCTTCCGCAAAATTCGAAAAGAGTTAACTTTCGTACTGAAGATAGAAATTCTGAACTGAAAACATATATATCTGACCGTTCATACGCGTTTAATTAATGAAAGCATTAATATAGTGTCATACGGGCTATGGTATATTGTCAATAAGAAGATTCATGAGTATATAGCGCTATTATTACCATTGAGAACCCTTAGCTAAGAATCTTTTTAATTGGCACTAAAGTTTGTCGGCATATTTTGCTCTGGGATCTAGCTAATAAGTCAGAGAGCAGGGATGCACACCAGCTCTAGACCAAACTGAACCGAGAGTCGCAAATGACAACGGTTCGATTCAGTTTCTTTGTAAAATTGTTAAATTCAGATAGTTATTGATTAAAGTTTGAGCTGACTAGAAAGATATTTATAGATTTTGGAATTTGTATCACCCATAGACCGATTTGATCATTCTGTTTCTTATATTTGCCTCTTTATTAAAAAGTTGCCACTACTTCCTTAAAAGTTGTGAATTGCATTGTGCGGCTCATCTATTCTTATTCTCCAGTTGCTCATGTATTGCAATTTTTATCGTTTCCCTACAGTCTGAAAAATTAGAAAACGCTCCGTGTCGGGGTGATTGTGCCTACTTTCTTACTTTATAAATTATGCATTGACATTCTGAACCAATAGACCAAATTGAAACCACGGTTCGACTAGCTGCAAAAACCATGTTTTAAACCAAACCGTTGGTCTGAATTCACTGTGATCCATTGAACCGAATCAGTCCTAGTTCCGTTTTCGAAATCAATAGTTTTGTAAATATCCAACTAATCGAACAGCTAAATAACCATCTATCGATTAATACACATATGTAATTGGGAACAATACTTCATATAAATAAGACTGCTGTTCAAAGCATTTAGCTTTCAAAGCTTTTCAAAAGTATTTCTATTCATATGAAGTGGTGTGCCAAAATAAATATTTTTCGCTTCAGAGTACAGGTTAAAAAAACTTGATCTATTAGCTTTGTTTCTCTGTCATCTCTGTTATTGTTTATGGACTTATCTTATCATTATAAATTAATAATATTTACATATTTTTTTTGCAAATACTTCAACTGACAGAAAGTGTTACAGTTTTTTTTTTTGTGTTAGCTCCAAATTGCTATTTTCAGCACATCGAATAGTTCTAATCAGGTGCCAGGACTTACTCCAAAAATACACGTAATGCTTTATGCTGAACGAATGAATACAAATACTTTTGTTTAGTCCAGAAGCTTTAAGACAAGTTAAGAATAAAGACACGTTTTGAAAAAATTGATCATTTATTTTGAAGTTCGTGAATATGTCACGATATTCTTTAACCATTTCACCCATTTTTCCCCTGCCTAAGGAATTAAAAGTGAAAATCGAACAAAGCTAGGTCCTTTAGGCTGATATAATCCAAAGTACTAACTATAATAAATCTCAGAGAGTCACAAAAATTGAATAAAACTGCAGAAAAGTAAAGGAAACATGAGGAAACGTTTCGATTTTGTGGCTTAGTGTAAATGAATATGTACTTTTAATTTGTTTAGTTTTTTTTTACCTCAAATGCAACCGCAATGACTTTCATAATATTATTTCATAATTTCTTAACAAACATTGATGCTCTTAGCTTAACCTTACAAAGAGTGTAGTATATCATTTCTCTAGTTTTATACGGCCTTTAATACCATTTGCTAAAGTGATTAAAATCAGCTGATCGGATTAATAACAAAATCCGCTAAAAGCTTTTACTAATCTCACTTTAATCAACATGAAAAGTGTAGGAAACCATATTTAAATAATATTGCTTAGAGTCTAACTGGTTGTTTCAGCATTCTAAGAGCGTTTTGCCTCAGAGAGATATAAAATTTGTATGCTAAACGCGAATTATTTGAATTGAGCCAAGTTGGTTGGAGTTGGAGGGGAGGCTCATGAATGATTACTTTGTTATTGATGATGTGGAAGATGATGAAAGAACAAAACGTCGGCCATTTGTTTTATGAAGAAGTGTTTTGTTTTGTACTTTTATTTGCGTATTTGCTTTGTTGGTGTTTGCCTGCCATTTGGTTTGGTTTCCTGCAACGTACAGCCCTTCTCTAAGCTCAACAAACTCCAAGTCTCAGTACCTGGCATTATATTTAATTTGCAAATTTGCACTTACAAAACGCGTTCTGAAATGTTTTCGTCGCTTGTTGGTGGATGGTGTCAATATTTGCACAAAATTGTCGTTGCTGTTGCTGTTGTTGTTTTTGCTGTGGCTATAATCCACTTCCACAGTATGCACACACTGAACTGCCCAAGTGTTGCGGCATTGACGAAATAAGCGTAGGATTTCGCACAATGAAAGACTTAAGGCACGAACTCGAACTCAATAACGACTTTTGACAATAGATCGCAAACGCGCTTTTTGTTTCAACAGCGAAACTAGATTAGTGGGGGGTTGGCGGGATGGAGGGACACACTAAATCATGCGGTAACCGACACGTGCGTTGCTCTGCAAGTTGCGACTAAGACTGACTTCAAGTCGTTGGCCCAGCTAAGGCCCGAGTTCAACTAAGCTGATGCTGACGCTGGCGCTGCGTTGTTGTGGCTAGTTTTGCACTTTACACTTTGGGACGGTGACAGAGAGCGAGAGCCGGAGCGTAGTTGTTGCACGTGCGTCTTATGCGCCACTTTTAAAACGCGAATACACTTTGGGACTTGCGACTGCTTTGCCGCCAGAAACACAACTGAAAGCTAGACAACGCTTCCAAGCGAAAACACCTGCCGAACAACAAAAGCCACTCAAAAGGCCACTCACTTTTGAGTTTGAGTGGCTGGCAGCGGCGCTTTGTGGAATGAGCACGAATTGTCTGGCTTGGCATACAGTTGAGCGACAAAGTTTGTTGGCTTCGCTCCTGGCGAAGCTCCAGCTCGTTCACCTTCAAGCAGTCTTTGAGCTTTGGAGGGGCGGGGGAAGCACAAAAGGGTTTAAGTTGTTGGGTTTTTTTTCTGTTAACTTATATCTTGACGTCGCTGTTGTGACGTTGAGACTTACGTAAGACAACCGACCTTGAGAATATCGCACCGTTCGGTGCATTGGAACGCGCTGGATGGCAAGAATTGCAAAAGCCGCTCAACACCATTCACCCAGCTCTCTAACTAAATGACTTTATTTACCTGGCTCGGACGAAACTAATCGTTTCGATAGCTTGTGTACTGATAGCGGCAGGGAGTGAAGTGGTAACTTCACTTCCTACGACCACACGGTCTGTTTTAAAATAACATTTTACAATCAATGAGAACCTCGTTTACGGAAATCTTGTCAAAATGTTTGACATTTGACTCATAAGAAGCCGAGTTGTGGTGCACCATTAGCAGGAAACTTAAATACAGCTTAGGGCTTTGGTTTGTTAACTATGAACCGCAAACAGAGCACGTATGCCCGACCCTGCCCGACTTCGATAAGCCCGTTCCTTAGAGGAATTATTGTGTATTAACCTCCCGTATGTTAATTAACAGAGCATTAACATTAATGTGAACATATAAATATTAAATAAGCAAACAGCGCATGCGGCGCAGAAAAGTATGCAAAGCTTTTTATAACCTTTATAACTCTGTCATGAAAATGAAAATTTTCGAGTTTAGAGATATTGACCACTCGGCTGTTGATGCTGATCAAGAATATATATACTTTATGGGGTCGGAGATGCTTCCGCCTTCCTATTACATAAGCCCGACTATAACATACTCTGTACCTGTGAAGTACTGCCCATCACCGTTGCGACCGGTGCTGCCCATAATTGTTTGTTTTCATTATAACTCGACAACCGTTCATCCGATCTCTACCATTCCTTTGGCGGATCGATTATTAATCCTAATTACTAAATGTGTCTAGAAGGAACGAACCTTCTATCTATAAAACTGTGGGAGATATGACGTTTTTTCCAAATTGCGGGGGCGGGAGGGGGCGTGGCAAAAATTAAAAATAAACTTGATCTACATGCAAGTAGGCCGGAGTGGCTCAGCGGTTAGTGTGCGCGACTGCTGAGCATGAGGTCGTGGGTTCGATCCCGCCTCGGAACATCTAATGAAAAAGTTTTTTCTTTGAATAAAACTTTACAACCGGCCACACCTCTTGCTGTTGGCGCCAGCATTGCAGTAATTAGCCATGAAAAGCCTCTCAAAAACTACCGTTCGGATTCGGCGTTAAACTGTAGGTCCCTTTCTCTTGTGCTAAAATTAGAAGCGCACAAGCCAAGAGATTGAGAGAGGCTCGGCTTTGGCCCCTCGGGGCTGTTGTCATCTTGACAAGCCGATTTTACTTTTTTTGCATGCAAGTATAAGAAGCATAAGCCCCATACATGTCAAACCTCTATCTCTTACCATCTCTGAGATCTGTGCGTTCATAGGGACAGACAGACGGACATGGCTTTTGCACAAACTTATTATACTCTATGTACCTTTGGTACAGAGTATAAAAACCAAATGATTGCTCTGACTGGAATAACAAAGCAACAGAACTGAACGTATTTTTTGATGACAAGTAATCTTAACTATTGAGGAAGCTCAATTTATATTCCCGTTACTCGTAGAGTAAAAAGGGTATACTAAAATCGGGAAAGTGTATGTAAAAGCACACGGCCTACTCTACTCTGTGTACAGAGTATAAAAACAGATGCAAGAGATGAATGTGCCATGAAATACCTGTACCGTGTACACTACGGTGCACTTTTTAGGGGCAAAATTTAAATTTAGAAACGGTGCGCCCTAGAATGGTTCCTCTTGTATTATAGATTATAAAATTTTAAGCAAAAAATATAGGGGAAGTTAACTTCGGAACGGCCGAAGTTTTATATACCCTTGTAGCGTCCATAGAAAACAAAAAATTTTTCTAAATAAGACTACTTTTCGGACCTCACGTTTCTAAGGGAGCTATACTATATAGATGTCCGATTTCGACCAAACTTAGTAGAATCTTGGGAAGCATAGCAAACTAAGAAATACGAAGTTTGAAGACAGCTATATGCTATAGTCATCCGATCCGTCCGGTTCAGCGTATATGTACTTAAAGAATTCATGCAAAGTTTGGTGAAGATTGCTTAGAAACAGACTGACGAACGGACAGACGGACAGGGCTAAATCAACTCAGCTCGTCATGCTGATTAAAAATATATATACTTAATGTGTTCCGAGATGCTTCCTTCAATGCGTTACAATTATCCGGATATATACCACATTTTATAACACCCTCAGCAAGGGTATACAAATTTTAAAATTTTGTCATGAGGTCGATGGTCGAAAGCGTTAAGGTGCTGACTTTCGTGTTAAGTTCGAGAGTACGAGGTCCCGGCTTCAATTCCCAGGCAAGGAACGTAAAGTTAAACTTAATTTTTATACTCTGTACCAGAGGTTCACAGAGTATATTAAGTTTGTGCAAAAGTATGTAACAGGCAGAAGGAAGCGTCTCCGACCCTATAAAGCAAGGGTGCCCAGAACGAGCTTACCAGCGCGTCAAAAACAATACACATACACCAAATATATTTCAAGCAATAACAACAAAATGAGATAGAGAGAGAGAACCGATTTTTGTTTTTATGTGTGTGTGCCGCGGAAAGCGACACGCGTTCGGCCGTACGCATAAGCATTTTGTTGTTGTGTTCGAGTTTGCGAAAGACATAGGAGAGAGAGAATAGAGACACATATGAAGTTGTTGTTGCAGGTCAGAGCGCGACAACAACAAAACATAGAGCACGCATAAGATTTGTTTTTGCTTTTTGCTGGCTTATGGCGTGCGCAAAATGTATACGCGCAGGCTATTCCTTTGCGTAGAACAACAACACAAGCGTGTCTTGCGTAATGGGCATGGGCGCCCCTGCTATAAAGTATATATATACTTGATCAGCATCAACAGCCGAGTCGATCTAGCCGTGTCCGTCTGTCCGACCGTCTGTCTGTTCGTCTGTCCGTATGAACAAACAGATCTCAGTAATGGTAAGAGATAGAGGTTTGACATGTATGGGACATATGCTTTTTATACTTGCAGGTAGATTGAGTTTATTTTCAATTTTTGCCACGCCCCCTCCCGCCCCTTCATATCTCCCACAGTTTTATAGATAGAAGGTTCGTTCCCTCTGGACATATTTAGTAACCAGTTTTATTTATCGATCCGCCAAAGGAATGGTAAAAATCGGAAGAACGGTTATTGAGTTATAAGGAAAACAAACAAGTATGGGCAGCCGCGGCCGCAACGGTGATGGGCAGCACTTCACAGGTACAGAGTATGTTAAAGTCGAGTTTGACCGACTTTCTTTCTTGTTTTTTTTTTATTTAGCAAGTAAAAAATTGTCCTAAAACATGCCTATTCTTATGCCCATTCATAAAATTCCCACAAAATCAACCACTATTCACGAATTAAGACATTTTATTTTGTCAACGAATGGGCTTGATTTCGGTAGGCTTAGAACAATTTTTTTCGCAGAGTGGCAAGGTATTTCGATATCCTCTGGACAAATATGAAACATGTTGCAAATTATAGTCTTAAGAATAAGATTATTAATCAAATTTTAATACTAATTAGGCAACGGGCATGGTGAGTATAATTCATTTATTTCGTATCTTTTCCTATGGTTAAAATCAGATTAACCTTTTGAAAAACATTTTGTTGGAACTCAACGCCAACTACAAAATATATAATGTTAAAAGGCAGCACTGCGCTTGAGTAATAGCCAAACTTTATAAACCCCCTTCGCGTCCTTCAAAACATTACTTATTGACCTTTTTCCTTTTTTTCTTGTTATATATACACCATAAACTAGCGAATCTGAAGGTGGCGATATGGCCTTAAATTTTCCGTACAAAAAAATTTCGAAAAGTTCTGGATTCAAAAACCTTTGTTCTCATTTCAATAATATTAACGGTCGTTTATCGACTTAAAAATATTTCGTACTTAGCTTAAGTACATCCAAGAATAGATTATTTATTAAGTTTTAAGTACAAAATGGTATAAATTCAATCCCGATCCATCAAGAACTCTTCCAGTCGATTTTTTTCAGAGTATATAAGATAATTAACATTCTAAAATTTGGTCTATTAAATAGGAAATCCAGAGACTAAGACTAGACTAGAGACTATGAAAATTAATAAGCCATCAATTTCAAAAATCTACAAAGGTAGACTATTGTTAGTTTCCCCTATTCTTTTTAAAAATTATTTCTTTTCTGACTATTAACATGTGCTCTCGAAATCAGTGAGACCGTGTATTTTTTAGGCCTATTTGAGGGTTTCTGGTTACACTAAATGGCGATTTCCTGGCAGGAGATTCCCCCAGTGCAGAATACAGACCTTAAAAGATAAGTTAAGTTAAGTTAACTGAAAGCATTTATAATTATAATTAATTTATTCATGAGTTTATGACTATCAGTCTTTTTAATCATATCTCGTTTCAAATCGAGTGAAGTCTAGAGCCATATTTCTACTCGATCTGATCGGATTAAAGTTCCATCTACACCGATTCTACAACGAGGCATAAGTTTTTACTTGCTCAACTAGTGCAAAGTTCAGTTCAGACCGCTTAAGTTTTCTTGATTTATTTTTAATGCCAAACATGCGTGTTCACTTCGCAGAGACAAAGGTAGAAGACTCCGTTCAAGGTGAAATTGATTTCATTTAATTGTAATAATTAAAGTGGCAAAGAATGCGACAAGTGATGAACCAAAAAGAAACAAAAACAAAACCAAATTTAAAATCAATAACCAACTCAATTTGGATTTGTTGTGTGTTTGAATGTTGCACAATTTCAATGTCAGCCACAAATTAACAGGCGGGCGTTTAGGGCGTGACTAAGGGCGTTTGCCTGCAGAAGAAGAGTAAAATGGAAATAAGAAAACAACTAAAAAAAACCAACCCATCCACATTTTGCGCAATGCTGACATTGAAAATGCACAGCTAACTGTTGGCGGTGGGTGTTTATATCAAATTGGGTTTGGTAACAAAGCATGCTTCGACATTTTTAAACAGCTGGACAAGAGACAGTGCGAATGTATATGGAATTTTTGTATAGCGTCCATTAAGCGACAAGGTCAACTAAAGTACTGTCTTATCTAGCTTAAAAAATCAATATTAAAAGTGATTCCTGTCGAGACTTAAAGCCGCGTGCCTGGGCCATGCTTGTCAGATTTAATGTCTGGCATAAAGTGCATTATTTTGCGTGTAAACATCCTCGTATCCATTGTAATACATATACATACATCGCACTTGACATCGTTTTTTGGACGTGCTAATGAGCCCTGAAAACTGATTTCCAGCTTGTGCCTGACAGCTCCTCAGCATGGGGATTTTGCAATAGGCATATACACTTTTATGACTCATATACGTTTCAATTTAAGTAGATTCCAGCTAATTTACAAAGTAAAACAAAAAAAAAAAATAAACTAAACTGCCAGCTCAAGTGGTATTAATTTGTGCAGTAAGCTTTTGGAAAGACCTTCATGTTGACCGTTTCGTAACTGTTGTTTTGGTTCATACTAATGCGTTGATACACCGCCCACCGTCAACATCACCACCAACACACACTTGTTCCTCCATTGAATCCCAAAGCTTGCAGTTTTTTCTGACTCTTGAGCCGAGCTTTTGGAGCAACGCCTTGGCTAAGTTTGTTGACTTCCACTGACCAGTGCAACCAGCGCCAAATGTCAAACAGCTAAAGAAATTGGTTGACAACATTATGCTTTTTGCCCTGGCATCAATTCACCACTTCTTCACTTTCTTGTTTGTTTTTTTTTTTTTTGTGTTTTGTTTTATGACGGGCGCATTTGAAATCTACATTTTGTGTATTGTTTACCTCATCGGATTTATTGCTCAGCCGCAGCCTCCGCCATTCCCAGCCCAGCTCATTCATTCATACAGACAATTTCATTTTTTTTTTCTTTTCGGTTTCGTAGTACTGGAAATGGGCACAAGGTCGCAATTGTGACGAGGAAGTTGGCTGGGAAGCTGTGAAAAATTGAGCCTGACTTAAAATTAATTGCATTTAAGCGGCCATTTCAATCTCACATTGCATTGCACTTTACGATAAAAATGTTTTTCCCTTTCGCTTGAAACTTGTTTTCGCACTGCTGTGTCCTAATCACCTATTTCTTGTATGGCTCTTACGTTTGGCATAGCGATGATAGCGTGATATTCAGGGGCTGAAAAAAGAAGATAGAGACAAGAGATACCCTACCGAAACCTATCACAATGAATGGGAGTATTATAAGAAGGGGTATTAAATTAGGTTGATCTCTGTTTTGGGCATTTGATTAAAGTTTGAGCAAATTTAAGTATTATAAGATCGAATGCCCCGAATACTAAATACCCTATACCCTTTATGGGTGGCCGGGTGGCTCAGTGGCTAGTGTGCGCGACCTCTGTGCAAGAGGTCGTGGGTTCGATCACGCCTCGGAACATCTAATGAAAAGTTTTTTCTTTGAATAAACTTTACACCCGGTCACCCCTCTCTGCTGTTGGCGCCAGCTTTGTAGTAATTAGCCATGCAAATGCTTCTAAAACTGCCGTTCGGATTCGGCGTAAAACTGTAGGTCCGCACAAGCCAAGAGATTGAGAGAGGCTCGGTTTTGGCCCTTTAGGGCTGTGTCAAGCCATTTTAACATTACTATACCCTTTATTTAGTGAGTTTTCACAAATGCATAAATACTAATGCTGCAATCCAATCCACAGAACTTGTTCGCTACGGTTTCGGGCCTTCCAAATCTATTACCTCTCAAAACTGAATACGAACCAGACCTCTTCTCTTTTGAAAAAGGTTCGGCTTAGCAAATTATATATGAGAATTCCCTTAGTTTTTATGCCCGTTACTCGTAGAGTAAAATAGTCATACTAAGGCATTGCAAATGTATGCAACAGGCAGAAGGAAGCATCTCCGATATGATAAAGAATATTCATATATAGTGATCTTGATCAGCATCAACTGCCGAGTCGATATGGCCATGTCCAAGCGTAAGAACGCACAGATCTCAGAGATGGTAAGAGATCGAAGTTCGACAACTATGGGACATAATCTTTTTATACTTGCTGGCAGATCTGGTTTATTTTACATTTTTGCCACGGCCCTCCCTCCCCCGAAATTTGGAAAGAAACGTCACATCTCCCACAATTTTGTAGATAGATGACTCGAACCTTCTGGACATATTTAGTACTCAGAATTTTGTATCATCCCGCCAAAGGATAGTAAAGTTATGAGCAAAAGAAAGTTCGCTGAGGCATCGCTGCTTTTTGCGATTGCTGAAGCTGTAAAATACATATTGGGCATACCTTTTGTTGGTACAAAGTATATTACAGTCTGGTTTGACCGACTTTCACACTTAATTATTTAGAAATGAATGATTTTTTAGAAAAATTGTTCAGATTTGAACAGTAAAACTAAAATAAACTCTGGTGGTAGGTATACTGAGAGGAATGACAGAAAATGTTTGAAACCTGGAAAATTGTTGATTTCATTCCACAATGAGCCGGCTCTAAGAAAATTGCTATGTGATAGAACTGGAGAAACACAGATGACAACATCTATGCAACTACGTTTTTATCCTAGCTGCAAACATTGGTGATCAATAATCGATATTTTTATAATCCTGTATTTTCATGACCACACTATCCTTCCTTAAAAAAGGTAAGTCAAAAGGAGCTGGAAAGACGGATAGACGGTGCTTCTTAAGACCTTAAGAGTGCTTTGTGTATCTTCACTAAAACATTAAAATCTTTTAAGAGACTTGAAAAGTTTTTTTTAACAGATCGCTAAAAGAGACATTAAAAAATATTTACATCTGATTGATTATATATTCTCATTCTTTATTTATGTCCAATTTAATCTCAAGCTTGAGCTGAGTTAGAAAAAACATCAATGTTTTACCAATATTTTATATTTCACAAATCAAAAACATTAATGTTCCTAACTATCGGTGGGTAACTATGGGTGGGGTAAAAACTTTTACTAGTCGGACTCCAAAATTAGCAAATATAAATCAAAATTCTTTTTCTCAACTCTTTAAGACCCAGCTGGGTCTTTCCGATATTTAAAAAGTATCAGAAGCGGGAAAACATTACCTTTTGAAAAACATCAATGATATGAACGGGTTTCATTTGCTAACTTCGGTTAAGTTCAGCATTTTCGAAAGAAAACTGGAAAATGTTTCCTTCTGCCTTTTGGTACACACGACTCCTTATTGGTCTCCAGAAAAGTTCTTCTGCTAATAATTTATGCATTTTCTGAACAAACTATTTATTTATTCATGAATATCTCAATTTTGTCCCCTTCAAAGTAATCCAACGACAAGCATAGCATATTCCTGTCTGAACAAAAAAAACACCCCCATCATGGTTAGAGAAATTTTGATACACTTGTGCCAACGGTTTTTCCAATCTTCGAAGCACTTCAAAAAATCATTTTTTTTTATCTTGTTCAGCTCCTCCTTCGATGCCGTCTTTATCTCGTCAAGCGTAGCGTAACGTCGTCTTTTCATGGGCCTCTTCAGTTTAGGGAACAAGAAAAAGTCACAGGGGGCCAGATCTGGGGAATACGGTGGCTGCGGCATCATTAGTGTGTTGTTTTTGGCCAAAAAGTCGCGCACAAGCAACGATGTGTGAGCAGGGGCGTTATCGTGGTGCAAAAGCCAATTTTTGTTCTTCCACAAATCCGGGCGTTTCTGGCGGATTGCTTCGCGCAAATTGCGCATAACTTGCAGGTAATATTCCTTATTGACCGTTCTTCCCTGTGGCAAGAACTCCTGATGCACCACGCCCCTGCAATCGAAGAAAACTGTCAGCAAAACTTTCACATTCGACCGAACTTGGCGCGCTTTTTTCGGTCTTGGTTCGTGCGGCAGCTTCCATTGAGATGATTGAGCTTTGGTTTCCACGTCATAACCATAAACCCACGATTCGTCACCAGTTATGACCCTCTGGAGCAAATTTGGGTCGTCGCGGACAGAGTTTAACATCTCAATAGCAATGTTTATGCGATGCTGTTTTTGGTAATTAGAATGTTCATGGGCAAAAAAAAAAATAACCTTTAAAATCTCTACCTTTTTTTGGGGGGGGGCGGGGGGCCCGCCCCCCTCACCCAAACCCCAAAGAATTACAAAAGGGAAAAACTCCCCACACAAAAAAAAACAAAAGGTAAAAATCGAAGACGATCCAAAACACGTGCAAGCGAAGCAGCTGTCAACAATTAAGTGAACATTCAAAATGGCCGAGCTTGTCGGCATAAGTGAGAGACATGAGTAGCAACATAACGCCACAAAAAAATCGAAATTCGAACATACGTAACCCGCGAAAATTCAAAATTCGCGATACTTTTTGAACACACCTCGTATGTGCAGTGTACAGCAAAAAGATATCTCTGTGCAAAATTTCAGCTCGATAGCTTCAAAACTAAGGGACTAGTTTGCGTAGAAACAGACAGAAGAACTCAGCTCGTTATGCTGATCAAGAATATATATCCTTTATGTGGTCGGAGACGATTCCTTTTATGCGTTCCAAACTTCTGGGCAAAATTGTAGTACACTTTTCAAGTATATAAAAATGCCGGGAAAATTTTAAGACTACAAAGAATGACTTGAACCCGGCAGCGGGATTAAAATTTTAAGTACGAGTAGGCTTGATATGTATCCGAATCGGGATTGTCCCCCTGTCAATTTTTTATATGAATTTGAATCCGCTGAAAGCATCCAAGGTGTGGTGCCGTTGGCTGAACGGCGGTGTCATTGAGTGCGTCTTTTGAGATACCGAGTTTTAGTCCCAGTCAGGGTAATAAATAAAAAAAAATTTGCAATTTATTACAAGAAAAGGAAAAGGGTGAGGTGGGTGGTGTTGTGGTACCAGTTGGCAGGGACAACTAAGGTCCTCTCCTTTTTCGCTCTTCTCTGTACGTTTGAGTTTGATATCAGTCCGTAGATCGATAAACGATGCTGTGTTGTCATTTTGCTGTATCTTTCGAAACTATAAAGTTATTGTGAGGTAAATTTATTACTTCAACGACCGTGACGCTACATAAATATTTTATGTCCAAACTTGCCTTTTGTATAATTTTTCAGCGACTGTAACATATTGCAATCTGATTCGGGAAAAGAATAACATTTGTTCTATTGTTTAAGAAAATGTTAGCACGTTGTGTGAAATGTTTATTTTAAAAGACTTTTTTATAAATCTTAAAGCTTGTGCATTTCGTGCTCACGAACCACGTACATCTCAAGCCTGGCGTTTGCTTAATTATATTGCAGTTGCCACCGACTGAAAAGCTTGAGCAGCAGCTGCAAAGCTCTTTGGCTGTGAGTAAAAAACGCGAAGCGGTCCGGTTGTGCTAGTTGTTATTGCTGTTTGCCAAATATTATGCAATTCTTATGGCTCATTCCAAGTCCGAGAGCGAGCTCAAGTTTGGTGGATTTTAAGTCGCCAGGCGAATGCAAGCAATTAGAGACTCATAAAAACAAAAACTTTACCAAAAAATGTAATCATTTGGCACTATTCGTCTTACAGGTTGGTCCATTTCAGATTTGAATTAGTTTATGTCTTTTGTTTTGAAGATTTTGTTAATTCCAAATGTGTCAAGGCCGTTTGTAAACTGGCAAATGGGCAAAAATGAAATAAAATGAAAACCGAAAAGCTAGTCGAGCGTGGTCGGACTAGACTCAGCATTTCGTTTAAATTAATCCATAATTATCTCAGGAAAATAGTGCTTTTGGCACACAAAGCACGGCATTTGAGTCAAATTTTTGCCAAGTCGATTGGACGCATATTGTGCAATGTACATAGTTTTGTTGGCCACCTTTTCGACGATATTTCGAGCCAATTAGCAGGCCGCCCAAATTGCTGTTAATGCTCTGAGCAAATAGACAACAGATTTGTTAGTTGTCTCTAAGACAATGCATAAGGCTTCTTGCAGTGGCGAGCAGTGAAAGTACCAAGTGAAGTCATTGTGCAAACAAACAACGGAAAATGACAAAGAATCGGCATAAATTTATGTGACAGGCTCTTGATATAGGAAATTCTTTTGAAGACTACGTGATTTTGCTGCAAATGTTACAGAATTGAGTTCATACGAGTGAACAATCTTAAATCTGATCAGTGATTACAAAGGTTGTACATTTATAAGGCGGAAATAAATCTTTTATTGTCACGCATTCATTAATCTGGGGGTTAGGCTGATCATTTCTCAGTAATTTCCATGGCCTTCCAGGGCAAACGCACTAAACACACACACACAGGAATATCTATTAAGCTAAATGGACCCTAATGGCCAACCTATCTCAGGGTTCAACTCAAAGTGCTGACGTTGGCATCATAAAAGAATATGAAACAAAATGTTCTAGTGTTTTCATGTTCTCCCAAAGCACGTTGTTGTTGTTGTTGTCGCCTTGGACCGATTATAGCAATTTGCTTTAATATCTCAACGACTTTAAGTATGATCTTTGGAACCAATTAGAGCAGGGTGGCATTTTATACAAAAAAAAGTAAACTCACTTTAGCTAAATATTTATAACAAACCGTCTTGTCACTTATCTAGCTATGTAGCATTTGCTATTGGACCACCAAATTGTAGATACTAAAATCATTTTTTACGCATAAGGCTAGTAATCTCGAAACCCCCTTACTAAAAGAATGCACACAAAGTGTTTGAAAATAAAAAGTTTTGGGTAAAAATGTCCCTGTAAATATTTTTTAACAGATTAAAAAAAAAATTAGTTTCATAGCAGTCAGTTAACATGGTTATAAAAGCTCTATTTGAGTTTTGGTTGGTGTAGGTAATAGAGAAGCTTTTTTATTACTTAAGCTCATTGTCATGAAACTAGGTTGTAAGCTCTAAATGAAGCTTAAAGCATTCCAAGGCAAATTCACTAAAAAATACCACCAAAGAAGAATACGTTATATTTCAAAAATTAAAAGCTGTAAATGAGCAACTGATAACATTTCCAAATCAGAACAAGTAAGGGAGCTGCAGTCGAGTGCCCCGACTACAAAATACCCTGTTCCCTTGATTTTGTGTGTTTTTTCTTTACATACACACACACTCACAACACCCACATACACACAAACGCATGACATGCGGCCGCGCCGATAACTGACAATGCAAGACCCCCCCCTCCTCCCACAAGCAAAATTGATTCGTATATAACTCGGTGTTTATTTTCCGATCTTAGTGATCTTTTCAGAATATATAGATATTGGGCCTTACTTGATATATGTAAAGTTTGGAAGGTCTATCTTAAAAATTGTGGCTCTGACAGTTTTTTGCGCTTAAAGGGGGAGGGGGAGGAATTTTCCAAATCTGAAACAAACTCGTTTTGAATCGGGTATACACCTATCTACATGCAAAAATTTGTGGCTCTAGCTCTTATAGTCTCTGAGATCGACGCGTTCATACGGACAGACGGACAGGACTAAAACGACTCCGCTGTTGATGCTGATCAAGAATATATATACTTTATAGGGTCGCAAATGCTTCCTTCAACCTGTTACATACTTTTGTACAACTTCATGATCCCCCTTTTCCCATTTTCAATAAACACCTTACTTCAATAGGCAGAGTTTTCGTTAATAACTTCACTATTGAAGGTATTCCAGAAATCTCTTCAGTTTGAGATTCGATTGACTTTATCTAGGCCAGATGTCTAAAGCTAAGCGAATTGAAATTGACTGCTTAAAGCCAAGGAGGATTATTTCGTACGAGTTTTCTTTTATAACATTGAGCAATCAAATTTTTTCTTTTCACTACACTTATAAAATTATCCAATTTTTATTTAAGACGAGACTCCTTCGATTTAATGAAAATTTTCTAGACTGTTCAAGGAACAAAATATTCTTTTGCAAAGCAATAAATGACCAGCCACTTTAGTTTTTTAAATTATCGACGCTTATTAAAAACAAGTGTTTTTTGAACGAACATCAAGGGTTAGCATTGATTTATTATTAATATACTTGCATCCACATAATTTTGGCACGTTTGATCGAAATCGGTTCTGAGCCGAGCCTTACGGGTTCAATCGATTCAATTCGATCTGATGCCTTGAACCAAACCTGTAGCGTAAGTTCTTCCAATATAATATCTGGAAAATATAGCAGGTGGAATAAAACTTCCCAGTGCGAGATTCCAAAGTGGGTCCTTTTCTGATACTGCAGCAGATTTGTGCTAAAAACTTAGCTCAAATACACAATTGTTTTCCCCAGCAATGGTTTTATTTTGGACAGCGCCTAGTTGATCCCATCATATATAACCAGAGCGTAACTTAAAGTCGGTCCTGCCCGACTTCGAGATTAATAGCCTTGTTAATACAGGGTGGCTGGTGAAAGCCGCTACCAAAAAATATTGAGTTACTTTTTTATTCCCTTGCAGAAGGTATTATAAAATTGTCCGGATGATTGTAACGCATTGAAGGAAGCATTTCCGACCACATAAAGTATATATATTCTTGATCAGCACGACGAGCTGAGTTGATTTAGCCCTGTCCATCTGTCCGTTTGTCCGTCTGTCTGTTTCTATGCTATCTCCTCCGTCAGTTTAAAAGCTATCTTCACCAAACTTTGCAAGAAGTCTTTTGGTACAAATACGCTGCACATTTGTCGGAACCGGACGGATCGGATGACTATAGCATAAAGCTGTCATAAGAACGATCGGTCGAAAAACAAGTTATGGTGAAAAAATTTTTTTTAAATGGAAACGCCTCAAACTTTGTATTTCTTAGTTTGCTATGCCTTCCCATGATTCCACCAATTTTGGTCGAATCGACCTAACATAGTAAGAAAAACTTTTTTTGTTTTCTATGGAAATGTCTTAAGTTACATTTTGGTCAAATCGGACGAAGCATATGCTCCCATAGGAACGATCGGTCGATCGAAAAACTAGTTCTTGTGAGAAAACTTTTTTTTTAAAATTACGTTGGCATATATTTATTTTATATACTTTTACACAATTCTATTAAGTTTTGTCAAAATCAGATGACCATAGCATATAGCTGCAGAATGAATGATCGGTTAAAAAAGAAGTTCTTTTCCAAGATTCCACTAAATTTGGTCGAAATCGGACATCTTTATACCTCCCATAGAAAAGTAAGGTCCGAAAAGTACTCTTATTTGGAAAAACAAATTGCAAGGGTATACAAAACTTCGACCGAGCCGAAGTTTACTTTCCCCTATTTTTATAAACTTGCAGAGGGTATTATAAAATTGTGCGGATGTTTGTAACGCATTGAAGGAAGCATCTCCGACCTTATAAAGTATATATATTCTTGCTCAGCATGACGAGCTGAGTTCGTTTAGCCCTGTCCGTCTGTCTGCCTGTCTGTTTCTATGCTATCTCCTCCGTCAGTTTTAAAGCTATCCTCACCAAACTTTGCACGAAGTCTTTTGGAACAAATACGCTGCACATTTGTCGGAACCGGCCGGATCGGATAACTATAGCATATAGCTGTCATAGGAACGATCGGTCCAAAAACAAGTCTTAGTGAGAAAAACTTGTGTTTTGTTTTTAATGAAAACGACCTTCTTCAAGTACGCATTTCTTATTTTATATCCTTTTCCATCAATTCAACTAAGTTTGGTCGAAATCGGATGACTATAGCATATAGCTGCCATTGGAACGATCGGTCGAAAAACTTGTTCGAGTGAGAAAAACTTTTTTGTTTTAAATGGGATCGCCTCCAAATTTCGTAATTAACAGTGTATTATGCTTTTCCATGATTTCTCCAAGTTTGGTCGAAATCAGACATCTACACTCAGAAAAAATGGCGTTCTGAAAGGCAGCCCCATTTTCTTACTTTTACACCCAATCCGTTCTTGATTTTTCCGAAAGTTCGACAAACAAATTAAGAAAACCCGTTCTCAGTTTGGGTCTTAAAAAATGACCGACGAGTCCGACATGATGATGATCGCTAACAACAAAATATTTTTTAAAGTTTGTGATGAACTATGTTATATTATTACCAAAAACATGGCTAAGGATATAGTTTGAGTATCTAAAAAAAAATATTAATCAGTTAAACTAAACAGAAAACAAAATGTCGTTCTAAAATCATGAACATTTGGTCATGGTTTGGTTCTTATTTTCCGTTTATAAGAGATAAAGTGAAATGAAATGGAATATTGGATTTTCGGACCACGCAGCATTTTAAAAAATATAGAAAATGTTCAAAATATCTTAAAAATTATTAATAAAAAAAAAAAAAAAAAATGCCACCGGTGAACCGACTACGGCGCTCGAAAGTAATATCCTACCCACTAGGCTACAAGGCATGACCATTGCCAAAATGCTTATTTACCACTGCTCAATGATTCAGGCTAAGCTCTTTTATTCTTGTTAGGCAGCTATGAATCGCGAGATGACCGTAGTCGAGTGAATACTTCCGTCTTTTCAGTTGCCGGGGTCCCGAGTTCTAGTCCCCAGAAGGTACTGAAACGAAATTTTTTTATGATTTAATAAAATTGAGCCAATATGGCCGCTGTGTTTTTTCTGCTCCTCTCATCCTCTCCACCACTAGAGTAAAATACATACACCAAAAATTCACACTTCTAAAAAATTGTGTGTTTTAAAATTTGTTTTTTCTGGACTTACGAGAACGGTCCCCATTCTTTCTTAAAGCAAGAACAGCGCGTTCCTATAAAATTCCAGAAAATCGGTCTTGTTTAAAAAGCGTTCTTTTATTTAAAACCCGTTGTTCTCAGTTCAAAGAAAAGAAAATCGGTCTCAAACCTCTTTTATTAAAACCCAGAGAAAAGACACGTTTTCGGTACTAAGAACGGATTATTTCTTTGGGTGTATGTATATAGTATATTAGATCCCATAAAAAAGTAAGGTCAAAAAGTAGTCTTAGTTTGGCCGAGCCGAAGTTAACTTTCCCCATTTTTTTTTATTAAGGGCTAGCACATCTAGTCTCTGAGATCTAAATGTTCACACAGACAGTCGGCTGTTGTTGTTTTTAAGAAATATAGGGGTGGGGAATGAAATACAAACATTTTTCTAAAGGCTCTCAAAAAGTTTCTAGAAAGACAATCTGAAAATAATTAAAAGAAAAAGTAAGTGTACTATTCCAGCATGCATTACACCAAAGATGAGCTTTCTAGATAATGCACATTAGTTATTAAGTCATTGAATGCAGCAGAGTGCCGAAATTGGATTTCGCCATATTGCACCACCAACCCATAGCAGAGAAAGAATAAGATATTTCACTATTTTTCTGCTATGGGATGAAAGAAAAGTTTTATTTAAATATATTATATTATTAAAGTAATTTAGGATGCAAATAGTAAAAAAAATTTAAGTGAAGCCCCTGGATTCGAAAAAATTCAAATCTTTTGGCTCGGAAGGATTTTATATAAATTCCATTTCGTAGTCTATTAAAAATACTACCAGTGTAATTTTAAGCTCTTGGTTTGTGAATCATTTAATTAGCTTTGGTGTTTAGAATCTAAACATGAGACCAAGATCCCACGATGCACGCACCCAAAAAAATTGATATCAATATCAATTTCATACACGTCTCAAATTGAAACTAAAACCAGTATCGTTTTTTAGTATCTGTGTAATCCTAGAGAGTATCAAATTGATCTTTTGATTATTAATTTGCTAAGCAAAAGTATCAATTTGAAACAAACACAATTTTATAAAAGTTCGAATATTCGAAATGTCATGCTCTTATGTGAAACGATGCCTGCTGAGCTGACAGACCAGTAGGCGCTTGACTATTGACATTAACTATTCTGATTGAGGTGCAAACAAATCGACAATTTGCTTAAAATAAAAGCTATGTAAACCAATTCCCCAGACGACGTGTTGAAGACTAGTATATTTCAATATGGAGCACTAGCTCTATAATTACAAGGTGAGCAGCGAAACATATGAACTACACATCGTTCCTTACTCAGATTTGTAAATAACAAATATAACTTTTTTAGGGTGGAGGTATGCCACGCTGTTTCTGCGCTATCCAAGATGATCGAAACAAAGTATTTTAATAACATCCATATTGAAATGTGAGAGTAAAATGTTTCCCATAGTCATAAAATACATTTTGTTTGTTTTAGTTTTAAAAGCAGTTTGCTATTAACTGAATTGGTACTTCAATCTTGATCAGAAAAAATTGTAAATTGATATAAGCTAGAATCAAAATGATACCAAAAGTGTGACAGTCAAAACGATAATTGTTAGTATTAAATTGATACTACAAATTAATAACAAATAGTGTCAGCCTAATACCAGTTAGTATCAATTTGATATTTTCGAAATATCGTTTTAATACTTTCGAAAATATCAATTTGATACTTGGAGAATTAGAGAGAATTCGATATTAAATAGTTTCAAATTGATGACTAAATAGTGTTATTTTGATGACTACTTTTTTTTGGGTGCACTCATAAACATGCCTTCTAATAATGGCATTACATATTATTAGCCAATGTTCTAGAATCGGCAATGGGCGGGCGGCCCACCTACCACCTCGTAGCGCCTCCGAAGCCAGACAGAACCGCCCCCTGGTCTAGAACAATCGCAGCATTAGTTAGATTTAATTGATGAAACATTCAAGAATTGATGAAACATTTAAAAAGAAGGATCGCTCGCAAAAGCTATTCAGTACAAATCGAAACTTACAACTGTGCTCACTAAAGGTATATATTTCAATACATTTGGAATCAAGGATCTTAAAACACAGAGGCTCTTATGGGTGGGAATTTTGTGAGTAATTATGAAGGTTTTTTGATGTTTCATTGAACTTCCCTGCCGATTGTAAGTCTCAGTCACCCAAAACTGAACAGATAATAAAAGAAGACGCTAGGCAGTAGGTCAAATTTTTGTATGCTTATACATTTTGTTGAACCGAACCGAAATATTAGGTTCGGAACAGGTTTAGGTTCAGCTTTTATTTCTAAAGAGGCTCGATTCAAAGTTTGATTCACAGTAGAATAAAAGTCGGAACCTGCTTGCTGCCCTGGGTTGTAAGCATACATTTCAGAATTCTTTAGAATACTTAGTTATAAAATAAAACTTTCTGAAAATTTTTAGTTCATAAAAGCTACCCATGTTTTCCAACTAAAGATCATACGTAAAAAATCATTTTATATTGATTAACCTGCAACTTTTTTTTGAACATTATAGGATAATATAAATAAAACACGTGTTTGACCGTATTTTAAAATGTTAATTTAATTCAAAAGGCGTTCAATGCCAAACTCAGTCTGAACCCTGCTAGAATGGGCATGTAACCGGTTCGAAGTTGTTTGAAACAGATTTGAGCTCGGTCCAAAATCAATTCTATACAGATTCATAATGATCTCAAAAGTGACACAAGTAATTACATTGGCGATATATGTCGAAATTTACGGCTTTGTTCGATATTGTGAATTGGTTAAGAAAATACAATTTGTTGACTTTAAGCTAAATGCAATGCGCAGTTTCTTTGCATTATATAGAACCAAATCCAATTGGTTTTTATATCTCATTTCAAGCTTTTGGCATTTTAATTGTGTAGCAGTTAGAATTTACATTAAAACTTTGTCGGTGCACTGAGTGCGATGTGTTTTGACTGCAAATCATCAGCAATTCAACAATTAACAGCACGCCAAAGGGGGTTAGCCAGAAAAGCACCCCTCGAAGCTAAACTAGTTCAGGCGGAAATGTATGCCAAATCAACGATAAAATGGCCATAGGCCCCCAATCATAAAACTGTAACAATATATTTCAAATTTTGTGTTTATATTATGTCATGCCCAATAAACCAAACTAAGGCGGCGCTGCATAATTAAGTAAATATATTTGCATACAAAAAACGAGAGATTGGCAACAAGCGATGGCCACAATTGTATTGAATTATGGCCAAGTAGTTTTTCACACATTATGCCGGATGTTTTAAAATACAATCAGCTCAATGATGATGGTGATGATGATGATGGACCTTAATTCGCTTAAAAAGCCATTATTTGTTAGTGAAATTATTGAAATTTGCAATTAACAAAATTAGAAGCCAAGTGCTAAGACTCAGCCAGGCAGATTAAAGCGCGGGCAACCCTGGATTCTATTTATACCTTTTGTACAATACCATTTCGCGTTGTTAGCTAAGCGTATTGCGTGAATCCAACTTTTATATAATTGCACAAATTTCACTCGTCACTTGTTGTGGCTGCACTTAGCATGTGAATATAAATGCAATTAAAACACACAGCGCTTAATAAGCATGACGTGGAATTTATGCAGACAAATAAACAGCTAAATTTGCTATACAAATATTTGCCTAAGTGAATCATCATCAGTGAGCTCATCGAAAGTGTCTACTCTTTGGACTAATCGACCGACTCAAATTGCATTTCACTGCATTAACCCTCGAATAGGTAGCGGCCTCATCAAATAGTCATTCACTTGTATATTTTTATTGAGAATTATTGGCCCAAATTCTTTGTACCACAACGGAAATCAATTTGAAGTATATGTGCTTGAGTGGCCACTTGCAGCTGTGGCTTTGTCCCTGGGAAAAGCACAACAAAACAAAGCACTTCGCTTCTGCTAGGCACCTTCATTTTTGGGATTAAATAAACTTGTATTTTACTAGATCTGTGACTCACATGGCACTCGGATCCGACCAGCTGAAATGCCGCTTTATCCTCTCGAAATCCATAACAGGCTGCTGCTGTTGCTGTTGCTGCTGCTGGCTCAAGGTTGACTCCTTCTTGGGCGCCATTACAATCAAGCTTAACGAAAGGGAATCACACAGCCGGCACTGTCGTTCACTGCACGGAGGCAACTAGTCAATGGATGTGAATATATTCGAATCGTAGTTGCACAACTGGTTTCGACTGTGCTTTTTGCTAGTAAAAATCTTGTTTATTTCGTTTGTACACTTTGTTTGGTTTCTTACACACAGAAATTTGCACGATGCAGAAGAAAACAAAAGACTTAGGCAACGAACTTCATACTTAATGGCAGTCGCTGGTGCTTTAACAGCTGTTCGGCACGAGGTGTGGGGGCCAACAACGATAGAAACGAACGCACACAGCGAAAACACGTAATTGGTCTTACAATTTAACTTTACTTTTATGTCAGAGGCGCGCGTGTTACGAAACGAGCAACAAAATGTTGTTGGCTGCCTAACGCTCCGAAGTCATGAACGAAACTGAAAACACGCTGCGAGCACGCCAAACGCCAGACCATGGAGAGCTTTACAATGTTGAGCGTAAAGCAAGTCAGAGAGAATATGCGGTTGCTTAAGTTTAGGTGGGTACGGTATGTAAGTAACCAAAAAACTGCTTAGAAAGGCAACGAACTTGTGAGTAGGAATCTTAAAGAGTACTGGCTTAATGGCCAAAATTAAAAACCTGAAAAAATGCCCAAATCTGTGCGTAAATCATGTTCATGAGCTCGGCACGTCATACTAACCCATTACCAGAACCGTAAACATGTTAGGTACAACTTAAGTAAAAATGTCAAATGGCGCTAAGATTGTTTCAACGCGTATTAATTTCGATAAGAGGACGACATTTAGTTTGATTTTAAACTATTTATAAAGTAATTTTTAGTTATGGGTAAAGAATGGTTTGACTAAAAACCAAAACTAAATTGAACCTTAAAATTTACTAAAATATGGTTGATTAATTACGAACAATCGTGTATAATTAGTGCGATCACGTTAGTTGAAACTGATAGGTTTTCTTTGATAACTGCCCCCCTCGTTCGATGAGTATTAGCTGACCTCTCAACCCGCGTATGTCCCTCCTCTAACCCAATCCCTTCACTAATTTTTTTGGCTGTATCTCGTTTTGAAGTTTTGTGGCACGGGCGGGCGGGGAACAAACGAAAAATTCTAAAAATAGAAAATCTAATAATAGAACAATCCTTTCACAGACTGGGTGTTGTGTGCCCAAGTCCGGGTGCTTGTTATAACTCGACTATCGTTCATCCGATCCTTACCATTCCTTTGGCGGATCGATAAATAATACTGAATACCAAATATGTAGAAAGTAGATGGTACGAACCATCTATCTATAAAACAGTGGGCGATATAACGTTTTTTTCCAATTTGCAGGGGCGTGGCCAAAATTGAAAATAAACTTAATCTTCCTGCAAGTATAAGAAGCTTTTATCCCATGCTTATCGAACCTATATCTCTTTCCATCTCTGAGATCTGTTTGACAGCCATGGTTGTATCGAGTCGATTATATATATTTTATAGCAGTGGGGAGGGGGGACTAAGGAGACTAATGAAGAAGAGACTAAAGAACACTTTTGTAAAGAACAATTCTCTGTGTAAACTCAAATTTTTGAGAACAGATGTTCCGAATGTTCATGAAATGAGCATAACTCAGCTCAAGTTGCCATCCAGACGTGCGGCTTCAGCACTGGGCAATAGCCGAACAGTTTAAGACGACCGCCGATGTTGCGCGCGGCAAATGTCTTGGGTTCTAGTCCCCACTAAGTCCGACATATCTTTATTTCTTTAAAAATTAACCAAGGCAGTTGGGATGTTGTACAAGTGATTTCTCTGCGGACCTCGACCTGGACGGTGGATCTGTACGGCGGCGGGACGGTGGACCTGGACGGGGGAACTTGCACGGTGGAACTGGGCGGAGAACCTGGACGGTGGACCTGGGTAGTGGATCATGGACTTGGACGGTGGTCGACCAGGACAGTGGATTATGGACGATTGTGGAAGGTGGACCTGGACCTCAAATTTTTTCTCAAAAACGAAGCATATCAACTCACATTAAGATTTTGCGTACTCAAAAAAAGTTATTGAATTGAGAAATTGTTCACGAACTAAGAACGTTCATGATTAGTATTAGTGGCCGAATGTGCTCATTGTGAGTCCAATGTTCTCGGTGTAGGCATTTAGGCACGAAGTAATATAGAAGGCCTGTAGCCCATTGGTGAACTCTTTAGAACATCGGTGGGCACGATATTTGATTTTCAGAGCAGTCCAACAACTACAGATAAAAAACAACCCTTTTTGGCGAGACTCTAGTCGGCCAGACAGACACACAGTGCATGTATTTGTTTTTGCAGTCGTCTCTGTCGCCCCGATACGCAATAGATTTGTTGTTGTTTTCGCTTCGAGTTTGGCTGCCGTGTGTTAGATGACGAGGCAATTTTTAATGCGTCTGTCTGGCGCAGCCTGCCATACAATAACTCTTGGGAGCGATCGGAGCAAAAAAAATTTACTAAATATGTCCAGAAGGTACGAACCTTCTATCTATAAAACTGTGGTAGATATGACTTTTTTTCAATTTGAGGAGGAAGGAGGGGGCGGGGCAAAAATTGAAAATAAACTTGATCTGCCTGCAAGTATAAGAAGCATTTGTCCCATACTTGTCAAACCTATATCTCTTACCATATCTGAGATATGTTTGTTTATACGGACAGACGGACAGATAGACAGATAGACAGACAGACGGACAGACAGACGGACGGACAGACGGACATGGCTAGATCGACTCGGCTGTTGATGCTGATCAAGAACATATAAACTGTTACCTAGTTTTGCGAAAAACAGTTTATCGATAATATCTCGATTACTGTTCGACAGATTTTTTCTTATCGATTTTCGTGCTCAGCGAGCCAAAATACTTTTGAAAAAGTGGCTTTGGTGAATTGGGGGAAGATCGACTTTCATTTTGTCTAGCGGTGTCTGCTCCTTTGGTACAGAAGATAAAAATCTTAAAAGAGAATGACCTACACTGTAGAGCAGGTAGCATGTTGCACTTCCTCATTCTTTTCCTCGGGAAAGAGAAAGCATTGAATATAATATACGAAAATCTTCTCGTCGCTATCGGAATTAACAAGATTATAGAAAATCAGATGGTCCATTCGCGAGTTATATCATGTCAGGTGAGCAAAATGAGCACAAAATGGTTTTTGGGCCATATCTTCAAATTTTGGGGGTTCCCGAGGAAAACCAAGTATGAGGAAGTGTTATATGCGACCTGCTCTACAGCGTACGCTAAGTCATTTCCCGGGTTTTTGCACTTTAGTGAAATTTGTAGCACTGTGTAGATAAATAAATAAAACTGAATATGCAAGAGTGTTTGGATGATTGGCGGAGAGCAGAGCTCATTGGCAATGCCTTGGATGTGTTTCATTTTGTTTATTGCTGCAGGATGCAACGATTGTTGAATTCATTTAGCAAGGGTAACTTGCTGAATAATTGCAAATAGTTTTTTTTTGCGACTACCTAGCTTAACCCTATCAGCTTTCAGCCAGTCAATGTTGCGGCGACACGCGTTTTTAGCTGGGTACGAGCTAAGGCATTTAGCTTGTCTGAAAACGGCTCAATCTAAGAGGAAAGCTAAAAGTTTTAGCAAGCGTTTAGCTACCTTTTTAATACGGACTCGACCCCAGCTAAATCGACTTAGCTTGTCTGAGTACATAGCTTAAGTGTGACGGTCCTGTTTCCTTTACCGAATTTACAGCAAGAGCTCAAAAGCCTTAAGATGGAAGTGATAAAAAACATTCTTAAAAATTCAAGATTGGTAATTTAAATATAAGTCGCAAAATTACGTTAGACTGGTATATCCAGAGAAATGAAGAACGAATCGGCAAGAACGAATTCTTCTTGGTTGTAGTATTTTAATACTCTGTACCAAAGATACACAGAGTATATTAAGTTTGTGCAAAAGTATGTAACACGCTGAAGGAAGCATCTGCAACACTATAAAGTATATATTTCTTGATCAGCATGAACAGCCGAGTCGATTTGGCCATGTCTGTTAGTCTGTATGAACAAACATATCTCAGAGATGGTAAGAGACAGAGGTTTGACATGTATGGGACATATGCTTCTTATACTTGCAGGCAGATCAAATTGGAAAAACCGTCATATCTCCGGCAGTTTTATAGACAGAAGGATCGTATCTTCTGCACATATTTAGTAATCGGGATTCTTTATCGAACCGGAAACGGTAAAGGTCGGATCGACTTCGAGCTTGATGGCGAGAAAGTGCGGGGAGCCACAAAGGAGAGCGCGAGCAACAAATGAGAGCAATTCTCTCTCTCGCTCTCAGCATTGGCTGGCACTGGCACCTTCAATTTTTAACAGCAATGTTCAAGAAGAGCGAGGCCAAAAAGTAAGAGTGTATTGGTCGCAGCGCGACACAGCCCAGCTTTGAACTGCCCTGCTCGACGTTCATTTTGGACTATTTAGTTGAAAGCCAATAAAACGTGCACAGTTGCGAAAAAATCGAAAATAAAATAACTACAAATTTTTTAATTTTTAAATTTGCATCAGTTTTTTTGAGTTGAGTGCTAAGCTTAATTCAAGATAAGTACATTTTACAAAATCAAAATTAAAAAAAAACTTCAGTTATATTTTCACCCAAACTTTGAAACATCTTCTACCTTACGTATCTCCCTTGAATAAAACTAAATTAAATATATTTTTATGCAGTGCCCGCTTCGCCCACTGTGGTGTTTTTTTGAACAATTTTTCACGGCATTTGATGCAGCTTAATTAAGACATAAGGCGAAGCCGTTATGAGGCTTAAAGCGCCCAACATGAGTACAAATAACAGAGACTTAACGTCACATTAGCCACAGCCGCAACATCATCGGCAGCAACAACAACCTCAATTGCTCACATGGAGTGATGAACTTTTGAGCTGCTTATCGATCATGACAGTTTACAACAATATTGAAGATTTAGAAACTCAACCGCAATGAACTCTAAGCGTTAATTTAACAACATATTGTTGCTGTTGGGTTGGGATGGTGAAAACTTTTTCATATACTCATTAATTTACACATTTCCGTCAACGTGACGAGCGAAATTAGAAAATCGCATGTCGCTGCTTGAGATTTGGCGATATAAACCGGAGCAACAGCCAAAATCCGACATCCTATCCGATGGCTTATATAATCGAGCGCTGCATTTTGTGCTGCAGTTCCAGGTGCCAGTTTCAGTTTCATCCAGGGGTCAGTGAAAGCGTTGTTACCTGTCAAAGTCTTGCGCAAATTGCCGGTCAAAACTAAATAAAATTTGTCCAAATATTTATTAAACTTACACCAGGCTAAACAAACGAATCGCATATGTTTAGCATTTAAATTAATTGGTATGCAAATGGTTAACAAAAGAGTCAAACAAAAAGGGGGTTCTCTTAAAAACTTTGGCGCTCTTTCGGTCAATGGTGGCACACAGCTTGTGGTGCTGCTGTTGGGTTACCTCATCTGGCGGGTTGTTAAATTGCAACAATTACGAGCCCGGGCAGCTGCGCGGCGTCTCTGTTGGCGCTCTGGCACGCCGCGGCGGTGTAAATGAAAATCAATGAAGCGGCTGACGGACGAACGAATGTTTGGCCAAAGAAATGGCAGCCCAAAGTGGCGCATAAAAAGAAAGTTTGAAACACATTATGGTTGTTGTTATATTTGTCTTTGCTTTTATTTTTTGTCGTTTATTTTGAGTTTGATTTCGTGTAGTGCGCTGTCATTGCCAGGGAACGGTAGCCACAAAGACTTAAAGTAAGTGATTACCTCAGTCACTTGTTGCGTTTTGCTGTGCCGTTTCTCACTCAACAATTGCCATAATTTTTAAAAGTGCCACAGAATATGTGGCATAAGTTTTTGCTCAATCGCCAGCCAGTCGCTGCAAACAAAAATAGCAGGGACCCGACGAAGAAGAAGTAAAACTGCAATTTGCAATTTGTTGCATAACACTGACTGCGCCTCGACGGAGACAACTTGACAAAGCGCACCAGACGGAAGTATGGCAAAAATTGGTCGCCGAAATTCCAAAAGCAAATGCAAAGGCCCAGGAAAATGCGTGCAGATAACCAAAAGTGGCGCTTGTATATGGAGTAAGCCAATAAGTAAATTGGACAAATTGGAAGCGTACAATAATAATGACAACAAGTTTGCTCACAACATGGCATTAAAATGGACTCTGAAGCCAGGAAATTGATCGGAAGTGCACAAGTGCATATAAATTGAGTCAACTTTGCAGCCACTTTATGTAATGGTATTATGAATAGGTCAACGTTTTAAAAAATATATATTTTTTTTTGGATTCGAGTAAAGGATTATGTTTAGTTTTTAACAAATTGTTAAAACAGTTTTGAGTTCGTAAAGTAAAGGGTTTAATTTTCGATTGATATTTCTATTCAGATCTTGACTCCTGGGCTTAGCCAGGAGGACAGAAAGATGTTTAAGATCTATATGGGACTCGAGTTTGATCAACCTTCGCTAAATGTGTTGAAGCAGTATTAATAACTGTCAAGTAAAATGACGCTACTATTAAAATTAGGGAGCGCCCACTAGCGGCTGTAAGATGAACTGACGGCAGAACTTTATGCTGAGCTTTAAGCTTATACACGCATCAGGTGCCAAATGGAAAATTTTATTTCAGTTGCCGACCACCAAGCTTGCTTATTTCAGCGCGCTAAAGTGGTTAATAACGGCAAACATTATAAAACAGCAAAACAAAATCGATAGTTTTGTACAAATAACTATTTGTCCTAGATTTTAGGAAATGGTGAGCCTAAAATGCATATACGGACCCAGTTTTCCCCCTTTTAGTGATAGATCTGTCACTTTTTTAACTTATCTACTTCGAAACATGTAAGAAAGTCGATCAAGCCCGACTATAATATACTCTATACCTCCTAAAGTTTGTGTTAAGATGATGATGAAGTGCTTCCCATCACCGTTGCGAACGGTGCTGCCCATAATTGTTTGTTTTCCCTAAAACTCGACTATCGCTCATCCGATCTTACCATTCCGATCGATAAATAAATGGGGGATCGATATTCCGGTCCCTGCACTGAGAAAAAAAAAATAATATGAAATGGCAGACATTTCCTCATTATACACTGGACAAGTTTATTATAATTTTGGTCAGCAGTTTGGAACGCAAAGAAGGAATCATCTCCCATTACATAAAGTATATATATTCTTGATCAGCACAACGAGCTGAGTCGATTGAGCTGTGTCCGTCCGTCTGCCCTCCTGTCCGTCTGTCCGCCCGTCCGTCTGTCCGCCCGTCCGCCCGTCTGTCTGTTTCTACGCAAACTAGTTCTCAGTCCTTAAGCTCGAGCTGATATCTTTTAGCTGCACACTGCGCAAATATGTGGCGAAGCGGATGTCTTCTTTTTTTAATGTTTATAAAATACAGACGACATAACATAATTAGTCTTGGTCAAAGTGTATTAAATTCGCAGTTACTTGTCTCGTTTAAACAAAATGGGAAAATAGAAAATTTCTAGCCCCACCGTCCTTGCGCCCTCACTATAATACCCCCTTATACCACCCCCACTTTCTTTACGTCGGCCGCGCTGTTACAAAATCGAAGCTCTGATGCGAGCCGTCACGAGTAAAGTTCGTTCGTTACAAGTACTCGCGATTACTCCTAGCTTCGGTCGCGAATCACCGAGAGTACTTGTATCCGAAGTCAAAGATCTGCAGCGATCTGTTACGATCAACGCTTGTACACAATCGTCACAAGCACACAAAAAAACAGCAACTTGTGAGCGCAAAAGAGATAGCATGATGGCCTATTTTTTGAATGTGTATTTTGCATACGCTTGCTCTTTCCTTCTTGTGGCATGTTGTTGTTTGAAGTTTTTAAAAGACAACAACAATTGCATAAGAGGCTTGCCGAAGCTCGCCGTCAGCCAGCAGAGTAAGTACGAGTAAATTCCGTTCCGCGTACGAGTAAACAAGAGTAGAGTGTGGAAAAGGCTTATTTTGACTCGTGTTATGAAAAGCTTGTTCATTTTATTACTCGTACGAAGCAAACAGCTAACTTTTTCTGACTCAAT
Source organism: Lordiphosa collinella (assembly GCA_018904265.1). Classification (NCBI taxonomy): domain Eukaryota; kingdom Metazoa; phylum Arthropoda; class Insecta; order Diptera; family Drosophilidae; genus Lordiphosa; species Lordiphosa collinella. The sequence continues at coordinate 94,648 of JAEIFV010000326.1, forward strand.
GTGCTAGCGATCATTTCGAGTGTGTCGAACCAAGGCGACGAGTCCAAACAAGCCATGTAATCGCACGAGTGTGATCGAACATTAGAGGCTTGTTGCAGGACTCTGGTGTATACCAGATTCAAATTGAGTTTGTTTTAGATTTGGAAAATTTCTCCCCCTCCCCCCATTAAGCGCAAAAACCTGTCAGAGCCACAATTTTTAAGTAAGGCCCAATATCTATCTATTCTGAAAAGACCAATAAGATCGGACAAAAAACACCTAGCCCAGTCAAGTTAGAATTTTTCGATGCATGATATATAGACCAGCCAGATTTTTGATATGTGGTAGGGGACTGTCTAAAAGGCTTAAGTTCAAATTTGTGTCAATTGGTCCATATTTCTGAGACTATTGCTTTTAGACCAAAATTTTCAAGGACAAAGTTATAAAAAATTACTTTACCTTTCTTATTTGTAAAAGCATAAAGTTTGCAACAACTTTGACATACATCATTTATCATGACAAAGCGTTACAGAACTATAGCTTCACAAACTTTGAATCGTCCCGCTTTTTGCCTGTAACAGTTCGACTAAAATCAAACTTTTTTGAAAAGCCCGCGATGTGACCCCTAAATTCTGATAGAAGGGACTTCTGTGAGCATCACCTTATATCCAGGTTTTTAACTGAACCATAGGTTCGCGTTTTATGGGTACTTTTGTACTAGCAACACACAGTGACATCAACTTTAACTCAATTGTTAATAGTTGAAGATAAAAATCTACAAAATTCAGGAAATACGGACAGAGTCATTGGGAACGCAATATCAAAAATATATTATAGCACAGTTCTGCGTAATCTCACCGGAAGCAAGAAAAATGTAGCTGCCATACAATTTTTTTTTTTTTTTTAAATATTTTTATTTAATATCCGACATAAATTATAAAATTAAGACATTGGTCACAAAGTTAAGTCATTGGTCACAAAATGTTCAAGTGTATTTAAACTTCGGCACAGACGATGTTAGGTTTGCTTTCTCGTTTTTATTTTAGTTAAGTCCAGCCGATCGATGACTTGCATGTAGGATAGGAGTGCGTAACAAATAGTGCCAACAATATTGCATCGGCTGCTTATTGCAAAACAATGAACATTGAGTCCACGTATGTGCTGTTAAGCGCAAGAATACTTTTTTAAGTGCGTCGTGCAAAATATTAAGTGCAGGGAAAACGTTTCGCCTGCTTCTTCTTCACTCAATTTTTTTATGAAACTTCTCGTTACGTCGTAAGTCAGTCTGGGCCGTTAATATACAAGAGCAACGAAAAAAACGTTATTTGGACGTTTCAATTGCTTTTCAATTTTTAATAGTTTTGAAAAACTATGATGAGCGAGTATACCAATATTATTTTACTTCTCGAGTCACTTTGGACGGAGCTCGTATTGCACATAAGGACACCATTACATATATAGGCGTTAAACTGGACAGGAGGTTTATCTGGAGACCCCACGTTAATCGGGTGTATGGCTCCGCCCGTTTAAAACTCCGGTAAATGGATTGGTTACTCCGGCCAGAGAATGGCCTTTCCTTTAATGGTAAAGTTGGCCTTTTTAAGACCATTGTTCTCCCTACGCTTAACTAGGGTATTACATGTTGGGGAACTGCCTGCAACACTACCATTAAGAGAGTACACAGAGAAAAAAAATTGGGGAAAGTTTTGTATACCCTTGCAGCTTCCATAGAAAACAAATTTATCGGTAAGCCCAAATGGACACTGCCAAGTACTGATAAAACACAATATCACACTAGTATAAACGACCAAAAAGGCTAGTTACCAATAAATGTATTCTTTAAACCAAAAAAAAAAAAAATAGAAAACAAAAAAGTTTTTCTAAGACTACTTTTTGGGCCATACTTTTCTATGGGAACTATACTATATAGATGTCTGATTTCGACCAATCTTGGTGAAATCATGGAAAAGCATAATACTTTGTTAATTACGAGATTTGGAGGCGATCCCATTTTAAACAAAAAAGTTTTCTCACTAGAACTTCTTTTTCGACCGATCATTCATACTGCGGCTATATGCTATAGTCATCTGATTTTGATAAAACTTTGTAGAAATATGTTAAAGTATATAAAATAAAAATATGCCAAAAAAAAGGACGTTTTCATTAAAAACAAAAAAGTTTTTCTCACTAGAACTAGTTTTTCGACCGATCGTTCCTATGGGAGCTATATGTTATAGTCATCCGATTTCGACCCAACTTTGTAGAATTGTGTAGAAGTATATAAAATGAGTGCATGCCAATGATAAGGACGTTTTCATTTAAAACAAAAAAGTTTTTCTCACTAGAACTAGTTTTTCGACCGATCGTTCATATGGCAGCTATATGCTATAGTCATCCGATTTCGACCAAACTTAGTGAAATAATGGGAAAGGATAGTAAACTAGGAAATACGTACTTTGGAGGCGTTTCCATTAAAAACACAAACGTTTTTCTCACTAAGACTAGTTTTTCGACCGATCGTTCCTATGACAGCTATATGCTATGGTCATCCGATCCGGCCGGTTCCGACAAATGTGCAGCGTATTTGTACCAAAAGACTTCGTCCAAAGTTTGGTGAGGATAGCTTTAAAACTGACGGAGGAGATTGCACAGAAACAGACAGACGGACAGACGAACAGACGGACACACGGAAAAGGCTAAATAAACTCAGCTCGTCATGCTGATCAACAATATATATACTTTATGTGGTCGGAGATGATTCCTTCAATGCGTTACAAACATCCGCACAATTTTATAATACCCTCTGCAAGGGTATAAGAAGGATTCGCGAAAATATCCATTGAATGATTTCTTTAATATCCTTCTATCATCCAATGGAACTGAAAAATCATCCAAAGGATATGAAAAGTGATCATCCCTTAAATGATTTTTTATTTCCATTGTATGATAAAAGGATATTAAAGAAATATCCAGTTCAAATGGATATTTTTTTGGATCTTTATTTTCTATGTAGAAACATGTGTAAGTAAGGCCCTTCGCAGAATTTTAAATGCACACCGATATTGCTGCAATACCACCAAATTCCGTTATTGAAACATTTCCACCATTTTCGAAACTATAGAGACATATTCAAATCGTTACAGAGAACGATTAGTTTCCCATAATAATAAACTGGCCACTATTCTAGCTAAGCCCCATCGTCGCCGCTGACTGAGGAGAATCCACCCAGCTGACTTATGGATATTTGCACCAAATTGCGCTTAATTTTATATGTATAAAATAACTTTTAAACAGCATGGAAGCATTTAAAATAAATGCAAAGCGTTGATAAATAATATCTGAAAAAGATAAAAATATTTATTTCGACCAGATATTTTAGCGGAGGTGCATTTATTTGACTTATTTCAAAGGTTCATCAATCTTGACTGGAAATCAGGCTTCCTAATAAATTATTTCAAACTCAAACCGACTGTTGAAAAATAAAAAAATGTTCATTTCTTTTTATTTGATTTTGGGGAAAAAGCTCAAATTTTTAAGTGACAAACAATGCCTTTTAGAATATGCCAATTCATTCGAAATTGATTTGCATAGCCTAAACTTGGTTGCATTTTTGGCTGCAGCAGAAAATGGGAGTACCCCAGCCTTAAATGACCACCAGAGTATGTCAACAATAAGAAATGCATAACATTAGAGCAAGTCTTACAACAAAACAAGTGAGGGCCTTTGTTTTCAGCGCCTAGTTCATTACTGGGCCGGAAGTCAGTTGCGATCTGCGTGATGGGTTGAAACTCACATTTGTTCCCTTTGGTAAATCTCATTTCAGCTCCGGTCAGTTCACATAACTACAACGATTGCTCATTTGCATTTGCTTCCTTCCGGGCAAGGTTCGAATGTTATTTTTGCAAAAATGCTTGGGCAACAAAGTACATGCCTGTGCCGTTGAACACATTCAGGCCAACTCAGAGTAGTAACGTTGGGCTAATTCAATTGACTGACACAGACTGGCATTAAATTCTCCGAACAATCACTTAAAAAACTGAAAACATTTCAACATAATTGTAAACTTAAAACCAAATAAAATGAAGCTAATCACAACTTGTGACCCGCCAGATCATTTTCATCATTCTAATCAGTAAGCCCATCTAATGCTTTAATAAATTACACCGTGCTACAGTGCGAAAAAACCTGGGAAATGTCCTAGCGTACGCTGTAGAGCAAGTCGCTTATAGCACTTCCTCTTACTTAGTTTTCCTAGGGGACCCTCAAAATCTGCAGATATGACCCATAAACCGTTTTAGGCTCATTTTGCTCACTTAACATGAAATAACACGCGAATGGACCATCTGATTTTCTATAAACTTGTTAATTCGTATATAATATTCAACGTTTTCACAGATGTAACGCGATGGCTGATAAATGCGAGTTACAGATCTGGTATTCACAACTTTTTTTTAAATTCCTACTTTAACCCTTGCTGGTTTATCAAAATCGCTCCAAGCTTTTTTTTCTTAGATTTTATTATAATAGTCCATTTAAGTCTTCGTCAGACAAATGTTGTTGAGATGAATTTGGTTACCGTTTGCCGAAGTTATTCGCGAGCAAACATCGGCTATGTAGTATTCTATTTTAATGTGTTTACAAATTAATTTTCCAATTAAAATAAAAGCCCCTAAAAGTATACTTTCCGAATGCTAGGTGGGAAATTTATATATACTTTTTCATAGTCACATAAATTTTTACATATATTTTTCACGATGTTGGACTGTTTGGGAGCCATCCTGACAACAATTGTACCATCTCTTCATATTCAACGTATGTTTTATGAATATGATTTCAAAATCAGTCTATCTCCTGACATCTAGGACATCTTATGGGATACATTGGCAGCTCGTATTCTAAGGATGTAGGATATAGCAATACCAATTGATATTCAACAAACTTAATGGGCAAATGATAATTCGAATTCACACTGGGCAATCAAGACAACGAGAAAGTAAGGAAAAAAGTCAAAAAGAGATGCACCAAACACAGTATGTAAACTTCTTGTAACATCAAGTTTCTTATGGATAAGGAAAAATAACTCGCATTACCGTATTTTCCTAAAGCCCCAAATCGTTAATGATGCAACACCACATCTTCATGTACCTCTTCTAGTTACAGACTCAATTAAAAATAGATGCGCTTACGGAAATTTGAAAATTCCAATTTTTTAAGTTTTTATAGGTGGAGTAATTGGGTTTTCACTTGACTGCATTGAAAATCTGCAGATGACCTTTTGCGTTTTAATGTTGTGTCATCACCCTCTCTCATTAAAGACCAGCGATAAGTGGACAGCATTCTGACTGGATCTTTACTACTATATCGTTTTTCGATTGCAGCTATTCATAAAACCGTTCACCTTGCTCGCCCCTAAATTATCCCAAATTACTTGGGAAAAAATTCAAGTGGCAATGCACAAAATGAGCTTTTATGGACATTCTATACCCCATTTCACCATAAGCATCTATAGATTCGTTTACCATGTAATACCATGCATTGTACATACATGTAAAAATTTCTGCGACTATGAAAAAGTATATTTAAACTTCCCACCTAGCATTCGGAAAGAATACTTTTAGGAGCTTTTATGGTAGCTGAAAAGTTATTATGTAAAAGCATTAAAAAAGAATACTAGATTGCCGATGTTTGCTTAGAAAATCGGGAATAGCTTTGGCAAACGGTAACCAAATTCATCTAAACAATATTTGTCAGACGAAGAATTAAATGGACTATTATAATAAAATCCAAGAAAAAATAGCTTGGAGCGATTTTGATAAAAACCAGCAAGGGTTAAATTAGGAATTTCAAAAAAAAGTTGTAAATACCAGATCTGATACTCGCATTTATCAGCCATCGCGTTACATCTATGAAAGCATTGAATATTATATACGAGAATCTTCTCGTCGCTATCGGATTTAACAAGTTTATAGAAAATCAGATGGTCCATTCGAGAGTCATATCTTCAGATTTTGTGGGTACCCGAGGAAAACCAAGTATGAGGATATGATACCTGCTCTACAGCGAACTCTGTTATTTCCCGGGTTTTTGCACTTTTGTGAAATTTGTAGCACTGTGTTATTGAATTTTTCAATTCAAAAGAAATTTAATTTGACATATTTAATATTTGAACTCGGAAAAGCGGTGAGCAAGAAGAAAATGGCAAAGCTTTAGATCGCCTTCCGCAAAAAATCGTCTGAGACTTGCAGAACGCGTACTTCGCAAAGCACTCGAAGCCGAAGAACAGCTAGCACATAGCCGTTATATCGAAAAATTATCGCCTACAAGCACCAAATTTCCCCTATGGAGGGCACGCGCCAGCATAAAGCCACCTGCAAAGGTAGACACGCCTCTAAGAGATCAGACAGGAAGATGGGCCCGCAGCGACGAAGAAAAGGCAACTGTCTTTGCACTTCACCTTTGAAATGTTTTCCAGCCAAATCCTCCAACCAATGGCTATGAACTTCCATCCAATCAAAGTTCATTCGCTAGAAATACAAAATGCCATCGGAGAGCTAAATCCCAGAAAAGCTCCTGGACATGACCTTATTACACCTAAAATGATTATGGAACTTCCAAGTCCCGCCATTACATATGTCTCAAGACTTTTCAATGCTGTTCTGCGATGTGGATACTTTCCAACTCAGTGGAGGAGGTCCACAATAATAATGATTCAAAAACCAGGAAAAGATAAAACACAAGCGTCATCATACAGACCCATTAGTCTGCTACCTTGTCTGTCAAAACTATTTGAGAAGATCTTACTCAGTAAAATTGATGCCCATGCACAAAATATCATTGCCTCACATCAATTTGGGTTTAGACTCTAAACTTTAGAGCAAAGCATGGGACTATTGAGGAAGTCAACCGTTTAACTTCAGACATTCGGACTGCGTTTGAGCACCACGAATACTGCTCTGCAATTTTCTTAGATGTTGCCCAAGCATTTGACCGCGTTTGGTTGGATGGTCTTATATTCAAGATAAGGACAATGCTTCCCCCAAATACTCACAAAGTATTAGAAAGTTACGTCAGTAACAGATTATTTACAGTTCGTCAAAATGAGTACACAACGGAAGAGTTCACTATAGGAGTCGGAGTGCCGCAAGGTAGCGTACTCGGTCCTCTCCTATATGTAATGTACACTGCCGACATACCAACAGACCCTCGACTTACAATAAGTACTTTTGCGGATGATACGGCAATATTAAGCAGATCACGATGTCCAATTAACGCAACAAGTCTGCTGGCAAGCCACCTAGCTAAAGTGGAAGAGTGGCTGGCCAACTGGCGCATAAAAATCAACGAGCAAAAGTGTAAACATGTGACGAAGCACCTGTCCCCAGCTATCCTTAAATGCAACCCAGATCCCGCAATCAAACGATGTTGTATACCTAGGTGTGCACCTCGATAGAAGGCTCACATGGCGCAAACACATAGAGTCGAAAAAGCTTCAAATCAAGCTAAAGGCCAACAGCCTTCACTGGCTAACCCCTCAACTCCCTTTCCCTCTTAAACTGGAATATAAAGCCCTACTGTACAAAAGCATCATAAAGCCTGTCTGGACGTATGGCTCGCAGTTATGGGGAAATGCCTGTGGGAGCAGTGTGGACATCCTTCAAAGATCACAGTCAAGTTGAATCCACAACGACCTCAGCATCCCATTGCACTTTGGTCCAGACGTTGGCCAAAACCTCATTTTTAAAAGTAAAAAAATAACGTACTTTTGATCGCTCTGCATCAGAAAAAGAGTGACCATCTCTGTTGCGTACCAAAATTTCCGTAGATGGCGCCACATTCGCGAAATCAGCTGTTAAACATAGCGGTTGTTGTTAAACAGCACGTGCGGCGAAAAATTGCCAATTTGATTGCAATTAAAAAATCTTTGTAAAGTGTTATAAAAAACCTATTTTAAACAAAGTTTTGTGATGAATTATAATCAGTGTGGTTTGTATTAAGTGTTTTGTAATGTGAACTGTTTGTATGAGTTGTGCTGTCTTCGTAATTTTATGTCAAAGTGAGTCGTTCAACATGTGTCGATTTGTGATGAAAACTAATATTTTAAAAGGTATATAAAATGATTCCGGCCTATTCCGGCCCGCAGACTAATTGTGTGTCGTAGATTAAATAATTCCCTTTGTAATGCATTTTTTAAATTTGTCCACTTTTGGCCACATCTCTTGTAATTTGCATTTATAGATCATAACCTCAAATTCAACAATGCGGAGTTGTTTGGCTTGTGGCATTTAGAGAGGAGCAAAGCATCCAAGGAAAATGCAGTGCACATATTTATGAAAACAAAGCTTTGTGGCGACATTTCAGATGAAATGAATAAAGCTGTTGCAGATGCTTCAATGAGGTTTTTTTACCGTTTGGCGGAAAAATGGAGGATGTGCAAGTCATATGAAAAGGCTTTTAAACGAAAGCATGCGGATTGGTTAAATGCACAAACATGTGTAATCGTTCCAAAAACAGCTCAATCAGTTGGACGCCCCGCATTAGCGTATCCCAAAAATAGTCGAAGAGCACGAAGAAGGCAAGCTGCAGATCTTGTCGTATCCGAGGGAGGAAACCTTAGTTTATTGCTTCAAGCGGCAAGCATGGCCGCCCGAAAACAACACAAACACGATCTCGCTTATGTTTTGAAACGTATCCTTATGCCCAGAAAAAGCTAAATTAATTCGCAAGGCAGTACAGAACCCAGTGGAAAAGCCGACACCGATTTCACCAAGCGAAGCGTTAGCCTTGCTCCTTGACAAAGATCTCAGCAAAGCTCAGTATTGCGCAATAAGGGATCAATCTAAAAGTAAAAATAGCGACATATATCCTTCGTACAATAAAATTGTGGACCAGAAAAAAGAATGCCGGCCAAATAACATTTTGGTATCAGAGACAAAAGCAGAGGTCCCGCTTCAAAACCTTCTAGCCCACACTGCTGGTAGAATTGTTCGCTTACGAGAAGAAGTTATTTTAAATGTAATGCAAGAGCATGGCGTGGACTTTTTGGTTGCAGAGTTATGGTTTCGATGGTAGCACTGGGCAATCAAACTACAATCAAGGTTCATCTGGAAGCCAGGCATTTAATATGGACTCCAGCATTTTTGCCACTACAGTCACTCCATTAAGGCTAGTAGATTCCTCTGGGAACATACTGTGGAACAACCGCAAACCTCAATCTATCAGATTTTGTCGGCCCTCAAGACTAGCCTTTATGAAAGAAACCAAGGAGTGTATACAAAAAGAAAATTCGGACCTAATAGAAGAGATTGAACAGTTGCAGCCCTGCAACTGTTTTTAATAAAATGTGCTTCCTTTAGGCGTGCCACGCCCTTATAATTAAAGAAAAAAGTTAAAAAAAAAAAATTGCTCAATACTTCATTTGTTATTCCCTATTACTAATAGTTTAAATATGCATTATAAAAAAAAGGCGGTGCCACTCCCATTTTTTTTTTAAATCTACTTCCTACTGATTATATAAATCCAATATACAAAAATTTTTTTTTCTAGATTAAGATCTGAAAAAATATTGCTTAGTCTCATTAAGAAAAGATTCATAAATAAAATTAAAAAAATAATTAAATTTTTGTTTTGGGGGTTAAACTTGGGTTCCAAGCAAAGAGATTGGAGAAGGGGTGGGTGTATCTCTTGGGGATTTTTTTGGGGTTTTTTAAAAAAAATTTTTTGTTTTATTTTGATTTTATTGTATAATTAGGGAGCGTTCAGACACACTTACAGGTTGCCTGTCATAAAGAACGTTTGGACCTTCCTGATTTAAAGTCTTAGCTTGACCCAGTCAATACTTTTTCAGCACGAATCAAGCTCGCATTTCTTAACTTGAGCTGTAGATTTCTGATCATGACAACACATGTCTAATGAAAACTAGCGTACTAAGTGGTGGGAGTTTAATCGCTTGTGTTTGTTGTCAAATATTTTGATCGCTGCTCCGAGCAGTGTCAGCTGCTTATCGGCTAATTTGTTTTTGAAGTGATAACCCACTGCTGTAGCAACAGAGGGCGTTAAGTATGCATTTTCCCCCTTATATATTGATTACACCAGCTGGAGATGGAGGTGGGACACTTGTAAACAACATTCAACTAAAAATGCTGATTTGTTGATTTGATTAAGAATTCCATTAATCTTTAAATTATTCGTTCAAAGGTCTTCTTCAGCTGCAGCCCAATTACACCCACAAGTCGTGTTCAATCAAAAGCCGCGATTCTGATATGCGTCAGGGGAGAGCTGTATTGGGCAGCTGTTGCTGTTGCTGACGGAGCCCACGGCACTGTGAGCAACTACGTCAGCAGCAATTCATTTCATTCATTCATATCTTCTCACATGACGCGCTTTTACAGAGCAAATAAATCTGAGCCCATTGCTAATTTCGTGTCCCCAAAGTACCAAACGGTCACCGTTTGCCGAATTATACCACAAACACAAAGGTTCAAAGAGGAACGTTCAAAATAGCGATTGCTACACCTACGCAACCAGCTAGGCGACCAAAATATCGCTGCATACATTAAGGCGGCAGCTGCCAGTGCTTCGTGCAGTGTTCGGGTTTTTTGCGCAGCTCTGATTGGCTGGCGGAAGGCAATCTATACACTCATACACAAGCACACACAATCACTTTCGTTGCCGCTTGGTCCTGTTGCTATAAAGCTGGCGCGTTGGTGTCTGGCGGCATCACAAGAATTTAAACCTGCAGTCGAGATACAACGACTATCCGACAGAACGAGAAAAACGCTTCTAAGCAGTCAAAACTTGGCTAGCAGTGAACAAGTGAAAGTAGGTGCAACTAAAATTAAGCATTCCTTTTGTGAATTTTACCACTTTATACTCATTACAAAACTGGGTAAGTAAATTACCAAAGTGCTGGCCAAAGTTAATTTTCAATTGCCCCTTGGCCCTGCGTCAGCTTGCCGCATGTTTATTTGTTTAATCAAATTAGGTTATTAGCCATTATAAGTAAATTTAGGGGTACTGGGGTAATGGGTCAGCCGCCCTAGACGAACTTCTTAGCTCTTTGAATTAGTTATTAATAATAATTCTTTGCTGTGCAGAAGACCAACTTGAAACTAACAAACGCTGCTACAGCACGCTCATTTGATTAAGATAACTTATAAAGTTAAAAAGTCAACATCAGCAATTCCTTTAAGTCAGCTGTATAAATCATGCAACTCGACGCGAAGGAGCAGACTACTTGTTGCCGTAATATTTACATATGTGATTAGAATTTATTTTGTGACTTTTGTACTTACTATTTAGAGTAATGCAATGAAAGCCATGAGAGTTAATCAAGCAGAGCAGTAAAGAGTAGCTAATTTGGAAACATGATGTTGTGACTTTTCAGTACTTAAAATATTATAGCTGGGACTTTGAACAAAATTTGTAAATCTGCTTGAACACAAATAATATAATTAATGGCAGAGTTAAAGAACTCAAACTTTGAAAACAAATAAGTTTTTCTCACAAAGGCCGATCGGTCCTATGAAAAGAATTGGACAGTCATCCGACTTTGACCATATTTCGGGAGATCTGTGTTTAAGAAAGTTAAGAATTTTCTTAAATTTATATCCATCTATCTTCTTAAACGATCTTCTATCCTATCTTGTACTTTCTTATTACCGCATACTCAATAATTCAGATGATTATCTCGCCAAACACTTCTGCATTGCTTCAGTTGGATTTGAATCCAATTTTTATGTATTGCTCTGTAATGTTTTTTGCATTTAAACAGTGACAGCTCTGAGTCTATGACGCTTAAGTTAAAGCTTAAATCTTATGTGCATGTAACTTTGATTGGATTGCATTAAAATGGCCGCAAATAAATCGTTCAGAGTTAGGCAAAAGCTGGCTAAGAAGCTTAAGCTGAATTGATCTGTCCTCCAGTTGGTTCGCTTGCGTACTCGAAACTCAATAAGGTACAACGCTGAGCGTCGTCATTGAAGACGCACCAAATTGAAGCTGCAAGCAGCATTTCAGATAGCTTTCGATTTGTCATGCTCTTCAATCCCACACTGAGAAAAAGTTTTTTTAATGGCAGTCATTTCCCCATTTTTTCATATCAATTTTACTCCGATATGACAAAGATCAAATTGATATGTTTGAAAATATCGAGAAAGTATTTTTCTCAAAAACAATAATTAAAAAACATTCTAATCAGCACCTGGGAGACTCGAACACACAACGTCCAGTCTGTGAAGTCAGCACTTATCTAGCAGCGCCATTTGGAATCTGGAGTTTCGTTTGTAAAATGTGAAACTTAATCGGCCTGCATCGCTACCCCAAAGCAGTGAGTGTTATTCGAACTTCGAAACAAATTGATATTGAAGTCAATCACTATTACATTTTTGCGATCACTCTGAAGCTAAGTTCGCACAGATAAATGATTTGCCCAAATTTCGATGAAAATTTTGTTAAATAGCCATGATGGCAGATGTTGTATGACTAAAAACTAAGGCTATGGTTCTATTTACAAATAATTTGCTCAAATATGGCCAAAAAGTGGGCTTAGTTAGCCAAATTTGTGCCAGAAATTTGTCCAAATTATTTGCCTGTGTGAACTTAACTTAAGCGATTCAATTTTGAACCGAACCTTCTTCCAAAAATTGAAACCAAAGGGGTTTGGTTACCAGCCTTTATAAAATCAATGCATTTGACCCACTGTGCACCGAACAGGGCAATGTTTTAATTAACACTTACCAAGAAAACCCACTATACTGAAGAATTGATGTTGATTCTAGATGATTTTCGTATGGTGAACACAAATCTGTTTTTGTTTTAATTTGAGCTTAAAGTTGCTTTGCGTGCCTATTTTGACAACTTGACCTCTTTATTATTATTGTAAGGTATTTTTTATAAACTTCAAAAAAAACTATCACAAATATTTCTAAGATTGAATTAAGCGAAAATATACCATTTTCAATAGATGCACTCAAAAAGGCCACATTTTGTACTGCCCATAGGTATGCAATGGATGTTGCTGAAAATTTTCATCAGAATTCAATACCCACAAAACTAAAGTAATATTGCGTAGCATATTTTTGGGCAGTACACGACTTAATTATTTTGAGCACATGTATACAAAATGATATATCTTCGCGTAATAAAATCGCAGAAATGTTTGGGTAAATTTTTTTAAGCCAAAGAAATATTACTTTACGATAATATCAAAGAAAATTGTAACAATGGTATAGGATCTCCTCAAAACGTTTCAAAAAGGGGCAAAATAGGCAATTTAAGTTACTTTAAACTGAAATTACTAAAAATGAAAACGTGATGGAACACTTCCGAAAAGAGATTCGTGCTTATAAAAAACATTTAAAATCACCACCAACCCTTCAATATTTTAGAAAAGTCAAAGTGCTTATTAGCCGTCGCAAGGTCAAGGATTGATAATAATTCAATAGTCAACAGAAATCAACAAAGATTTTGTGCAAATGGAACACCAGGTTGGTTACTAAGACAAACTGTTTCTATGGCCTCCCGGTAACTTTTTATCAGTAAGCTTCAAAAGCTAAGAGGAGAGTTAGAGCTTTAGAACTGTAAGAATGCAAGATCCAATGAGCACTATTTTAAGCTCTAATCTTAGCCCCCACCGAAAGGAATGCAATTGTGCTTGAAGGTTTTACCAAATGAAATCTTTCAACACAGAAGTAGATTCTCTATTGAACAAATAATAAATCCCTTGGTATTTCTAACAGAAAAGAAAAAAGGAAGCAATCCTTTTTAAAATGCTCACAAGAAATCTTGGCACTGGTATGAGATGAACTCTATACGATGTTTAGAAAAATATAACACCATGCCAATACTTTTAGTATCACCAAAGCTTGAGCAGAGGCGCACCATATTGGGTATAACGTTCTTGCATTAGCTTATTTAGGGGAATACTCATGCAGAAAACACAAGCTTGGGTGAATGAACTTTAATGCCACACGATTTATAACCACTTGAGGTTTCCAGTTCCTTGTTCAATATGTGCCTCCTATTGTCCGTTTCGCATTCTCTGCACTGCACATTGGGCCAGATTTCAGTTTGGGCGGCATAAATTCAAAATTTTTATGGAAACAAATCGTGATTTTAATCAAATATTCTTCAAGATCATACTTTAGGCATATTAAATCCACTTAGCGTTTTGATATCAGCGCAGCCCTGGATTTTTAGCAGGGCTGCAAAGTCAAGTGTTCGGTCAGCTGCTTGTTGTGTTAAAAAAACGAGGAATGATCACTCAACTTTAAGCTTGTGCCAATTAATCTCGTGTGAGTAAAAATTGAATGTAAAATACAGAGCTCGCAAAAAACTCTCAACACTTTTAGCGTATTAACCAAAAACAGTTAGGTTACGGACACAACGAAACAAAGCAAGCGAAAGACAGTTTCAGTTCTGTTTTCGTTCATTTCTGTTGCTCTCAGAGCAAAGACACTTTGTTTCGTTCCTGTTTCTCTCCTGTCATTCAAAGACACTTTTGCCGAGAGCATTCTTCCAAAGTGTTTTTTGATTATTTTTATGTGGTTGTGTGTTGCGCAGTGTGTGTGTTTGTTTAACGAGCGTCACTAGATGAATACCCGGCGTCGCCCGGGTTCTTATGATTCTTAAGAGAGCGATTATATTCAATCTAGTACAGGCTGCATGTCGGTATAAGCATTTTGGACCGTTCGATCTTTTTCTCTATATAAACGTCTTCATGATAATCTAAAATCAAAAATATTTTGCAAATTTCGTGACTTTTTTGACCGTTTGTTTAATACTTCCTATTTACCCGTCTACAATTGCCGTCCATCAAATCTTCACAATAGTCCAGGCTCAAATCGAAAATTTGAAAATTTCGCAATATTTTGGACCGTGTTATGTACAGCTTCCATTTACCAACGCCGGCATTGTAATATAAGCACTAAGCGCTTTCATAAATACTCATATCGATTTCATACTCGATTTTTGGACCTTAGAAACCTTTGTTTCAACTTAGAAACCCTCCCGAGCAAGCTTTCAATTTATTCCCCAAAGTTTGATTGCAATCGGATGAACGGTACAATTTTGCGAATATCGCGATTTTTGGACCTTAGAAACCTTCGCGGCCAAGCGTCTAGCCATTGACCAAAATTTCATCACAATCGGATGAACAGTATAGTTTTTGAATTATCGCGGATTTTGGACTATTTCCCGCCCATTTCTTGAAATCAGAATCCTCCAAAGTTTTATAACAAACGAACATTTTGCAAATTTCGCGGTTTCTTCTACTTGGAAACCTTCCTGGGCAAGCGTCGATCAATTTCCCAAAGTTTTAGAGAAAACTTAAATTCAGCAATTTTCGCGGTTTTTGGACCGTTTTCCGCAAATTTTTGTCAACTTAGAAACCTTCTCGGCCAAGCGTTCAGCCATTCCCAAATTTTTCATTTTTAACCATTTCACAGACTGAAGACATATCCTATGACACTTTCCTGATCGACATGAACTTACTGTGAAAAATTCGTGATCGGTTCAGCGGTTTAGACGCCCATAAGGGACAAACATACAAACATACAAACAAACATGATTTTAGATTATTATGAAGACGTTTATATAGAGAAAAATATCGAACGGTCCAAAATGTTTATACCGACATGCAGCCTATAATCGTTCTCTTAAGAATCATAAGAACCCGGGCGACGCCGGGTATTCAGCTAGTACATATATATAAATCAATTATATTGTACTCTTTATTTTAAAATAATAAATCAGGAATGCAAGTTCTGAACCAAACCGAATCCTTTCGAAAATGCTAAACCAAACTCGAAACCACCAAGAAAAACTATTCGGTCTACTTCAGTGTCCTGTTTTAAAAATCTTCACAAACTGTTTGCGTGGCTTTAGATTCTACATAAAAAGTGCAAACACGAAGTAAAAGAACAGAAGAACAAAAAGAAAACTTAAGCATACACTAACAATGACTCCTCAGCAGGTAATAATAAACTGTAATAAAAATAGCCAGAGAATATAAAAATAAAATATAGCCGAAGGCGACCAATCCCTAGGAGGGTCAAACAATAATTGAGAAGCTTTCTAGTTCTATTCAAAAACCAAAAACATTTGCACAAATCAAGGCCTACTAAAGGCACATTTGTACAAATTTATTAAATGGCTTCCGTCGAAGTAGTAAAAGTCACAAAACTTATACTTTTTACAGCATGGACCGTTTTCAACTTTTCAATATGAAATGTTGCTTCTGCTTATGCTCTAATTTCTAAAAATTACCAAAAAAACAAATAACAAATTTCTGTTTAGATACTAACTTCAAATTTCTGACAAAAAGAAACAGTAGAGTCTGACCTTAAAGTGATCTTCGTATTAAGCATTGCAGCTGCTGTTGTCGTTTCATGATTTTTGCATTTGCCCTGCTGCTCGCAAGTAAAAATTACTTCAAATTCAAAAAAGGCGGTATGTAGAATGTGAATACTAAATTCCCGTTTAGCTTTCTGATAATAGTGATTCCCGGAAAGCTGCGATCCACCAATGCACCTTTATTTAGAAGACCCTACTTTTGAGGCCGAGAACTTTTTAAACAACCACATTTTTAATTTGGTATTTTTTTTGTAATGAATAGTATATACAACCAACTACAGAAAACAGTATTACAATTCTTTCCATAAGTTTAAAAAAAACAGGAAAAATTCATCCGCCTACACCAGAAGAGGGCCTTAATCTAACGTGGGCGGTAAGGATGGGCGTGGTCGGATTGCTGTACAACTTTTTCCCAATTATTAAACACTTTATGTCTATCCAATGTGCCAAATTGCAATTGTCTAACTACATTTTTCGAATTTATGCCGCCCAAACTGAAATCTGGCCCATTGTGCAGTGGACAGATTTCCAAACAGTATTTTAGGACTATAAATTCTTCAAAATCTTGGTAGCTGGTCTTTGATCGAAAGCGGTTTCTTCCATTTTTTATTTGTTTTCCTTATCCATCTCCTTATCTGAATCTCTCACTTAGCTCTATCCTACCTTAGGGGCAGAATAAAGCTGGTTTTGTTTCTTCTTATTTATTGTTATGTGCTTTTCAAATAGCACTAAGCATGAACTGAAAGGAAGAAGATTGTGTCCTTTTCATTGTTGTTGTGTAGAGCGATCGATGAGAGTCAGTTCGAGTGAGAGCAAAAGAAGGCGCATATAATTTAAAGCAATGTGTAAATAAAATATATGATTGTCGTTCTTAATATCTGCAGACACTTTAATCTTTAATCTTGTATGAATTACGGTCATGTAGTTGGCAATTTACAAAATAGAAAACCGTTTTTAAAAATAGACAATAGAATCTTTGCATTTTAAGCTAGCTCGACTCAACCAAAACCAAAGCCGCAAAAGTTTTGTCCGCAACTGGGGCACATGCCAAGGAGTCCAACTTGGCGACTTCGTCGGTGCATTTAATTTGATTTCTTGTTATTCGTTTGGCTACCACAGCTAATAAGTGGTTTAGTTCTTGTTGTCCTGAATCTCTTGATTATTTCTTTGTGTCGCCAAAGCCTTCTGACCCCGCCGTCTGGGCATGCCAAAGGCACGCTCCAGGCACTGCTCTATTTAATAATTTTATTTTTTGCCTTATCAGTGCACGTTTCTGATGATTAGGAATTTTCACACGGAAACAAATCAACAGCTGCTCCTGAACTTTGTAATTGTGCATTAACAGATGCTAGTCGGCCTGGGGATTTACACCAGAACCAAACGACACCTGTGGAAAGTTTTCGAAATTGATTTATATCAGATAGAAAGGGAACGGGTATTACTGATCTGATATCTTCGAGGGCAACACCTCATTAAAATGTTATTATAGCAATATTTTAGCTGGGAAAATTGATTAACCACGCGCCGCTGTCACTGGCCACGGGCGCGCAAGTCTGGCGCCCATCCCTCTGGCTGATAATCAAAATGTGTAATAACAACAATATTATTGTTTTTCCAAAGCGTAGGTGTGCGTTGTTGATTTTTACTGCTCTGCAGTAGCTACATATTAATTTGCACTTATCGGTTGCACAGAAAGAAACAAGAGACAACTTAGTTCAAGCGATCTCCATTTTGTGTAGTCGAACTACGATTTACTCAAAATGATTACGAACTATGCCTTAATATAACCTAAATAAAATAGTTAAGATTTTGCTTACTCAGTTGCTGAGTGAGAAGCGTGTGAGTTCGAAAGAAAAACAAATCAGAGCACAACTGAAAAACTGATCGAAAAAGAACAACATACACTCAGAAAAAAACTTGCCATGAATTTTAGAAAATTGCGTATTTTTTAAATTTGCCCTGGTATTTCGGAAAATTTTCTAATAAACAAAAAAAGTTTTCCGAAACCTTGAAAAATAGCCATAAAAAGATATTTTTAGAAAAAACTTTACTAAAAACAAGAAAAGGCCAGATTTTTCTGATAATTAGGGCGTATTTTCCTAAAAAAAAGGTCTAAATAAACCTCTAATTTTAGAGAATAATAGCCCTTAAACAGAGTCTACTATAATTTTCTAAAAACATGGAAAATTTTCTGGAACTAATATGGCGAAAGTAGCCATTGCTTTTAGAAAAAAAGGTGTTAGATTTCAGGAATTTCAGCTCCTCGCCGCTTATACGAGGTTCCATATATCGAACATCCCACCCGACAATTTCTAGTATGTATCCGGACCTACGAGAATTACTTAAGTTTCTCTTAAAATCGAAGTCCGCTTTTCCTCAGAGATGTGGGTTTCAAACGGTCATCAGCTAATACGATAGTTTCGCTTAAATTCGAAATTCTGAGATGCGGGTTTCAAACGGAAGAGACTCAGTTTTCGATCCATTTTTGATTCGTTTTCGTGATCGACAAAGTGTCGAGAACGGGTCCGAAAACGTGTATCGATACCATACTTTTAGCTGCCACAAACTGAGCGACAGGTTATACTTTTTCGGACCAAAATCCGAAACGTTCTCGATAGTTTTGTAAGAGAAAATGTCGAAAAAGGATTCGTTCACGAGGTCGATTGTCGGGAGGGATTAGCTACGTGGTTTACGAAATGGGTTCTGGCTGAGTAGTTGCGACTGCCGCCTGCAGCGTAAATTCAGAATGCACATATTCGGGGGTGTCCTGGAAATCTCTAGAGATTTTGGCTCCGGTTGGATTGCAAATCGCTAGAGATATCGCGCTGGTTCACGCTCCTGCTCTGGTATTGCATCTGGCATGAGACGTCTTCACTTCGACACCTGGCCTTTGTTGGTTAAAGGTTTCCAGTCGGTAGCTTTAAAATTTGTATGGCAGATTTTTCCATTTGTTCAAAAACTACATCCTAAGGATTCTTCCCACAATTTTACTTTTTTTCCACCTTTGGAACATGAATAAAATTTACTCCCTCAGTTATGCAATAAATGCAAAAGGTCATTTTTTTTCTCCTCACGAAAGGGTTAAAGCAACGAACAAAAAATCGAGCCTACTCTGTTGAGAGCCTGCCACGTACTGACAATAAGGGACTAACCGAGAGAGCTGCTCTCATGACGGGACCACCTTATACTTATTACATCATGGTCTGGAGGGCTGTTTTACATAGATTTTACTTTAAGCAAATTTCTGATGTGGTCAATCGTCAAGCGCCTACTGGTCCACCAGCTCAGCTGCTTCGTTTTACATACTAGCATAACATTTCGAATTTTCGAACTTCATAAAAATGTGTTTGTTTCAAATTTATACTTTTGCGTATCAAAAGATCATTTTGACACTCTCTAGGATTATATTGATACTAAAAAAACGATACGGGTTTTAGTTTCAATTTGAGACAACGTGTATCAAATGGATATTGATACCAATTTTTTTGGGTGTACAGAAGGTTCGCCAAAGGGTTGGTAAAAGTCGAATGAACGATGGTCGAGCTATAAGAAAAACAAACAATTATGATGGGCAGCTATGGCCGCACTGGTGATGGGCAGCACTTCACACAACTTAATACGTACTTTGAAAGGTACAGAGTGTAATACTTATTCGGGATTGACCTACTTTCTTACTTGTTTTCTCTGTGTAGTTGTGGTAATTAAAATGATTTTTACGCCTTCCCTGCATCATAGTAGTGAATCTATTTATCTGACTATTTATCTGCATTTTTGTCAGCCCTATGTGATGTGCTCCTCCAATGTCTTCAGTAGTTTTCTCGAATAACTTTCTGAGCTGATAAAGTGCCAAGTCGGTTGAACGGCCAGCTCAGTACGATTGCTGTATTGGTTGGAGAAGGCACTTATCGGAGCCAGGAGGATGTGAGTGGTTCTCTTGGTCGTCTCGTTCCTCCACAGGGTTGTTGCCCGGAAAGTGAGTGTCTAACAAGAGACGTACTTTCTAATCTACGTTACCATTCTCCTTCTTTCGGATCTTTAATGAACTCGCAGAGTTTTCTATAATTCTTTCTTTTTGCACTTTTAATCTCACTATTAAATATGGTCATGGTCTGCTTATATTTGAGCAAGTATCCGTTCTTTTTGGCTTTATTAAAAAGAATTCGAGACTTCTTCATGAGTTCCTTCAAGGGAGGATCATCATTTTCTGCTAATTGAAACTAAGAGTAGATTGAATGAACAATTTTTATGTTTTTAATTTTATTTTTACCTAAGCCAAGACAAGATACCTCAGTAAAATTGATAAATGTGCAAATAGTTTTTTGCTATTTCTTATAAACCAGTATACTCAGAGAAAAAACACCATTTAAATGTACCTAAATCATGATCTTTTGATGACGATAGTATAGCTTAGTCCGCTTTTTCTCAACAGAGAAGATCATGATCATTTGGTAATAATCTAAGAAAGTCATATTTTTCTCTGTGTACACTTTAATTCCTATGTCACTCCAGTTACTTCTTTGCAAAGCTTCATACTCACCAACCAACTTTTTGAATAAGGGTTCCATAAGGGTGGCTAAACGAAAAACTATAAAGTTGAAGAATTCAATGCCGCGGCTCTTTGCAAAATTTGCACAAATGCATATCAATTTTCTAAGATAAAATTTTAGTCTTTAGTACAAGTAATATGATTAAGATTTTTACAATTTCAATATCCAATATCTTTGTAAAAAAGTAATATCACAAATGAAAAAGAATAAAAATGAATGAAAATTTTAGCGGACCTTCTGAGTATGACATTTTGTAGCCAGCTTTCCATAAACTGACTTAACATTTTTAAGTACGAAAGACTTTATTAAATAATTTCCCTCTGTGTGGTGCCATACATTTTTTTCTGGACCCATTGTCAACTGAAAATAGATCGCCCGCCGACTTCGGGGGAGTACATGGTACTATTTATATAGGCGGCATCAGCTTGGAAAGTTTTTTTTACGACGAGGCCGTAGCGGCGTGTGACACGGATTCTGTAATGATTAACAATCTGAAGCTTATCAGCTGCTTATACACTTCAGGCACAGCAGACATGAGGCACATATATAGAGCAGCGACAGGCTGGTGATCGGTTTCAGTTGTCTGTTAGAGCTCGAAAATGTGAAATCGGGCTGCGGAATTGGGGTCTGGCCAGAGATAGTAACAAACTGTGATTGAACATTTAGTATACCAACATATATATTCTAAATAAGTATTAAGAAAGATTGTTGTTAGAGATTTTTTTATATAAACCACAAATTAGTATAATCAATTTATAATATATTCATCAGCTAAATCAGCCAATCAGCTTAAGTAAAGGTGAGTTTGCCATTACGCAGTGAATGGTTCAACAAGTAAGACAGACACGCGACTGTGAGGTTTTCTCAATTTTTTGTTTAATAAGTTCAATTACGCACACATGGCGTATGATTGATGTAAAAACCAGCAACCGCAACAGCACCTACACAGCAGCCCACAAACAAATTAAATGACTTATCTTTTATCTATTGGATTTATATGAATGCCAGTGGAAATTCAAAGCACGTAATAAACAAACATTAGTCTAAGTTGTGCGTTTGCCACTTTCGGCCCCAAGAAACAGCCAACACACACACACACACATAAATCAAAGTTCAAAAAGTTTTCTGTGCCCGGGATTAACTCCTTAAATGCATGTGACTTGTGTGATTCGGTTTTCTAATTAGCTTAGCATACCCGCAGGGGCCTCAACAGGTTTCCTATTGTTGATTTTTGGCTAACTCCCCTCTCTTTTTTGCTTGCAGTTAACATGAAATCCACCATATCCTTGCTGCTGGTTGTCATCTGTACGGTGGTATTGGCCGCCCAACAGAGCCAGGCCAAAAGTGAGTATCAACCATGAAATGTGGCATTAAACTTAAGAACTGAAAAACAAAACCATAAATGACAGTTACGAGTGCGCCCACATCAAATGTAACAGTTGAATGCAACAACAAAAGTATAGTCCTCTCATCGACAGCCATTGACAGTGCAGTCATCCCCATGTGGCTTATTGTTTATGCAGCTGCGGCAGGATGCGCAAGGTGTGCAATTTCCGATACATTGCAATTCATGTGTTGAACCTTTTAATAATGCAAAACCCAAACAAAAGCAAACAACATCAGGGCAAGGTAGCTGCCAGTAATTGGACACATTCACATTTTCTTCATTGGTGTGACCTCTTTAGATATGATTGCCTTTTAGAGGTTTCCAAATGACATTTAAGTTGACAACATTTAATTTCCCAAAGCAGACACAAGTATTTTATAATTTGGCTGCCGTACACCGAAACATAGAGATACCCTACTGTTAGAATTTTCTGTATGTATGTTCTTTTATGTGCACTTAGAGCGGACAACATCAAAGCATTTTATTTTTAGTAAAAACATATTACGTATTTTATTACACACAATCCGGATCAATAATTTTACAACAAAATCTAAAGTATAATATAAAAGGGCGGGTAAAATTTTTAATCAACCAAGCCTATAGCAGAAACATAGTCCGGTAAATTATAATAAAATTTCCCCAAGAAACCAAAGGTATAAAATTAATTCCTAGGTCCCGCCTAGCGAGGTCAAAATTTGTATATAGTTTTTATACTCTGTTCCAGAGGTACACGGAGTATATTAAGTTTGAGCAAAAGTATGTAACAGGCAGAAGGAAGCATCTCCGACCCTATAAAGTATATATATTTTTGATCAGCATCAACAGCCGAGTCGATCTAGCCACGTCCGTCTGTCCGTCCGTCTGTCTGTCTGTCCGTCTGTCCGTATGAACAAACAGATCTCAGAGATGGTAAGAGATAGAGGTCTGACATGTATGGGACATATGTTTCTTATACTTGCAGGCAGATCAAGTTTATTTTCAATTTTTGCCACGCCTCTTCCCGCCCCCGCAAACGTCATATCTCCCACGGTTCACACCTTCTGGACATATTTAGTAATCAGGATTATTTATCGATCCGCCAAAGGAATGGTAAAGATCGGATGAACGGTTGTCGAGTTATAAGGAAAACAAACAATCATGGGCAGCACCGGTCGCAACTAATGATGTCCAGTGTCATAATCAATGTTAACGGTGTATGGAGGTTCGGATAAAATGTTGTCATCATCTAGGTTTATATTTTCAAAATATTCTGTGCAATGCAATTTGATAACAATGCACTGCCGTAGACAACAGAACTATAATTCTTAACATTGAAGTAAAAATTTTTTTAAAAAAGTTCCTTAAATTTTTTTTTTTTTTTTGGGTTATTTGTTTTTAGGGCGGTCCCAGAAATAGCCGACCTAACTACTAAAACACAAAAATTTATAATTTTGTTTTTTATTTTTCCTAGCATCCTTTTAGCTCGATACACTTTTCCCAGCGATGTTCAATAGCTTCGATACCTTTTTTATAATAAGAACTGTGAAGCTCTTCAAAATAGGCATTAACCTCGGACTCCACCTCTTCATTGTTGCCAAATCTTTTTCCTCCGAGCCATTTTTTAAAGTTTGGAAATAAGAAATAATCAGAGGGAGCTAAGTCTGGCGAATAAGGGGCTTGAGGTAGCTATTCAAATTTTAATTTATTAATTTTAGCCATTGCAACGGCAGAGGTGTGAACCGGCGTTTTTGTTCTGAAGTCAGCAAACGCGGCACCCATCTTGCGCATAACTTTTACAAGTCCAATTTTTCGGTCACTATGCGATGTACAGCACTTTTTGAAATGCCTACACATTCAGCTAACTCACGAACTTTCAATCGCCGGTCACTCAATACACATTTTTTAATTTTGGCCATCATTTCTGAAGTGGTCACCTCATTTGGACGCCCATTTCGATGTTCATCTTCGCAGCTCAAACGACCTCGCTTAAACTCAGCCACCCAATATTTTATTGTTGTAAACGAGGGAGCAGAATTACGTATTCATACGTATCCATTTCGATGTTCATCTTCGCAGCTCAAACGACCTCGCTTAAACTCAGCCACCCAATATTTTATTGTTGTAAACGAGGGAGCAGAATTACGTAAGGTAGAATACAGCTCCTTTTTAATATTGGCTTGACTAAGACCTTTTATATGAAAGTATTGTATCACATAAAGATGACCAATTTGGTCCATCTTTGCAAATCAATAACAAGCGTTCTCTATTAAAGTCGACCAAAAAACACTGTGCAAGGTAAAGGCACCAAACTTCAAACTTAAGCTTTTAATAGTCGATACTTCCCCTTTTGAATATTTTTTGTGAACATTTTCCAACACCACTGTGCTAGTTCGGCAGTCTGCTAGCTTTGGTTAGATTTGACCAGGTTTTATGCTGGCTAAATCTGCACAGCAAAAACCTTCAGTCACTGCTTAAGCTAATCGTTATAGATACTTAACATCCGTAGAAAGGCCATGTTCGTCTTCAGTTGTCAACGGTGGAGGCATATTTCCTAACAAAATGGTCTGGAAATTAGATACAACTTGGAATGAAAAGTGCGTAGAGCTTAAAAAAGGTTCAATTATTATAAAATAGTTCTCTGACTACCTGTAACTGTTCGCAGACTTCAATTAATTTTGCAATCTTCTCGTTAGCAGTTCTTGAACCGCTTGTAGTGAACTTTTTATACCCTTAGCAGAGGAGTATTATAAAATTGTCCGGATGTTTGTAACGCATAGAAGGAAGATCTCCGACCACATAAAGTATATTATTCTTGATCAGCACGACGAGCTGAGTTGATTTAGCCTTGTCCGTCTGTCCGTCTGTTTCCGTCTGTTTAAACCATTTCAGCTCTCTCCCCCAAAATTGGTACAAATACGCTTCACATTTGTCGGAACCGGCCGGATCGGAAGACTATAGCATATAGCTGCCATAGGAACGATCGGTTGAAAAACTAGTCTTAAAGAGAAAACTTTTTTGTTTTTAATGGAAACGCCTCCAAAGTACGTATTTCTTAGTATAATATCCCTTCCCATGATTTCACTAAGTTTGGTCGAAATCGGATGACTATAGCATATAGCTGCCATAGGAACGATCGGTCGAAAAACTAGTTCTAGTGAGAAAACTTTTTGTTTTTAGTGGGAAACGTCCTTATCATTGCATACACTTAACTTATACTTTTACACAATTATACAAGTTGGGTCGAACGGATGACTATAGCATATAGCTGCCATATGAACGATCGGTCGAAAATAGTTCTAGTGAGAAAAACTTGTTTGTTTTTAATGAAAACGTCCTATCATTGGCTTACACTTATTTTATATACTTTTACACAACTCTACAAAGTTGGTTGAAATCGGAGACTATAACATATAGCTCCATAGTAACGATCGGTCAAAACTAGTTCTAGTGGAAAAACTTTTTGTTTTTAATGAAAACGTCCTTATCATTGGCATACACTTATTTTATATACTTTTACACAATTCTACAAAGTTGGTCGAAATCGGATGACTATAATATAGCTCCCGAACGATCGGTCGAAAAACTAGTTCTAGTGAGAAAACTTTTTTGTTTTTAATGAAAACGTCCTTTTTATTGGCATATTCTTATTTCATATTCTTTAACATATTTCTTCAAGGTTTTATCAAAATCGGATAACTATAGCATATAGCTGCAGTATGAATGATCGGTCGAAAAGAAGTTCTAGTGAGAAAAACTTTTAGTTTTAAATGGGATCGCCTCCAAATTAACGCCTCGTAATTAACAGTGTATTATGCTTTTCCAAGATTTCACCAAGTTTGGTCGAAATCAGACATCTATATAGTATAGATCCGATAGAAAAGTAATGTCCAAAAAGTAGTCTTAGTTAGAAAAACTTTTTTGTTCTCAATGGAAGCTGCAAGGGTATACAAAACTTCGGCCGAGCCGAAGTAAACTTTCCCCTATTTTTATATATTAGGTCCGTCTTGACCTAAAAATTCAATCTTTGTCAAAAAGGCCACTGTATCAAAAATAAGTTGTGCCTGTTGTACTCTATAAAGTAAATATTATGTGTGAATTCTTGGTCGTTTGTCCGTATGCTTAATTTTTCTGAATTTCAAAATAAACTATTCCAATCAATTCTGCGATTTTCTTAAGCGCTGATATATTATTTTGAATACATGTGCTCCAACTGATCATATTTTGTACGGCACGTGGGAATGTGCAATGCATGTTGTTAAAAATTTGCATAAGAAATTAACAAAATTGCCTATATAGTGATTCTATACTATAGTGATTCTGCATAGCATATTTTTGGGCAGTAAGTAATTTATTGATTTTGAACACATGAGCTCAGAATGGTATATCTTTGCTTTAAAGAATAGCAGACATTTTTGGGATAGTTTTTTTTAAAGCTAAGAAGTAATCATTTATGATAATGTCAAAGAGAGCTTAAACATTACTAAAGATTCCTCAAAGAACTTTAACTTTTAAGCTCAAATTACAAAAAAATCTGAGAGGGCCCATTTTCGAAAACAACTTCGTGTTCAACACACTAACGCCCTCTCCTACCATTCCTTCAAAATACTGAAAAAAACACTTTAAATTTGCTGCTTTGTGCTATGCGGGCACTCCTGAGTATGAAGTTTTTGAGGTCATGGTCTTACCCCTATCTGATGCGCTTTGGTGTATAATTGACGTAAAAAAAACATAAGTTGTAAAAATATAGCTTTAAGTGGCGCGCGGAGTATCTTAAGTCTTTTTAAATCACTCATACGCAGTGTTGCCTATTTTCATATATTTGTTTCATTTAAAAATTGTCGGCGTTGACTTAATTTGAAAATTGTTCGAGTTCCAGATATAAAAAGAGCAAACCCTGTTATGAAAGTAATAAACTCCGATCGAATTCGAAAATAAGAACAGGCCACATTAAGAATGATTTAAATAATAATTTAGACGTTGCACTGTGGGCCAGAAATCTCATTTTTTGGCCAAAACTCTAGCATTTCTACACCAGACTAGCTAGGAAGCTAAAATTTTTTACGAAATGTTTTTAAAAGTTTGAACTTAACGCACATAATTTTTAAAAAATTTAAAAATTTTACAACATATTGATAATAAAAATCAAAGTTGGAAAATTATTAATCATTTCGGTTTTTATAATAAATAAAAAAAAACTCGTAATTAGATTTAAGCCAAATTTTGCAGAGAGGTACATATAATTAAACGTTGTTTTTTGGAAAAAAAAATGTCACGATCTGATTAGTCGTTTTTGAGTTATTAACCCAAAATGGTACTGACTTTGACTGCCAATCCCGTTGAGGATTTTCAGTCAAGATGATTACTTTCACCGTTACTTTCATTTATTTAACCTGTTCTTCATATTCATTTGTTAAAACAAAAAATTAAAAAATAAAAAATTTAAAAAAAAAGTATGCTACACATTTTAATCCATGGGAATGAAAATATCTTAGATCCACAGTTTGTCTTCATGGGCCAAATTCCGATGTTTTAAAAAAAGAAAAGCATATTTTCGCTCGATGCCAAATGGGGATACATTTTTAAAAGCGATTTAATAAAATCCAAAGCAAAACCGCGCAAAAGCGCATACTTCCAGTTATAGTACAATATTCAAAGAAAATAATTAGTCATGCTGCCAGTGAATACCCAGTGGCACTCGTGGGTACTCAAAAGTCAAAGTAGCCAAATGTAAAAAAACCCACAAAATTTAAGATTTTTTTAATTTTTATGAAAACGAATAGAATTGGAAACTCTTATAATTTTTATTGAATTTAAAAAAAAAAATCAAGTTTGAATTGCTACCATTCAAAAACCAATTTGTAAAAAATGTTCCAAATTTTGGCATAAAATAGCTATAAGTATTCTTAATCATTTCCGACAATCGTTTTATTCAGTTTCCCAAACAAAAAAGTGGGGCTTTTGGCCAAAATTTCTGCCTTCTGGCCCAGTATGCGTTGGTTACCAGTTATAAACCACAAAAAATAAAGTGAAGTTATTTTATAGACAAAAATTTTCACATCAGAAAATGTACAAAATTCTTTAAGTTTACAAGAACAATTTGAATCGCACTCAAGCCAGAAGAAATGATAGTAACACAGTATATCACTAAAAAAACACGGGGTGAGACCCTTAATTTCCGATAGAAGTGACTTTTGAAAGCCCCACCTCATACCCAGTTTTTCAACTGTACCCTAGGTTCGCGTTCTATGGGTACTTCTGTACTAGCAACACTAGGCAACAAGGTCTAGTATATTCAAGAGTTGGTGCTGATTCAAGATGATTTTCATGTGCTGAATACGAATCTGTTTTCGAAAAATGTCCATCACATATAGATTTTTGGTAATTTTAGCATAAGTTGGCTATTTTGAAAGCTTTCAGGGGTGTTTTGTGGGAAACCTTTACATTTATTGAAATGTTATATATCTTAACTTCAAATTAACTAACCCAAGCAACTCTACATTTTTGTTAAAAGAAGATATACCAAATAACCAAATTGTCTGCTGCCTAAAAATATGCTATGCAAAAATATTCGGCCCTGTTCCGAATTCCGAGTCGGCTTTCGTGTAAACGTTTGCATGTAGAGCTTAAACTTAACAATGTTATATGAAAGGTGACAAGAATTTCAAAGGCTACTAGATAAGGTTTGACGAAAATCGAAATTGCCTAAGCAGCTGAAACCGATTGCTCAATGCCAAGTGTCAAAAAAAGCGGACCTGATCTAGTAGCCACAGACATTTTGCTTACTTTTCATAAAAAATTGTGAACTTTATCTTAAAAAAAGAAGCGTTTACACGAAAACCAATTCGGAACAGGGCCGATTATGTTGGCTAGTCATTTGTATGGAATCCTAAAAGGCCCATTCCATACTTATGAGCTGTTCAAAACTTTGTAGATTCGAACCCATATATATTTCAAATGGAATATCTTCCCTTGAAAAAACCGTAGAATTTTTTGGAATTTGTTGAAGAAATTTTCGGAAAATCGACCAAAAACCGCGGAAATTGCAAAATTTACAGTTTTGGTAAAACTTTGAGGAATGGTTCGACGATTGCCAGGAAAGGTTTTCAAGTAGAATATTAGTCGCAAAATGGTCCAAAAACCGCGAAATTTACAAAATATTCGATTTTGATGAAACTTTGGGAAATGATTCGACGCTTGCATGGGAAATGATTGGACGCTTGCAGGTTTTTAAATTGAACAAATGGGCGAAAATGGGCCAAAAACCGCAAAATTTTAAACTTGGGAAATTTGCAAATTTTTGCTTTGAGCTTGGATTATTGTTAAGATTTGATAGACGGCAATTGTAGACGGATAAATAGGTGGTATGAACCAATCGGTCAAAAAAGTCACGAAATTCGCAAAATGTTAATGAGTTTAGATTATCATGAAGACTGGTAAATAGAGGAAAGGATCGAATGGTCCAAAATGTTTATATCGATTTGCTGCCAGTACTAGCTTGAATATATTCGATCTCATAAGTATCATTAGGACCCGGGCGACGTCGGGTAATAGTAGCTAGTAGTACATGAAAATCATTTCTCCAATATACTGAAAAAGTGAAGCCTTGTGAAACATGAGGTATTTAGAGGTCTTCTAGGCTTTTTTAAAATAAGTATCAAATTACTCTGCAATCTGTTTGAAATCTAGAAAGCACTGATTGAGTTTAGACTGCAACATTTTTGAAACTAAATTCCGAAACTTCTTTCTATGTCTTTTGCAAAACGCTTGACAAAGTTATGTTACCTCCTGTCAAAAACCCATTAAAATGGTTGAGAACGCCAAGGACTAGGGCAAGGACAACTCCCTAGTGTGCAACCCAGATGCATGTAAATTTATGTTCGTGTGTGTGTGTGTGTGTGGGCGTGGGTGGAAATATATAAATAGCATTAAGTCAAAAGTTTTTTCAAAAACTGGCGCAAACAAACAGAACGAGCAGCTTTGTCACGGAGGTCAAATGGTTATCACAAAAACGATGTGTCTCCCGAGCATTGGCAAGCGATTAAAGATTCGGCTGTCAGAGACGGAATAATGGTTCAAAGTTCACCATTGGTGCGCTGGGGGAATGCACACGCTCTAACTTTTCAGCTGGCAGGAATTAAAGGTGTGGGTGGTAGGGCCAGGAAGTCACAGTTAATGGTGTGCCAGCAGCATCGTGTGTAATATCGATTAAAATTTCTTGATCAACTTCTTCTCCTACGGTTAATTAATTTTGGCCATTTTGCATTTCACCCTATTTTTTTGCAGAGGGCTGTCAGGCCTATGGGCACGTATGCTACGGCGGCCATGGAAAGCGTTCGTTGAGCGCCGGTGCCGGTGAGTCGACATCCGGCAATGCCAATGCCCCAGAGCAGGAGTATGGGCGTCCAAATGCACTGTTTCCCATGCTGGCTACCAACGAACAGGCGCCCGCAGTGCCTGAGGCCGAATTTGATGATTATCCCTCTCGTCAGGTTCTGTACAAAATTATGAAAAATTGGGTGAGTGCCACTGATGAAAAGTCATATGCAATTTAATGGACTTAACCAAATTTGTACAGTTTAATCGGCCACGTCGACCGACCAGCCGTCTGAGTGAATTGGATTATCCCCTGACGAATTCCGGTGAGATGTTCAATCGCGAGCTTCCATTGAACTAATGAGGTACAGGCACTACTACAAATCTATAGACGCAGCAGCAGCAACAACATCACTGAAAAATGTTTATAACATTTTGCTACCCTGTACTACATAAGTGTCTACATAACATTTAAATAACTGCAGATTTCCAAAAAACG
The DNA here is from genome assembly GCA_018904265.1 of Lordiphosa collinella. Lineage (NCBI taxonomy): Eukaryota > Metazoa > Arthropoda > Insecta > Diptera > Drosophilidae > Lordiphosa > Lordiphosa collinella. The sequence continues at coordinate 125,702 of JAEIFV010000326.1, forward strand.
AACTGAAATTTTTAAGGGCTGGTAAAGATTTCAGTGCACAAAAAAAAACCAAATAAAGCAACAATGTTTTTATTAAATATTTATTTTTCTGATTGTCTCCTATTTATGAAGAAAGCGAAAGACTATTTCTAGTTGTTAGTTTTACTTTTAAATCATCATTTTGAAATATTTAATCCAACGGCAGAACAAGTTGTCCCTGCGGAAACCCTGTAAACTATATAACTTAATCGATATAGTACATAAATGTAAGTACATCTGTATGTATGTATATTAATGCAAAGCAAAACAAAAAACGTTTGTTCACAAGAGTTTTTATTAATTATGTATGAATATGGTGTGGTTGAATAGATCAAATAAAAAATGGTTAAACATATGGTTTTTTCTCTGAACTTTATTTTTGTATCTTTACCGACTCTTACCGATCCACTGTGGGATATTTGACCGATTTAGGCGGCCAAAAGTGTAATTTTCCATACGCTTTTTATACTCTGTACCAGAGTATATTAAGTTTGTACAAAAGTATGTAACAGGCAGAAGGAAGCATCTCCGACCCTATAAAGTATATATATTCTTGATCAGCATCAACAGCCGAGTCGATCTTGCCATGTCCGTCTGTCCGTCCGTCTGTCTGTCTGTCCGTATGAACAAACTCATCTCAGAGATGCTAAGAGATAGAGGTTTGGCATGTATGGGACATATGCTTCTTATACTTGCAGGCAGATCAAGTTTATTTTCACGCCCCCTCCCGCCCCCGCAAATTGGAAAAAACGTCATATATCCCACAGTTTTATAGATAGAAGGTTCATTTCTTTTGGACATATTTAGTAATCAGGATTATTTATCGATCCGCCAAAGGAATGGTAAAGATCGGATGAACGGGTGTCGTGTTATAAGGAAAACAAACAATTATGGGCAACACCGGTCGCAACGGTGATGGGCAGCACTTCACAGGTACAGAGTGTGTTAAAGTCGGGCTTGACCGACTTTCTTTCTTGATTTTCATATGTAAACGAACGTAGGGTGAAGAGAATAGAATGCTAGCTGAGTCCAATAAGACGAAGTTATAAAAAATTGCTATAAATCGAGTGATAATTTTTAAATTTTTTTGAAAATGAATATGGGTTAAACGACCTGTTTTGATTTTATTCAAAGTGAATGTTAGCAGGCTCTGACTAAAATCAAAACAGGTCGTTAAACCCATATTTACCATAGATTCGCCGTGATATTTGTTATAAAACCTTAACGGTTCCCTATTAAATATACAATAAAAATACCTTGGTATTTATACAAAAGGGAAGCATATCCCTTCAAATAAAAGCACACAAGAAAATCGTGGCACACTTTAAGCACACTCTGAGACGAATTTCTCAGTAATTAAAATAGTGGCCACAAACAACAGAGATACAGCTACCCTAAACAGCGGAGCTTTAAGCTAGTTGAAATTTCGTACTATTTGTGCACTTGGAATTCTCAACTCGTTATTCGCCGGCTGGGTAATATAAATAGGATTTGCAAATGGCTTGTTGGTGTGACAGCAACTGAAAGTGTACTGACGAAGGCTTTGCCATGGGCGGCAGCCGAAACGGCTGTCTGCACAGCCACAGCTACTGTTCATGTTTATATGTAATTCTCAGTTGAATTTTCTGGTTCGATTCTTGGAACTATAATCAAACCTCGACCTTGAGCCTGCTAACATCCCATTTTTTGAATATGCATTTCAGAGCTGAAATACAAAAATAGTAGAAATTTAACTTCGGCTCGGCCGAAGTTTTGTATACCCTTGCAGCTTCCATTGAAAACAAAAAAGTTTTTCTAACTAAGATTACTTTTTGGACCTTACTTTTCTATGGGAACTATACCGTATAGATTTCTGATTTCGACCAAATTTGGTGAAATCATGGAAAAGTATAATACACTGTAAATTACGAAATTTGGAGGCGATCACATTTAAAACAAAAAGTTTTTCTCACTAGAACTTCTTTTTCGACCGATCATTCATACTGCGGCTATATGCTATAGTCATCCAATTTTGATAAAACTTTGTACAAATGTGTTAAAAAATATAAAATGAGAATTGGCCAATAAAATGAACGTTTTCATTGAAAACAAAAAAGTTTTCCTCACTCGAACTATTTTTTCGACCGATCGTTCCTATGGGAGCTATATGCTATAGTCATCCGATTTCGACCAAACTTGGTGAAATCATGGGAAAGGATAGTAAAAATATTAGGCGTTTCCTAAAAACAACAAAAGTTTTTCTCTCAATTTTTCACCTTCAACATATCACAATACAAGAAATACTTAGCCGATAGTAAACTAAGAAATACGTACTTTGGAGGCGTTTCCATTAAAAACAAAAAAGTTTTTCTCTGTAAGACTAGTTTTTCGACCGATCGTTCCTATGACAGCTATATGCTATAGTCATCCGATCCGGCCGGTTCCGACAAATGTGCAGCGTATTTGTACCAAAAGACTTCGTGCAAAGTTTGGTGAGGATAGCATAGAAACAGACAGACGGACAGACGGACTAGGCTAAATCAACTCAGCTCGTCATGCTGATCAAGAATATATATACTTTATGTGGTCGGAGATGCTTCCTTCAATGCGGTACAAACATCCGCACAATTTTATAATACCCTCTGCAAGGGTATAAAAATAAAATCTTGCGCAAATTTGAGCTTTACTGAGTAATGACAATTTGAACAAACCGATCTCAGAGATGGTAAGAGTTAGAGGTTCGACTTGTATGGGGCAAAAACTTCTTATACTCCCGCCCCCCAAATAAAAAAAAACCCATATCTCCCACAGTTTTATATATGGATGGCTCTGGACATGTTTAGTAGTCAAGATTATTTATCGATCCGCCCAAGGAATGGTAAAGATCGGATAAACAATGGTTGAGTTATAAGGAAAACATACAATTTTGTGGGCAGCACCGGCCGCAACGGCGATGGGCAGCACTTCACACACCTTAACACAAGCTTTTATAGTTTTCAATATCGTAGCAAGTCTTTTCTAAACATTTTTAATTTACAATTTTATAAAAATAATTTTGGCCGCCTAAATCGGTCAAATACCCCACTGTGCGATCGCTATAGTCATCGGGTCAGGTAGATTCCACAATATAAAGTATATTGTGTACACATTTATCTCGATAGCTTCAAAACTCATATAATCAGATGGATGGACGGCCAAGCCTCGACTCATCTCTTCGTGCTGATCAAAAATTTATATACTGTACCTTATTGAGTTTACCGGTTCGGTTACGGATACATTAGAGTTATGATATGGCGGTTGCATTACCGTAGGCAAAACAATTAGACTAGGCAACAAGGTCCATTATATTGAAGGGTTTGTGGTGATTCTAGATGATTTTTGTGTGGAGAACAGGAATTTGATTTTGGAAACGTCTAGAGTTTTGGTAATTTGAGCTTAAAGTTGCTTAAAATGCATACTTTGGCATTTTTTTTTTTTGATTTCGTTCCTTTTCGTTTGATTTGGCTTATGATACAATTATTCAGGTACGGCGGATATGTCATTGTGCTCTCAATTTAGTCAACATTATTTGGCGAGAACTCATGGTTAAAAAATGTCCATACTGCACTTGAGGCACTAAGGCAAATGTCGGCACGTGTGCGTGTCGTTGCTACTAAAATTGAGAGCACTTTTTGCGATGCTCTAACACACTCCAATGCAAAAATGTGAATGTATTTTTGGACACCTTCTGCAACAGGGACACAAAAATGAAGATTCTATTATTTTTCCCGAGTTTGCCATTATGTTTTAATTGTTTTCGAAAATCCTTGCCAGTTCGGCAACAGCTGAACGAAAGTCTCTAGTATAGACTTAGAATATCTGAGCACAGACTCAACGGGATAGCGTACAGATTCAGCACAGACAGGTTGGAGCACAGACTCAACGGGTTAGCGTTGGGAAACGTTCAGAGTATTGCACCTGGGACTGGGCAGCCGACGATCATTTACCTAAAAATATTAATTCTTACTTGAATTTTTAAAAATTCTGTTATTTTTTTCGAGCTTAGGTAACCCGCAAGCTTAAGTAACTCTCATTACGGAATTTAAAAGCGAGGTTAGGTATTTAAAAGGAGAAATTTACAAAGTTATATAAAATAAAGTTGAAGACTCATAAATCAATAAATTCGGGATCATAAGGTAATTATTAGAACAAGAAATTCGCTTTTGAATTAAGAGTTTGCATCTTTACCCTACTTCTGAAATCGAATATTCTATAATAGATCTAGGCATGAAATTCTCGATTTCTTATCTGTTAGTACACCGATAAATCAATATTTTTCGTTCTGAAATAATTTTTTTGAGAATTGCTTAGCCCCCCCAAGTCGAATCCTAGATCCGCGCCTGCACAGGAATGATCTGAATGTGTCTGTTGCAACACTTTGGATTCGTCTTGGCCTGCATGTTGTTATGTCTGTATGGTTGTCAATTACATATATCAAGCGTCCAACAGAGTAAACCCAGCCTTAATTTGAAAAAAAAAATTATTTATTTTGAATGTAAATATGGTGGCTATTGTTTGGCGCCAATAAGTTCGTGATGACACTATTTCGACTATTTTATCGATATATAATTCAATGCAACATTGTCGCATTAGTGTGACCATGCTCGACTCTTTTTGGTATTAGTTATTCGCCTTCGGTCACACTGGGCTTTGCATAACAAAAAATCTCGGGCTGAATAGGAAATGGTTGGTCGATGTCTCACAAGTTAAAATATCTCGAGTGTGCGACCAAGAGAAATTACTCAAAATTGCTGGCAACATTAGGGAGGAAACTAAGTGTACACTTCACACGGAATAGGAACTAATCGATCGGTTTCGGGCATCGACAATGGGACAGCACACGGCGTCACAGCGCAAGAATGTGAGAATTTTGCTGGTCGGCGACGCCGGGGTGGGCAAAACCTCGCTCATATTGTCTCTGGTCAGCGAAGAGTATCCCGAGGAAGTACCGCCGCGCGCCGAAGAGATCACCATACCGGCCAATGTCACACCCGAGCAGGTGCCCACCAACATAGTAGACTTCTCGAGCGTGGAGCAGACGGAGGATGCCCTGGGTGCGGAGATAAACAAGGCGCATGTGGTGTGCATTGTGTATGCGGTGGACGATGACGATTCGCTGGATCGCATCACCTCGCACTGGCTGCCACTGGTGCGTTCCACATGCAATGCTGGTGCCGATGGCGAGTCGGAGTCGGATGTGGTCCGCAAACCCATTGTGCTGGTGGGCAATAAAATCGACCTGATCGAGTACTCAACCATTGACAGTGTGTTGGCCATAATGGAGGACTATCCGGAGATAGAGAGCTGTGTAGAATGCTCGGCCAAGACGCTGCACAACATTTCCGAAATGTTCTACTATGCCCAGAAGGCGGTGCTGCATCCCACCTCGCCCCTGTACATGATGGAAGAGCAAGATGTGAGTTGACATGGGGAACTGATATTTTATTGTCTAGTTACTCTTTGGATATAATCTTTTCCTATTCCCCTTCCCTACTTCCCTTTGAGGTATAGCCAAACTATATGCAATTCCTAAATTATTTGAAAAGATTATCTTATGAATAGTCTCAGGCAAAAACCGGATTGGTTTTTGAGCCCCCCTATTGGCACTTTTTGGGTTTTTTTTTTTTTTTTTTGGTTTTTTTCTCATTATATTATACTATTTATAAATTATTTGTTTTTTTTTTTTTTGTTTTGGCTTTCCCTTTGTTATGGAAGGAATCTTTTTATTATTCCGCTCCATAAATAAGGTAATAAGCCCGATGTTAAAAATTATGCGTGTATTTCCAAGTTGTCCTAAGGCTTCTGAAAGAACTATGACATCTCAACCGCAACATTTATGTAGTTCCACGTGGATTTGTGAAGGGTGGATCTACTACCACTAACCTCTTAGAATTCACATCTTCAGTGATCAAAGGGTTCTTAAGTAAGATGCAGACTGATGCAGACTTATGCTGATTTTAGTTACACTTTTGATTCTTTTAATCCCTCCTTGCTGCTTTATGAACTCAGTTTAATCCTCTTTCCAACTAACTTTCTTAGTTGGATTTCTGATACCTTAGTATTAGAACCTAAAAAGTTATATATCGTTCTTTTCGTTAAGTGCATGCAGTCTACTTTTGGAGTTCCCCAAGGTGTGTCCATTGCTTTTTACTATCTTTATGAATGATCTTCCTTCAGTCTTGGCTCACTCCGATGCTTATGTATGCCGATGATTTGAAAATATGATTACCATATAATAATATGGTTTTCCGCTATAATCGGGGGTGACAAAGAAACCTCTTCCAACCGAACTCCAATTCTTAGGTACCTCAGGTGTTAGCAAGGATTTTCTTTTTACCTTTAACATTTCTTCAATTATTTGGACGCTGATAACGACATTCTTCTTCTGCATCGGAAAGGGTGGGTCACAGTTTGCGAAATCTATTGCTTGGGTGATTTTTATTCCACTTAGATACACAGAAAATTGGAAATTGGTTTTTGGATACTCCAAAAACCAAACGTGGTAGAAACTGTACAAGAAGCTACCAGCTCGCGAAAATATTCAATGCTTTGTCAAGGTGCGTGCTCTTAAAACAAGACTTAAAAACGACTCTCCAGTTGTTGCATTGTTGTCCACTCAAGTAGCAAACAAAGCGAAGAAATGGAAAGAAATTTTGACAAGAGTTCCTGACACAATTTTGATTTTAGGCGAAAGAGGCTTGGCTTTAAGAGGAGATAGTAATCTAATCGGAAATCCGAAAAACGGGAACTTTTTGGGAGTTTTGGAGATGATTAGTCACTACGATCCCGTGTTACGTGATCATTTCCAGAAGGTTAAGGATTCCCAACAAAGTCATCATCGATTGCAAGTCCACTATCTGTCCCATGAAATCCAAAATGAATTTATAGAACTGTGTGCCCGACATGTAGAGGCAGAAATTTTGAAAGAACAAGAAGATGAAATATATTTTGCTTTGATTGTTGACTCAACGCCTGATTCTTCGCATGTGAAACAATCAACTTTTGTGCAATCAAAATGTCCAATCAAAGAATATTTCTTGACTTTGCTGATTGTAATAAAAAAACTGGTCGAGATATCGCAATGCTGATCCTAGGAACGTTTGGGGAATATAATATTCCATTGATCGACTGCCGGGGACAAGGATATGACAACGCAAGAAACATGAGTGGTCAGTACCAAGTGGCGCAAAGCATCATTTGTGATGAAAATCCATACGCAGTCTATTCACCTTGCGGAGCTTATGGCCTGCAACTTTGTGGTGTCGATTCCGCTGAATGTTGTCCAAAAGCTATAACATTTTTCGGAGTCATTCAGAAATGTTATAACATATTCAGTAGAAGGCCTCAACGATGGGAACTCCTTCAAAAGAAATTCCCTAGAGTTGACGCCGTTAAACCTTTCGCGAAACATCTTTCTGGAATACAAGAAGCACTTCACGAACTGAATCGGAGACTCTCCGGGACATCCACGGTATTCAAAAATACATGAATTCGCTCGAATTTTTTTTGATGGTTTCGATTTGGTTTAAAATTTTGAGAGCTATCAAAGAGCTATCAGATTTGCAGTTCATACGAAATCGATGGGATTACATTCTAAGAGAATGTAAACTTGTCGCAAGAGGATGGAACATTCCTGAAACTTTGCCAACAATTCGCAAAAGAAAACGTGCAAAAGTATTTTGGGATGATGACGCAAGTCCAGAAATCGACATCAATTCTGAAGAAGAAAAATTCAAGACCAGCACTTTCCACAGCATCATCGATTCGGTCATTGCAGGAATGACAAAAAGATTCAAAGCATTAAAAAATTTGAATAGAGTGTTATCTTTTTTATGGAAATTACAACGATGGATGAAGATACTCCCCAGACGGCTGCCGGAGAATTTACTAAGAAGTACGACGCTGATGTTTCCGAAGAGTTAAAAGATGAAATCGTCCACCTCAAACAGTGCTATGTAGAAAATTTTGAAAAGAACCTTCCTCCATTTGGATTGCTCAAAGCTCTGTACTCAAAAAACCTTCATGAATTTGTTGTACTCTCCCTGTCACTGTCGATAGTGGAGAACGCTCCCTCAGTGTTTTATTGTGAGTCAAAAACTTCCACAGATCTTGTTCTACACAAAAGCGTGTTTGGAGTCCGAGTTAGCAATGCAGTTGGATTGCAGCGTAATAATCGATTCCTTTGCCTTTGCAAATGCACGAAAAGCGAATTTAATTGGATAAAAACTAACCGCGATATAAACGATAACGTAATTCAACAGTCGATCGTGTCAATATAAAATATTTAGACATTTTGTGAAGACTAATACTGAAATGCTAAACCAAAAACCAAGAAAATAAAAAATCACTGAAATTTTCATGAAAATTGAACTTTAACCTTTTATTTTTCCACTAAATTTCAATCAACTTTATCAAAAAACCCCATTTGTAAAAGTTAATTAAATTTTCTTTAATTCTATTCTAAGTTTTTCTAAATCGGTGCACTACAGCCGAAGATAATAGCCACATTATGCACTTATCTTTTTTAAACCCAAAATAAACCGAAAATACATTATATATGTATACATTAACAAAACTTAACATGATTTTCGTTATGTTGAAAAATACTTCTTATTAAATGGGGGCCCGTGAGCTGTATCGCCCCGGGCCGAATTTCCTCTCGACGGGCCTGTTTACAGACGTGCGGAAACAATTGAAAATGTTCTCAAAAATTGGGTGGATGGAATGGGCTTCTTCCAAGTCAGCCTTGTTTTTTTTTTTACCGAAATTGTTTATCATAAATGAATGACTCGAACGGACCTTGGTACTTAAAACGAAATCACAGTGAAGAATGAAGCAATTAGGCTCAGCTTTCATCAAGCGACAAACACGGCGGTGTATTTCCGAGAACGTCGGGCTTTTTTTGTGAACGAAATGGTTAAAAAAAGAGTTTACTTGGGGTGGGTTTTGGACTGTAGGAACAATTTGTCGCTAGAAATCATATGTAGCTGTATAAGCAGTATCATTAGCTGGGTTATTTTCTTTCAAAATACTAGACTAAGAAAAAAGCGCGACAAAAGGATAATTTTCTAAAAGTCACATTACGACAACTATGATAATTTTTCATAATGGGCCTTTATGAACCACTGAACCGAACCGAAACCGCAGTTCAGTTAGCTCAAAAAAACCATGTAAGGAACCGAACCCTCGGTATTTTCAAGTGATTTGCATTCCTGGAAAAAAGCCCAGAGGTGTAATAATACGTTCAGTTGACAGATCCCAAGCACGAAATTTGGTGCTTACCAATATTATTTTCCAATAAGTCCGTTGCCTCGCGCGCCGTGTGTGCTATAGCACCGACTTGCTGAAACCAAATCTCGCCTACATTACAGTCTTTAATTTCAGGCAACAAAAAGTCCGTTATCATGGTGCGGTAGCGCTTGCCTTGCCATTGACGGTTATGTTTATTTTTAAAGATATACGGACCGATGATTTCATCACACCAAACAGTGCATTTTACTGGATGTAAAGGGAGTTCGAGAATTGTTTCTGGTTGCTCGTCAGCCCAATTGCGGCAATTTCGTGTATAAATTAATTTTTTCATTGAACCAGAATTGTGCCTCTTTAATGAACAAAATTTGGCACAAAAACAGCTGTTCTTCTTTGAGCTGTTGCAGAGTCTATTGAAGAAGTGGTTGCGGTGTGAGTCTTTTCATGATAAATTGCCAAACAATTCTGACTAAAAATAAGTTAACTGGATGACACTAGCCACTTGAGATCTGCAAAAAAAATCCATACTAAAAAAAATCAAAATGGATATCTTTTTGTTTGCAAGTTTCCTTCTCTTTTTTATATTTTGTTCGTACATCTGAAAAGGTTAAGTTTTTTTCCCTCCTTACAATTAAACGTCTCTGACTAGAATTGGCAGTGAATCGGGGCAAAGCCAAATAAAATTAACCCCCTGTCGGAGCCGTTAATAGTTTATTTTTTTTTCGTACTTCTACTTCTTAATTTCATAAGCATTTTCGTAACGATTTGTATAATTATGTTATGTTAATAAATACTGCCCTTTCACCTCGTGTTACAGCTCACGCCCGCCTGCAAGAAGTCGTTGGTGCGCATTTTCAAGATATGCGATATCGATGGCGACAATCTGCTAAACGATTACGAACTAAATTTGTTCCAACGCCGCTGCTTTAACACACCGCTGCAGCCGCAGATACTCGACGAGGTGAAGGCCGTCATACAGAAGAATGTGCCCGATGGCATCTACAATGACGGCGTAACGCTGAAGGGTTTCCTTTTCCTGCACTGTCTGTTCATACAGCGTGGTCGGAACGAGACCACCTGGGCGGTGCTGCGACGCTTTGGCTACAACGATCAGTTGGAGATGTGCCAGGAGTATTTGCGACCGCCCTTGAAAATACCGCCGGGCAGCAGCACCGAACTCTCGCATCGTGGTCAGCAGTTTCTGATTGCTGTTTTCGAACGTTACGATCGGGATGGGGATGGTGCTCTGTCGCCGGAGGAGCACAAAATGCTGTTCAGCACTTGTCCCTCAGCGCCTTGGTCATACTCCACGGACATACGCAAATCGTGCCCCATTAACGATGCCGGTTGGGTTACACTGCACGGCTGGCTGTGCCGCTGGACTCTGATGACGCTCATCGATGTGGTAAAGACCACCGAATATCTGGCCTATCTGGGGTTCAATGTGCATGAAAACGATAGCCAGTTGGCGGCCATTCATGTGACTCGCGAACGTCGCATTGATTTGGCCAAACGTCAGAGCAGTCGATCTGTCTACAAATGCCATGTGATTGGGCCCAAGGGCTCGGGCAAGACGGGTCTGTGTCGCGGCTTTCTGGTCGAGGATATGAGCAAACTAATTGGCAAGGAGTTCAAGACAAATGTGGTACACTGCATCAACTCGGTGCAGGTGTATGGCCAGGAGAAACATTTGATTTTGCGAGATATTGATGTCAGGCATGCCTTGGATCCACTACAGCCGCAGGAGGTGAACTGCGATGTGGCCTGTTTGGTCTACGACTCGTCCAATCCTCGCTCCTTTGAGTATGTGGCCCGCATTTATATCAAATACTATGCCGAGAGCAAGATTCCTGTCATGATTGTGGGGACCAAATGTGACATGGATGAGCGGCGTCAGGACTATCTAATGCAACCGTCAGAGTTCTGTGACAAATATAAACTGCTGCCACCGCATCTCTTTAGCCTGAAGACCAACAAAAAGGAACTGTACACCAAGCTGGCCACAATGGCTGCGTTTCCGTGAGTATTTCGAATTGCTGATTTTCAGCAAAGGAGTTTAATAGTTCTTGCAATGGTTTGATTCGCTTAGTTCATTGGGATCCAATTATAAGAATTTTTCGGTAAAAGGCAAATGGTGTTAAAAAGGCTTGATAAAGCAAGAAGTCTTTTAGAATATGGAATACAATTTTAATTGGCTGAAGTCTGAAAAAACAAATGGTTTTGGTTACAAAAAAAACTTATTCTAAACTATTTCCTTAATTAACAACCCTCACTTACAAATAGGCAGGAAGTCTGTGTAGCTATTTCATCATAGTTTAAAAATAGACTAGAGAGTTCGCTTGAATCAGTAAAAAGATCTCGAAGACATTAATCAATTTAACCAAAAGCAGAGTTCAGAACCAGATTTGCAAAATCAAAAATTGTTCCTGTTTATGCTGCTTTTATGAATTCACAAAATGACCATCTCATATATGAGAAAAACAACGATCTGGCAACATCGGAGCATTTCATAAATTGACGGCAAATTCATATACTACTTTTATGCTATTAAATTCATGATTTCTTCAATTTGCAAAATCAAATTTGTTCCTTTTCACGCTGTTTTTATGAATTCACAAAATGACCAGCGATCATATGAGAAAACAAAACATCTGGCAACACTAGCGCAGCGTTTATTCATGAAACGCCTCGGCATTCATGAATTGAAGAAATGATTTTGCAAAATGAGCATGGAAGCTATTCCATATAGATGTCCGATTTCGACCAAGCTTAGCGGAATCATAGAAATGCATAAGAGACGAACAATTACAAAATTTGGAGGCTGTCGTATGATAAAAGAGTTTTAGCTGACTCACTGACTGATTGGCAATCATCGCAGAGCCTAAGCGGTAAGAGATAGAGGGCTATAATTTCGACAGGAGTTTCCTTATGTGGTCTATTAGGAAAAGTCGGAAAAAGGTCGAAAAAGTTTGTTTTTCATCCGATTGTCTTGAAATTCGGTTTGTAAGCAAATTATGCGAAATAATTGGAGACGTATTTTACCGATTTCGAAAAATTAGCTTACTGGGAAAATTCCCGGGAGATTCGATATTCAAAATCCTATTCTCATCCGACTGACTAGAAATTCTGTAAGGATAGTAAGTGAAATAAATTGAGATGCGATTTTCCGATGTAAAGCAAAGTGTTCCTATTTATATAAAGTATTTTAACGAAATCAAAATTCCGGTGTGCTGGATACTGACATTAAGACTTGAAACTCGGTTTGTAATTAAAATATGCCAAATAATTCACCACGTGTTTTCAGGATTTCGGAAAATCCGCCCAGGATTTTTCGGGAAAATTTGATACGCAAAAAACTACTTTGCATCCGATTGACTTGAAACTCGGTTTGAAAGGATAGTAAGTGAAAAAATTGAGATGTGATTTTCCGATGTTGGAAAATTTGCCCGTAGGGTCGGAAGATTCATGGAAAAACTCTGCAGGCTAAAAAACATTTTTCCATACGATATCGAAATCAATAACGATAATGGTAACGATAACGATCATGGTAACGGTATCGATAACGAAATCAATAACGATAACGCTAGCGATATCCATAACGATAACGATAATAATAACGATGACGATAACGGATATATGTAAGATTCGGTTTGTGTGCTCTATGGGGGACAAAAACAGGTCAAATACGTCCCCCAGGTCGAAAAAAAAACTGATACTGATTTATCTTTTTTAATGGCTTTACTGATCCAGTATAGACTGACGGCGGCGTAGCGAAGCGCGTCGGGGTATATGTTAGTATATATGTATGTATCAGAGACCTGCAACAAGCCTCTAATGTTCGATCACACTCGTGCATTAACTTGTCTTGCTTGGGCTTGCTGCCTTGGTTCGATACACTCGAAATGATCGAAAGCACATTGAGTCAGAACGAGTAAGCTGTTTGCTTTGCACGAGTTAAAAAATGAACAAGCTCGTTTAAGCTTTTGCCGGGCTTTGCAATCAAGCCGGCTGCCCGCTTCTGCAAGAGTCATAACAAGCCATTCGCCAGCCATGGTAAAGCCTTTTCGATCTGCACTCTGACTTACTCGCACTCCCATCAAAATTTACTCTTACTGTCTCTTACTCGCCTTGTTGATAGCTTAAAGCAAGCAACATTCTTACACACTCGTGTTTTGTTTGACTTTATTTTCCTATAAAATTATGCTTAAAATTACAGAAGTTACATAATTCTTTTCACATAAGGCAACATAAAAATTAAAGGAAGGCCGCAATCTTACATAATTATAAGGAATTGTTGTTGTACTTATAGTAAAATCGCAAAAACAAAAATTACAAAAAACAAAAAATTAGCAATAAGGTCTTATGACGACTCGCGTCCGAAGCTCTGAGTCAACGGGAGTGTATGTACGGAAAACACTCGAGTTTGAAAAAGCAATGATTCGCCTATACTCAAACCTTTTCTACAAGCCTTGAGCGCTTAGTTTACTTGTATCGCATTTGAAGCACGGGTGAGCGAGTGTATTTGTTATGGCTCGTTGTCGTTGCAGTTCTCTGATGTGTTACTAGCATAAAACCCGGCGCGCTTCGCTACGCCGACAGTTTGAAGTCGATCGAGAGATACAAAAATTGACTTGTATTTTTCAATTTCGTTTAGCCCAAAAGGGAATTCTACATTCTTTGGCTCATAAACAACGATTTACTCTAAAACTCTGCCCTCGCTTAAAACTAAGTAGGCTCTTGCCTTAAAACCTTCGAGCAAGCTCTCAAAGTGTCTTTTTGTTTGAATGAGTCTGTGTGTGCACCTCAGTCCATCGATAGCATCGCAAGCTTATAAATACGATACATATCATATTTCTCTCTCGTGCTCTCGCTGCACCGCAAAACATTTTTTGAGCGCTTGACTAACAGTTTTCCGTTTATGGGTTATTGTCAGATAGAACCTATGAGCAGTGACCGAAACCAGATTTGCTTCCTTTTTATACCCTTGCAAAGGGTAACATCATTTTGCCAACAAGTTTGCAATGCTTAAAAAATATATTCCAAATTAGGATGACGAGCTGAGTTGATTTAGACCTGTCTGTCTGCCTATCCGTCTGTCTGTTTCTACGCAAACTAGTCTCTCATTTTTAAAGCTATCGAGCTGAAATTTTGCACAAAGTCTTCTTTTTACTGCACGCTATTAATATGTCGGAACCAACCGGATCGGATGACTATATCTTACAGCTCCCATAGAAAGGATCGGTCAAAAAAAAGCTATAGTGAGAAAAACTTTTTTGTTATCAATGGAAACGTCTCCTAACTTCGTATTTATTGGTTTTCTATGCTTTTTTTTGAAATTCTACTAAGTTTGATGAAAATCGGACAACTGAATGGTATAGCAAAAAAGGCTTAGTAAGAAAAACTTTTTTGGTTTTAATGGTCTTGAAATTTGTCATTTCTTTATTTTATATGCCTTTATTTTATTCGCCTAATATAGCTTCCATAAGATTGATCGGTCGTTCTTTAACTTAGACATTATTAATAATATATGTTTTCAAACTGATTTTCCAAAATTTTGTCGAAATCATCATATCAGAATGAGCATTTGCAAGAGTATTAAAACTTCGGCACAGTCGTAGTTAGCTTAGCGTTCTCGTTTCTTTCTTTAATGTGTATTGTGCTGAGGTATGGCTATTTTCGAGCTCTGCTTCTACCGCATTTCTTTTTTTCCTCTTCTTTTTTCTGTACCAACCTTGTTTGTTCCTCTCCTGTCAATCCCTACCCAAAGAAGCTATCCTCGTGTTTTTTTTTTTAGTTCTCCCTCTCTTTCTCTTTTTTAAACTTATTTCCATTTTGTTTTCCTTATTTTTCATTTCTAACCTGAAATTTCTTGTATAAAGAGAAAATAAGTAACTGAAAATCAGGCTAAGCAGAAGAATTTAAAGAAAATGGAAAAATTGGGTGAATGAACTAACCGAAACTAAGGCTGGTTGTGGAACTTTTCAACTCTCTTAATAAATGCTCGATTCCCATTGTGAAATGTGGATGAGTTTCATTTATCATTGCGGTACATGGCTATATATATATATATATACATATATTATATTTTTATCTCTTCTTCTCCACTTCCACTTTGTGTTGGTGTTTCTGTTGTGTTGTATGTGATGTTTGTGAACGTCGATGGCTTCTTGGATTGACTGTGGGAGAGCAGGCGTTTCCAAGCCGCCTGGATACTGTTCTACAAGCACAGGTTGGTACAGCTGTGGGAATCGGCGTAAGTGTTAACCATTCCACCTTGAACTATTTACTAATGTCGGCGTTGTTGTTGTTGTTTACATATATCTGCCACGATTTGCGATAAGAGTCAATCACCAGCACCAAAAATGATTCCTACACCCCCATCTCTGCTTACTTAACAAACAAGTACGGTGTGCGGTGCCCGTAGATTAAGCTGCTTTTGATGTTGATTCAGTTTTTGTAAACTTTCTTCCAACCTGTCACTAAAAATACCTTTTCACCTATTCACAGCCATCTGCGTCAATTTGGACTGATGACCGAGGATCCTAAGCTGTGGTGGAAGGCCGGCTTGGGCGTGGCTGCAGCCACTGTGCTGGGCTTTATAGTGCTAAAAACGTTCAGTGCTGCGGGCACGCATTCACGTTAAGAGTTGAATAATTAATGTAACTTGATTATTTCTTGTTTGCTTGCTATTTCAAATCCAAATTTATTGTTAAACAACTAGAGGAAGCGATCAATGAACTGGAAAACACGGATAAAGGTTGACTGTAAATACACTTGAAGAAACAAGGAAGGAGATAAAGGAACAGCTAACAATTACCATTAGCCAAGCACATTGTGTACGTTGCATTTCTATATGTATACAGTTATATCTATGTATATCTATAACTATGTACTCTCTGATAAGTCTAATTAGTTATCGTTAATGTCTTATTTATGCCCATGAAAGCTTGTATTCTACCATATATATGTTCATATATATTTATATACCTAATTCTAGCTCTGTTGTGTCCAAATCACAAGAGCCAAGAGAGTCAAGCACGCTTTGTGCAAGGCAATAGGTTAAGATTTGGACCCAGCTGCTGAAAAGCTTGTACTTGAACACTGGCCAGTTGTCCAAAGCGGACGCCGAGATTGTAGTCTTGTAAATACGCGCAAAAATCCCAAAATGGAGCAATAAACTAATTTAATTATATATTTATATAATGTTCATGTAGGTCTCTCTTCATTTGAATATATTTTATATACTTTCATGGTAAAGTATTGCAAAAATTGTGTAATCAATTTATCCTATTCCAAATTGTTTAACAAGTTGTGAAGAAAATATATTGGAAACTAAAGTGGTTAGTATAACGCAACAATTTCTTCGCATTATGGAATCATAAATTACCCATTTAATGAGGTGAAACTGAGGTACGCGGACAAGTAAGTATCCATATAGCAGAAGGATGGAATGAAATGAATAGCAACCGTTCCCTATATCAAATAGAATACTGTGTTCGCTATGGCCCTGCACAAGGCCTTTAGATCTCTTAATTGCGGAAAAGTGGTCCCTCCTACCCTCGGACACAATGGAATTGGGAATCGAAATGACAATTCTCTTCTTCGCCAAACCATTGAAAGTTTTTATCTCTGTACTACCTCCACGAGTAAGTAAGATAGTAATCGAGTAGTACTCGCCGCAACGATTTAATCATTTTACTCATTTTTATTAAAAAAAAAAATTGTATTCTCGATTTACTTCTACATCATGATGTTCGTTTGCAATAAATATAAAAAATTGGGAAAAGCTAACTTCTGCTCGGCCGAAGTTTTGTATACCCTTGCAGTTTGTTTTTCTAAATAAGACTAGTTTTCGGACCTTACTTTTCTATGGGAGCTATACTATATAGATGACCGACTTCGACCAAACTTAGTGGAATCATGGAAAAGCATAACAAATTGTTAATTACTAAATTTAAAGGCGATCCCAATTAAAACAAAAAAGTTGTCCTCACTAGAACTTCCTTTTCGACCGATCATTCGTACTGCAGCTATATGCTATAGTCATCCGATTTTGAAAAAACTTTGTAGAATTGTGTAAAAGTATTTAAAATGGATATTTACCAACGTAAGGGACGTTTCCATTAAAAACAAAAAAGTTTTTCTCATTCCAATGGCAGCTATATGCCTTAGTCATCCGATTTTGAGGACATTTCCAAGGAAAACAAAGTTTTTCTAACTAAGACTACTTTTCAGACTATACTTTTCTAAGGCATTTAGATGTCCGATTTCGACCAAACTTTGGTGGAATCATGGAAAAACATAATAAACTAAGAAATACGAAGTTTGGAGGCGTTTCAATTTAAAACAAAAAAGTTTTTCTCACTAAAACTAGTTTGTTGACCGATCGTTCCTATGACAGTTATATGCTATAGTCATCCGATCCGGCCGGTTCCGACAAATGTGCAACGTATTTGTACCAAAAGACTTCGTGCAAAGTTTTGTGATAGCTTTTAAACTGACGGAGGAGATAGCATAGAAACAGACGGACAAGGCTAAATCCTGTTGATTTAGCCTTCGAACTGTAAAAATTCGACGAACAAGTTCTTGTGTGGATGGTCTGCTTAATTCACATTCAAAGAAAATATTGGCAGCATTTTTAGTAATATTCGGAGTAAAGAGACAAGTACATACGAGGTGTGTTAAAAAAGGTGAATTTTGAGTTTTTGTTAAAGTACTTATTTATTCATCAATATCCACGTTGTCCTCTTCAAAGTAATTGCCCTCGGATATAATACACTTGTGCCAACGCATTTTCCAATCCTCGAAGCACTCAAGTCCTTCTTCGATTCTGACTTAATCACATCAATTGTGGCACAAAGCTTTCCTTTCATTGGTCTCTTTAGTTTAGGGAATAGAAAAAAGTCGCAGGGAGCCAAATCTGGTGATTATGGTGGTTGAGGCATGATAACAATGTTGTTTTTGGCCAAAAAATCACGAACAAGCATTGATGTCTGAGCTGGTATCGTGATGCAGAATCCACGATTTGTTTTTCCACAATTCCGATCGTTTGAGCCGTATTGCTTCACGCAAACATTGCATAATTTCCCTGATCCACGATTTGTGTTTCCACAATTCCGATCGTTTGAGCCGTATTGCTTCACGCAAACATTGCATAACTTCCCTGTAGTATTCCTTATTAACTGTACGACCTCTTGGCAGGAACTCAAGATGCATCACACCATTGTTATTAAAAAAAAAAACAGTGAGCAAAACCTTCACATTTGATCGAACTTGACGTGCTTTTTTCTGTCTGAGCTCATCTGGCCGCTTTCATTGGGATGATTAGACCTTTGTTTCGTCACCATTTATGACCCGTTTGAGCAAACCCGGACGGACAGAGGCTTTGAGGTTGCACAGGACGGAGCGACATCCCAAACAAGAACCATTCGGGCTGGTGTACCGCAGGGCAGCGTATTGGGTCCTATGCTATACTCCCTATTCACTCACGATATGCCCAGAGCCTGTAGCATTCCGCTTGAAAGTCCCCGAAGATCTTATAATCGCACCATTTGCTGACGACACGGCCAAGTGCGGGCAAGTGCAACCAATGCATATACTCAGCCACAGATGCCCTTCAAAAGTCGTGCAATGAAGCACTTAGGTTAATACTTTTCATTAAAGAATCTTGTGATATACAAAATTTTTAGTTATGTTATCAGGAGCAAACATAAATAAAATAGAGGTTTAGATTTCGAATAAATAAAATAGAGATTTCGATTTCGAAGCTTAACTACCGAGCCAACCTTTAGTTGCAAATTGTGGCTCATCCAAGGCGTTAAAAATTCTGTTCCATAGTTGGTAGCATCGTCCTCGTTTGTTACACAGTCGATAGATTTGAATGAATGCAGAGTACCAATGATCTGATTCTGAACTACAAAGCTTAAGCAATGATGTTCGGGAATATGATTTTGATGAGCTCGTCTTTCGATAAGACGAAATTGCAAAAATTCGGAGGAAATGAAATCAATCCGCTCAATTCATCAGAAATTGCTTGGAGAAATCGTGTGCAGATGGATCGTTCAGCAATGCAACTCTTTTGTTAGCTGATCAGATGATTTGAGGCAAGAGTTTATTTGATCTGCAGGAGTCGATCTTGGAATGACTGGCAGTGTTTGGCGGGAATCGCCAGTCAGTAAAATCATTGCGCCTCCAAAACATCTCGAGTCATTGCGCAGACTCAATTTTGGCAACGCCCCGCAATTTGAGAAAAACGTCATATCTCCCACAGTTTAATAGAAGGTTCGAACATATATTCTAATCAAAATTATTTATCGATTTCCCGAAGGAATCATAAAGATCGGATCAACGGTTCTCGAGATATGATCAAAAGAGTGTATGCTGCAGCAGCGCATTAGCAGCGCTGCTTACCGCTGCCACTGCAGCATCAAAATTTATATTCGTTGGTACAGAGTATTATATAGTCGGGCTTGACCGACTTTCTTTCTTGTTATGTTCGGTGAATTGCTTCCAATGCATGTTTGTGCGCCATTGTGCATTCGTGATGATTTTTGCGGATGCTAATACTTTGGCCATTGAAGAGTGTATTGCAATGTTGCATGTCGGTTGTTCAATAGTTTGATGGTATAACGGCAATTTTAACGCCGAATGAGCTGTACGACATCCTTCTAACAATGTGGCCGCTATTCCAGAAAATGCAACTGCTACCGCTATGCAACTGCTACCGGATCTCGCACGAACAGTGGCCAAAATGAATGACATGAGGAATGTCTTCCACCGGGGGCATCCAAGAAACATAAGTCACAATTTCCATGAGGGTTCAACAGGGGTAAATTCGCTTGAACTGATTGGTGTAATTCATGTCGATCATATTCAAGTTCACGCTCCGATTCTCTATTAAAGGGCACACCTAGTGTGAAATTTCAAAAAAATCTATATTTCGGTAGATTACACCTTTAAAAATAACATATTAAAATTTCAAATCGATATCTCAAATAGTTTTTGAGTTATAGCAATTTAAAGAGCAGCCGCTCGGCAGCTAGAGAGACGATCATTTTATCTTTAAACGCGTTTTTCTCGAAACAGCATTTTCCGAATTTGCTGCAGTGATTACTCAAAAACAAATGATCCGATCACTATCGAATTTTTTTTACATGTTCTATATATAGTTCTCCGTACAATGACCTATCGATTTTTGATCTGATCAAAAAATCGAATTTTGGCAGGCCAAAAACGACCAAAATTTTGGGTAAAATTCAACTATTTTTTTTAAAACGCCGCCATATTGTCAATTTTTGATTTTTTTATCGTAGGTCATTGTACAGACAATATTATCTAGTTTAACGAGAATTTTTTTTTTTTTAGATTTCATCCACGGAGAAGGCCGGAATCACTGCAGCAGTGAAGGACCTTTTTTTCGCGCCGTTGGAGATCGACTATAACTTAAAAAATATTTAATTTTTTTCTTCAAAAATTTCACTGTATATTCTTGAAACATGTATAAATATATTCTTAAAATTTTGAAATAATTGGGCGTGTTCACCAGCACATACCAATCATCTAACATAAATCAACAATCACAATAAAAGTGTTTGACTGCTGGTGAACGGTTTTTGATAGAATTTACAGTCAAACAAATTATCGATATTTTTTATTGGCGGAAGCTTTGAACTTTTGACCGCAAAAAAAATAATTAATAAAATATGAATAACATCAAGTACAATCCATTACATTGGATGTGACTGTCGTCAAAAACGCCGATGTGGCGAAATTTCGACCTCTTCTGTGGCGACTTGGTTGTCTCTGGTTTGCCCAGATTGGCTACTTGTAAGCGAAGAGTAGAACGCCTTGCAAATGCTCTCCATTGAGGAGTTTCATGCGGCCAGGTTTGAGAAATCAACTTTGGGGCCTTCTTGCAGCTCTATTACACGGTGTGACAAAAAAAAAATCAAAACAAAACTTCTGGGATGGGACGTAGCGTAGGTTGTAGATGTGGTTCAGTAGATTTTTGTGGCATACTAAAATTTTTTAGTGCACATCGAAATTTTGAATAACGGTAAAAAAGCCTTTTTTCGCACAAGCACTCACTTATACGCCCATAACTTTGTCATATATCAAATGATTTTTATTTTCTTACCGGTTTTGGAAAGAGGAAATTTAGGTCTTTAAAGATACCATATATGACTGATCAGGATTCATTTCTTATCTGGAGTATTTGCTACGTAAACCATTTTTGATTGGTTTTTTTTTCTCATTTTTTGTCTTTGGTGACGCTTTTGAACACTGTTTGGTTAGAAACCCCCAATATTTGTTTTATTGTTTAAGAACAACACATCTTCACAGTTAGAACGTATGCCTATTTTCTAAAATCGGTCAATAATTAACAAAGTTATTAAAGTTTTTCGGATAACGAAATTTTCGCAATATGGCGATGAGTCGCGCCATTATAGCACTGTCGACCGTAAAATTGTTGAGTTTTTCAGAGTGAAATTCTAAAATTTTTTTTTAGACTAAGTACTGTATAACCATGTCCGTCTGTCCGTCTGGCTGTCTGTCTGTCCACCCGTCTGTCAGTCCGCCCGTCTGTCAGTCCGTCTGTCCATATGAATTAATAGATCTCAGATATGGTAAGAGATAGAGGTTTGACGTGTATGGAACACAAGCTTCATATACTTGCAGACAGATCATGTTTATTTTCTATTTTTGCCACGCCCCCTCCCGCCCCCGAAATTTAGAAAAAACGTCATATCTTCGGTAGTTTTATAGATAGAAGGTTCGTACTTTTTGGACATATTTAGTAATCGGGATTCTTTATCGGTCCATCAAAGGATTGGTAAAGATCGGATGAACGATAGTCAAGATATAAGCGAAAGAAACTTCTCTGCTGCAGCGCAGTAGCAGCATTGCTTTCAGCAGCTACTGCAGCATTTAAATTTACACTGAGCATACACTTTTGTGGGTAAAGAGTGTATTATAGTCGGGCTTCCCCAACTTTCCAACTTGTTTTAATTGAGCTTTTTAAGGTTCTTTTTCCTAAAATGTTAAATAACTCAACCAAATATTACTCGATTTTAATAAACTAAGTTGCAGAAGACGCAAAATTAAATGTTTTTTGAAACTGCATACCAAAATTAAATAGTTTTATATAAATTTGACCTATTCATTTTCATTTAAAGTACGGTGAAGTCGCAAAAAAACTGAAAAATTCGATTTGTTTTTCATGTGGCTCCCCCCAATTTTTATCCGAGATTGCAATATAATACACCGTTGGAAAGATGTTACATTTCTCTTTCCAAAGACTCATTGCACACTATTATAGGATGCCTAGTTTAAGAAATATGATTTTATAACTATATCAACCTCGAAAAGACGGACTTTTAACCGTTATTCCAAATTTTGATGTGCACGAAAAATTTGTGGTATGCCACAATGTTACATTTAACTATATCTACAACCTACACTATGTCGCATCCCAGAAGTTTTTTGACTGTCACACCGTGTTATAGACTCGGAGGAAAGCTGTTTCCCAACCGATTTGAATGAGATGCAGAGCACGAACACTCGAGACCATTGTACAGTTTTCGGGAGGACCCAAGATTATGCTGCCATCGTCTATGCATTGCACTGAGAGCTTATATAGTGCACATGCTGCAGCAGGATCGGCCGTGTGCCGTTGAGGTGATCAATAAGTTCCAGCAGCAGCATATACCAAATGTCAGTGAAGATGTGCAGCTCTGGATCATGCTGGAGGTGCTGCAGGCAATACCGGAGCAGGCACAAGTCATACACACCTCGGTGAAGCGAGTCATCTTTAGGGCAGACCTGGGCAAGCAGGTGCCGGTGTGTGTGGCAGACATGTGAGACGTATTTACTATAAAGCTGCAAATGGGACGCGGTGTGCGTGGGTGTGGGCACCTAGATTAAGAACATTGGCTACTCCATTGAGGGCTTTTTGGTATGTCGAAACGGTCACCTACTGATGAGAGGGACTCTCGTTTTGCCAACGTCCAAACTGCAAAAAGCAAAGACGATTCCTTGCACATTTTGTTTTAATTTCTACAAAATTAATTCTTTGTTTATTGCTGTCAGTTGTTTGCTATTGATAACAATCACAAATCAAATCAATCTAACAAACAAATACTTTGATGGATTTACATCTAACACAATCACGAAAATTAGCAATCATGATTGCCCATCACCCCCCTCCACACCACAATCTAACAAAATTAGTCGATTTTGGGTTGATTTATGCATGGTGAACACGCCCATTGATAAAGTATTTTTTTAATAAAATTCCCAAAAATCACCAACACCTTGGCATTCCTAACCTGACCAACAAACTGTCGCACATAACGAAACACAAGTCTTCAATCAAGAGTTTGGTCATGCATCTCCTCATTCGTCTTAAGATCGGGATTTCTTGAACTGACACGAATTCGAATTGTCTTCTGACATGTCATTCTTGTATTTGTTCCACAGGTCACGTGGGTTTGATGGGAAGCATGTCGAAATGATGATAGCAAATGATGTGCGTATCTCACTTTGAGTTTCAGATATAATTGCTTCAGCGATTGTCGTGTCCCATTTATGTATTTATTAAGGTAGCACCTCCTACCATGTTAAGTATATATGTTCTTGATCAGCATCAACAGCAGAGTCAATTTAGCCATGTCCGTCTGTCTGCCTGTTTTGTTATTTTTAGCGATTTTTTGTGACCGCTTGGAATACACCTGCTATTTACTGATTTTTTGGACTATTTATCTAAATACTTTTTATGAGCGATTCTGTTAGGCGGGTCCGGTACTAATCCAACAAATCAAAGATCATGAAAATTCGTCCGGCCGTTCTTGAGTTATAAGGGGTGTAACTAACCCCACTTTGTTTTATATATATAGATTTTCTTAAATCCTAAGAGTGTTTCATCCTACAATCTATCGTCCATACATCCAAAGTTTATTTAGAAACTTAACCTTGTGCTTTATTTTTTGATCCCATTGATGGATGCCGCATTTGCCGCTGCCGGCGACATGCAGTTGCCATCGGGATATCGCTTCTGAAATTGTGTTATCAGTTCGGGATCGACCAGACGAATGCCATCAAGTTGATTGCCCAGCGTTATCCAATTGGGTTGAATATTGTGTGGTCGGCCGAAGAGCTCTATTTTTCGTGTGCCCGGACTGAGGCGCTCGATAATGCCATAGATTTCGTCTGGTTTGTGCGAAGTGGCCCGCACTTCGGCCACAATAACATCACAGTCTAGGCCACGATTCAGGTTGGTGGGATTGCCCTTCATGCCCACCAGACAATGCTCTTTGCCATGGTTAAGCCAGTGTCCAGTGCGCCCCGTTCGTATGATTCGCTGCAGCTGATTGGTTTTCACCCAAATGAGCTCGTCCACACGCTCATAGCCCCAGAGCTTGAGGCAATCGCGACCCAGCTCCATGGCACGTCCCGTTACCCAGAGAAAGATTAAGCCATCATCCTGTAGAGCGGGAATGCCCAGCGCGCGCATCTCATCGTCGGACATGGTGCCGTAGGGCAATTCCATGTGTATGTCCCAAGGTGGATCGGCCATTACCACCGCAAACTTGCCCAAAACGGTCATGTCCAGGAAGCGCAGATCACACTGTATCCACTGCGGCGGATACAGGGTGCAGCTGGGGTCTATGCTTCGCTTGAGACTCAGTTTGGTCTTCACATCCGTCGGCTTGTTGGTGTTAATGTGCGGCAGGGTGTCCACCTCATAGTGCACATACTTGCAGGTGGCCATGTGGAAGCAGGTGTTGAGGAAACTGCAGTCCCCCAGAGACTCATCCGTATGTGCTTGAATGATCTTCTTGAAGTGCAGCTTGGTGCACTTATCCAGCTCGCTGGACGTGTCGCTGCCATCGGTGGACTCCTGCGATTCGCCCTCGCAATGAGTTAAGGATTCGGATATAATCTCACCATCCTCGGCGCCCGAGTCGATGGATATGATGGCGGCGCTGCTGGTCTTGGTCAGCTTGCTGCTACCCGCATCCACATCGGCTCGCAGTTCCTTCTCCTCGCGTCGCTCCAGTTTCTTCTTGGCCGCCATCTCGGCCGTGGCCTGCTGAGCCTTGAGGCATTCGATTTTGGTGCCATGCGAGCAAAATTCCATCACCTGGGCCCCGCCATGCGACTTGAATTTCTCGGCCACAGAACGCTCCTTTGCCGTGGGCTTGGTCAGCAGCTCGAGAATCTCCTCGCCCACCTGCTTGCTCTGCTTTTCGCGTGTCGAAGGCATGGAGAGCAGCATCATGATGTCATCGGAGGCATCCATGCTGGTGGACTCCTTGCGGCCGGCATTGGCATCGATTTTCAAACATTTCTCTTGGGGCTCCGCCTCATCCACCTCCGTATGGCCTCGCTCAAGCTCCACTGCAAAGGCAACACCATTTAGCACAAGAGGGGGGAAACCCCTTCAATTACAACTCACATTTTCGTTTGGCCTCCTCCTCCTCCTTTTGCTGACAACTGTCGATGATATCCTCCAGGATTTCCCTCAGCTCCTTGGGCTCCACCGAGATGATCTCGCAGCCCGCCTCAGTACCTATGGTCACATTGCGAATGCCTATGGCTCCCTGGTTGGCCAGCTTGCCCAGTATAAAGTTGACCATTTCCAGGCTGCTGCCGGCAATCCGCTCCACCACCTGCGTGGACACGATGGGCAGGGAGAGGGTGCAAGAGCTGAGCGCCTGCAGCACCGCTTTCTGTACCTCCACATCGGCCTCGACTGTGGGATGATGTAGGTTTAGCCAAGTGAAATATATTCAGCCACATTTCAGGCAATTCTTACCCAGCTCCTTCTTGGGATTGGCCTGATCCTCCTGTATGTCCGATAGAATTTCGAATCGCTCCTTCTTCCGCTTCTCCAACTTTTCGCGCAGAGTGTTGCGCTTTGTCTTCAGCGATTTAATTGATTGCTGATTTATTTCCATTTGGCCAGGTAACTCAGTCTTAAAGGGAGATCAGAAGAGAGTCCTCTGATATATTTAGAAAATGTCCTTAGCGCTTAATGTTTAGAAGCAGTATGACCATAAGCTTTTAGACGATAAATACTGAATTTTATTTATGTCAACCTTAGAACTGGGCAGCCCACCGCACTAGTTCCAGAGTCTAATACCCCTGATCCACTAGCACATTCTGGAGATTATTCTCAAAAAGTCAAGTTTCCTTGTTCCACTGACGAATGTTTATCAAAAAAAATTTTAATTTAAGTCATATTTAGACTAAAGAAAACAAAGATCAGCTGTTTGGACTGTTTTGATTTGCAATTGCATATTGAAAGTTTAATTGGAAGTAAAAATTTAACTGAAATGGACTTAACTGCGTTGCTGCTGATTTGTGACAAAATCAATATTGCATATGCCAACTGCTAGAGTGCGTGGACCATTTCGATGAGTTGATTGTGGAGTTCCAACAGAAGAATAGGCAGCGATAATCGCCTAGTGGTTGGTAATTTTTTAATTTAAATCTTACAAACATTGTATTTAGAAGCGATATGGCGTGTTTTGGGAACGAGATGTGCCTGAAAACATGACATGACATTGCCATGCCCAGTCGTATATGATTTTGGGGCACCAGAGCTTGACGGCAAGTCGTTACCAGTCGCTG
Organism: Lordiphosa collinella; assembly: GCA_018904265.1. Classification (NCBI taxonomy): domain Eukaryota; kingdom Metazoa; phylum Arthropoda; class Insecta; order Diptera; family Drosophilidae; genus Lordiphosa; species Lordiphosa collinella. The sequence goes on from JAEIFV010000326.1 coordinate 152,621, forward strand.
CAGACGGCGACTACCTTGAGGATCCGAATGGCTCCGTCAACATTTTTCACATCGCTCTCTAATTCATTCGCATTCATTCACCTTTCAAAAATTAAATTTTTTGTTATTCAAAATGCGGTGTACCCTGGTCAAAGTGGTGCCTTTTGACAGACACTCCCTTTGCTTTCGGCTCGCTTCTACTTAATAAAGGAATTTTGACTATTTTCGCTTATAAAATAATTCATTGCTTACATACATGTATTAACGGGTCACATTATCCATCTTTGTCCGCACGTCCTTCTACTCCAGCTCGAGCCCAGCAACCTTAAAGTTGGCCGCAATTGTTGGATACAGTTGCGACTTCCTGTGGTTCCTTACACAGATTAAAACCGAAACGATTTTCGGTATGTTTATCTGGGGCCATACGTTTATTTCGTCTGAGATTATATTATGGGAAACGGACGGTGGTTGCCTGTCCGTTTCCTAAACAGTTAAAAAAGGCTTTTTGCCAATATAAATGCCTTGACCGAAACAGAAATTTGATTCGGTTTTAATCCCTGGTTCCTTATGAATGCCTCAAAATGTTCTTACCACATTTTAAGTAGTAAGTTCTTGTAGTAGTCCCCCAGGTAATGGTAAGTTTTTGGGTTTTATTTATCTAATAATAAGATATTATTGTTTAGAAAAGAATTCAAGTTTTACACAATCAGCTGATCTTTTGATGACACTTGGACTTATCGAGAAAATCTCACCTTTTAGCGAAAAAAGCCAAATGCCTGGGCGAATGTCAAATGAATTAATAGTGATTTCACAGATGACCAGGCCAAAGGCAAAATGATCCAGCCTTTTTCCGCAAAGAGCTAGATTTTCGACAGATATGCTATCGAATTCAAAAAATTACCAATAGGAACAGCTGTTGGTCAGTAGCGTTGCCATGGATGGCAAATTTCGCCAGTAGACAAATTTCACCAGGGTCGGCTTAAAAATAACGATTGGACTTTCCAAAGGACTATACTTACATATAAAAAATGAATATCAAATCGGCTTTGTTTCTAAATAATTTAAAATTACAAGGAACTAGTTCCGGCGTTCTTTTTATCGCCCAGCCTGTGCCAATTGACTAGGGCGATAATACCTCGATAACAATTTCGATACCATTTCAGTCCAACGCTGTCCATCGCTAGCGGAAGCTGTTCGTAAATAATAATATTAATAAATATTAACAAAATAATAAATAATTCATGAGAAATACTAAAAACGCAATCGAAGTGCAACGCGCCACCGCCTGTAAACAATATGTGATTGCAACTAAGTGAAACCAACAAGTAATCCATCAAGAGAGGGAGAGAGTACGTGCCTATTGTTGTTGTTGTTGAGTTTGATGGGGATCGCTTCTGCACTCCAAAATTGTGGGCTTTTCTTTTTTGTTTATGCGCGTGTAAGAGAGCATAGAATGCGCGAATAAACACACACACACACATACACACCCCCACGGAGCCAGAATTTGCAACAATTGTGTATGTGTGTTTGTATGGGGAGTGCGCGCATAACGTTCACACATTGTTATTGTTGGGGCTGGCAAAGTTTCTCTCATTCTCTCCCTCTCTCTCTCGCTCTTTGTCAAGCTAATGGTGCTGCTTGGGGGCTAACTGTGAGATTTATAAGGCAACGGGCGACATTTGCACGGCTACTTTAGAGCATGACGGTCGTCTAGCGGTAGTTTCGACGCCCACACACAAACAAACATCACTGCGCGGCAGGCTGCAGCAGCCCGAATCCTCATCGTGCATCCCGAATCCGCGACAGATTTCGCATATACGTAACACAATAGTGGCTATTGATTCTATGCGAGGGGAAGTGAATTTTGCAGTTGCAGTTGGCGGTAGCCCCAAATCTCTCGCCTCGTGATTCTGTGTATACTACAACAAAATTTTGCTTGTTTAAGGCGGCCAGCCAGCCAGCGGCACGCCCTTTCCATTGCAAGTGTATGAGCGCGAGTGTGTGGTTCGGTTCGAGGAGCAGCAGCTCCAGCAGTCGGCTGCAACTTTCGAAACTTCAATCAGAAAAATTTTTAAATCACAAAACAAAAGGAAATACAAAATATGTGTTCTCTCACCTTGTGCTTACTCCGACAAATACATAAATAAATAATACTCAATTTACTGCGCAGCTTCCAACACTTTAAAAAGAATGTGCAACACAAATTAACCGCGACTAAAACAAAGTAGAAACAACCACAACAACATCAACAACAATAACATCATGAAGATGGTCGACAAATCTTCCAAATTGGTGGATAAATTTGCCGCCATCAGCGGCGGAGGAGGCGGCAGCAGCGGCGGTGGCACTGGTCTGGCTGGAGGAGTCACTGCCTCAGCATCGGCGTCGGCTACAGCGGCCGGTGGTCAAGTTCCAAATGGCCAAAAGCCGGTGCCCATGAAACTATTTGCCGCATGGGAAGTAGATAGAACGCCGCCTAATTGTATTCCAAGGTGAGTGTCCAACTTGAAAGGAGGAGGAGGAGTAGGAGGAAAGCACGATTTTAGTTAATTCTAAGTGGACTTCAACATTAATTTTCTTGCAACATTATTAGTTTATTCAAGTGAGTCAATTCCACTTTCGCTTAAGCTTTTGAAATCGCAAAATATTAGCGAAAGTGGAATTGATTATCTAAATCCCTCAGAACCGGTTAGGCGGAGAATCAAGCGAACTAGGGAGACCCTCTTGCCAATGGTCTAAATAATTCTGAATCCAAATAAATACCCTTTTATTTGAGTAAAAGGACAGCCGAAATATTTTACTGGAAATGTTGAAGTGCTTGGAATTAAACGCTTCTCAGGAACATGTAGTCCCTTATACAGACCACTATAAATGTTTGGTTCAGAGCATCTTAAAATCTGCAGAAGGTTCGGTCCAGAGGTACGAAACCATCGTAAAGTCAGTAAAGCCAAGCATTGAGTTAAGAACCATGGTTGACCACGTTTTATAACTGGAGAATTTCACTATTTTATTTTCTTAAATTAAATGTAATACAAAAAAAGAGTTCAACCTGACTGATTCAATGTCTGCCAGATCTTATCTTATGCTGAAAGTGAGTACTAAGATCAGATTTGTTGAAATTCCGTCGAGAAATGTGGAAGCTTCGCAGTAAACTGTTGTATGAAACTTTTTGGTTCATCATCCGATCGGACTCAAACTTATTTTCAAAGATTCATATAAAATTTCAAAAATTACTAAATACTATTCTGAAAAATTCACCACTGAAGGTTAGGTTAGGTTGAGATGGCTAGAGAAAATAAATTGTCCCTACACTTAGGCCAAGATAGACCCGTAGCGATACCATATATTCGCTATTTAAACCAAAAGGGGTTCCTCCCGATTGAACCATTGTGAGGTCAATTAAAATTTTAGTAGAGACGAAATCTTTATCTTAGATATTTCCGAAAGGTTGAGTAGAAAAGTGTGACCAAATGTTATGGGTCTCCTCCGAGTAAGTGCTGGTCAGTGGCATAAAAGATGCAGTACTGATCCTCCTCTTCCTCCTTCTATAGAAGTCGTTGTGAGCAACGCCCAAGAGTGCTACACGTCTACCCATGAAGCAGTGACCCGTTAGGGTTCCGACTAAAAGGGAGATGATGCCTCTGCTTTGACGTAAAAGTATACTGGTACGTTTAAGGTTGAACGTGGGCCACGTGACCCTACCCAGGCGCCAGGTTCCATTCCTTGTGTGTAGTTTGTACTAAACCAAGGGCATTTGCTCTGGGTGGAGCTATATGGTAGTGCTCTGTTTAGCTAGTTTGTCTGCTGACTTGTTTCCCTCAATGTTGCGGTGTCCAGGCACCCAGATGAGGTGGAATCAGAGATACCGATCGATCGCATTTAAAGATCTACGGCATCGGTGGGCACGCCCTTGGTCTTTTTGCTCCTATTGCTCCCAAAAGTTATTTTATGGCAGGCGGCACCGCGCAGCACTATGGTCCCAAATCCTAAAAAAATGTTTTTTTTGGGACTTTATATTGTTGGAATAGTTGTAGTGGTACATCTAGTTTGTATTGTGACCGTTAATAAGGGGGTAGTGTCCCTACCTGGCTCAGGTATGACCTACGTTCTTGAGCGTCGAGCGTGCCTCATCGTTTACTCGTCACGCATCGAAAATAACACATCGTTTAGAAGGGTAGAGAACCGCGAAAAGTTAATCACATTCTAAAAGTCGTGTTAGAAAAGCAATAAGTCAAACTCCTATCAGATACCACTCTCAAGCAAAATAGAAATTGTTGTTTAGCACTTCTTCAAAACATATCCAAAAATTAGCTGCGACTAGCTGCAGCTTAAGTCTCGGTGAAGATTTTTGTGAGGTACCACAAAATCCAGAAAAGCGGGTGTTGGGTGTGCCAAACTGGTATTGCCGAACAGAAGCAGGTTGGTGCTGTTGCCACTTCAAAACGGCAAACTAGGATATAGGCCCATCAGGGTCTGGCCACGATGGTTTGGAAAACCCCCGATTACAGACTTTCACCCGAATCAAATATGTTTTTTAAGAAATTTTGCGCCATATTGGATCCGTTTTTTTTGTTTTTTTTTTGCGAATTTTGACTTCGAATTCGTAATCAGCGACCCCGAAGACCCCCGAATACGGACTTTCCACCAAATCAAATAAGTTTTTTTGAGAAATTGTCCACCGTATTGGATCCGCCATTTTGTTTTTCTAAATTTTGACAGCGACCCCGAAAACCCCTGAGTACAAACTTTCAGCCAAGTCAAATACGTTTTTCGACTTTTGACCAGCTTTTTGGGATTTGGGACCAGCGTAGCGAAAACTTTTGAAGAAGTTTCGGTCCGGGTGTTCGAACCCGTTGTTAATACATTCCTTTTTACTGCTGCCGAGTCAGCAGTATAGAATGATTTTTCCAGTCAACTGAAAGTTATTTCTTAAACAGAGACCTTTTCCAAGCAAATGGAGACCGGCTCGGGATGTAAACAATTTAGAAGTTTCGGCACAGGGTACTTCGGTAGATTCAAAATCTCGAACCGAATCGGTTCACCGGTGTTCCGGTTTTGCAGCCTTGAACTGGAGTAAATATATCGCAATGGCTATTGCCTGAAATATGTCTCGGGGAAAAATTCCTGAGCTCTTTGGAATTAGTCTTTAGCTTAAGGTCAAGGGTTAAAGAAGAAACCACATTGGTTTATGTACTTTTTCTAATAAAAAAAGATTGCTCATCACATTTCGTTATGTTTTTATATAGACAAACGGACGATGGTTTTATTTTTCTTTTGCTTCCTAAAGGAATAATAAATTTTTCAGGATTGTATCTTCGTCTGCTTGGCACTTGCTTTAGTATCTACGATAACAGTTGTATGGTGTGTCTTTTTGTTTCATGCTTTGCTGCTATTTTTAGCTTTTAACTGTTATTTAACTGCCTTGTTTGTGGTTTGAGGTTTATTTATTGCTTTACCACCTAAACCATGATATGCCACCCACGTCCACACGTTTGGCATCGGGTTGTCTATATAAAGAGTGCAAGATAAATAATAAAAAAGAAACTTAAAACAATCACCTAAAAAATCTGTTAGCATACAACTGGAATTTGTTCATTTAAGTGTTTTCTTTTATCATTTACGATAATTGCATACCATGAGAATAGATAACAATGATGTGAATGGATACTTAGAAAATAACAATAGGTGCTTAACATAGTCTATTGAACTACACAAAATTGAATCGTCAATTGTCAACCAAAAAGATTTTAAACGAGTTAATGTAAAAACATTTAAATGTATTATTATTAAAGATTGATTATGTAATAAAATTTTGATAGAAAATTAAAATAAAAAGTTATCCAGTTCGAGGAAAGTAGCTGCCTCGATAATTAATTCGTAGGGCAGTTAAACAATTTCCTAGGACACTTTAAAGGTTTTGATGCCACCCCGCGGACTGCACACCCGAAACCGCAAGCCTTGAGGTGAAACCATTTAGGAGTTCTTTCAAGGCAGCGCTGTGAAAGTTTGTACATAAGATCCTCAATCGGTAAAGGCCGCTAAGGTCGGCCACTCCCACCCTCTTCTAAAGATAAGGAACTAATCCTCGCCACCCACCGATCCTCCTTTCTACACCCGCCACCCTCCTCCTTTCCACAACCCTTAGGTTCCTCCTCCACCACGCCTGCATTGAACAAAACACCCTTTGTTTTAGTAAACCGCATGGAATATATTGTTACCTCTGCCACCGAGTTTATGATAGTATTCCTGACCGACCAAAAAAAACCCCAGACAAACTCACTCATTTTTATTATTTGGAGTCTATAAAGTATTAGAAGCACTAGACTTAGCCGCAGTCAAAAAAAAACTAGGACAAAAATAAACTGGACCAACGAGAAACTAAAGAAACCCAATATCCTCGGTTTTATTTGCAGATTAGTCAGTAACAGAGTAGAAAGTACAGAGTATATTACAGTCGAATTTGTCTGATTTTTTTTACTTGTTTAGATTAAATATTATCTGAAACTAGCCATATTTTTGCCAGTTGAAGCCTTTGTCCCAGTAGCGCTATGTCAAATGTTTGTCTTTGGATTTTGTCCTAAATTGTTTGATATGAATTTAAAATTTATTTGTGCATAAGTTACCGACCCAAAGCGACGACACTCTGTCTGCGATGCAGATAAAATATTACCGCCTAAGTTTAATCTCTAATTAAGGCGAAAGTGACAAGCAAATTGGATCGGAAATTGTACTCCACCATGGTGATAAGCCCCCAGCCAATAAAGAAAAAGAAGAAAAAGCAGATGCCTTGACAAGTGCAAACAAGGCACTCCCCCATTGCCCCCACTCAACATGCTCCACACCAGTTCACCATGTTATTTTGTTTGTTAAAAAAGGTCATGCACCGTTGATGCTTCAACGGGGCTGCTGCTGTCTTATCTTGGTTTCGGGAGGGCGCCGCGTCGACTGTTTGTTTATAATTATGCGCTCGCTTGGCTTGTTTATAATTAGATACTGAAGCTAAGCAAGCAAATTGGAAATTTTTAGCTACCAACTTTGAACTCTTTCCTCAAATGACAACATTAGGCGACAAAGGAAAGAAGGAAACTTTCACTACACCAAGTAGCCTTACAGAAAATTGAATTTGGAAGTTTGTCTAGCCTACGCGAAAGTCGTAGTAAGGAAATTGTGTCTTGATGTTGATTATATCTATGCATGAATGCGGCACGTACGGTACGCAGACTTTGATTAGGGCCCAAAAGAGATACGTGCCAAGTGCCAAACGAACGAAAAGGACAAACTGCCCAAATCCATCAAAGCACTCAAATTCAAATCAAATCAGTTTCTATTTCTTGTGTAAGTGTACACAAACGCAATAGATTATCCCCGAGTAGGATCAGTTGAGACGCAACCAAAGATTTATGATCGTAGATATCATCCCTTGGCTTATCTGTCTACTCCCTTTGTTTGCAAGCGGCTTAACAAAATGTCTAATCGAAATGTACTTTTATTTATTTGTACAATTTGCCGCAATAAAAATGAGCTTGGGATAGGTTCGTGTGGAAATTTAAATTGTTTCTGTAATAACCTACATATATATCAGGTAGATAATTGGCTCATTAAATGGGCATGAATCTATCTTCCTTTGTCTTGTTTTATAAATAAACTGGTTGCAAAATCGAAATTCATCAAATGGCGCGCCAATGTTTTATTATATATTAATTGAAAACAAAACGAAAGAATTGCCAATGACATATTTCTCAGATACAATTTGTATCTGATGACTGCAAATTGTGCCAAATGTTTAAATGCGAAGAGGAAGAATAAGTACAGTGGCCCACAGCTTTTGTGAACTAACATTTGTGTCGCAGTTCAGTTTTAACAATACCAAAAAATCGTCATTTTGAATGTGGCCTGAGAGTATTTAATACATTAAACTAAGGGGTGACAACTAAAAATCTGCACAAACTTTAAAATGCCGCCATAACCACAATTCTCAACGGATCTTTATGAAAATTTGACAGTTTATTTATGACTACATATACAAAAGAATGCAATCAATGGATTTGGTTGAAAGAAGCGTTATCAGCCACTCGACGTAGCTTCCGGAAAAAGTCTACGCAGGCGGCCTGTACGACCTTGGGGTCGTATTTCCGGATCCTGTTGGTCAGTTCTTTAATATTTAATATTTTTGGCCTTCCAGATGTTTTTGTAAACTGCAGCACTCAGACTTCAAAAAAATCTTCAATTGGACGACACTGCGGCCAGTTTGTTGGGTTCCGTTCCTTTGGTACAAAAGGGATATTGGCAAAAAGGCGATATTGGTTGCACATCCACCGATATTGAGATTTGACAGTTTGTATTTGGTCAGGTGTGTAACTTGGTGCTCTTTGCTTACGTCTGGCAACAATATTATTCTTTTTCAGCACTTTACTGATGTGTTGTTGGCTGCAATTTAATATTCTAGCTGCATCTCGTTGACTTATGTTGTCTTTGTTGTTAAAAAGTTGGGTTAGCTTTCTGACAGCTTGGCCGGAAGACCACTTTCAACTTCTCATTTTATTATTTTTCGTTGCAAAATACTATAAATAGAGCTTTTTAACTTGCCCTCTTGGGTAAAATGGTTTACTGTAAACACTTTACCTTTGTCAGCGTGCATTTCGTAGAATTTTACAACGCGATCACAAAGACGTTCCTGCTCAGACGGCATGATGGCGACTACTTGTCAAAATTTTTGTCAGGGGGGCATGAAAACATTTTGACGGGAGAACAAAGAGAAAGAAATGTCATCCCGAAAGCTTTTTTGTAAAGCTCAGCTAAAGTGGCGCTCTTTCAAAGTTTGTGGAGATTTTTAGTTGTCACCCGTTATAAGTATTAAGCATATTTATTGGAAATTTGGGCTTTTTAGCATTAAACTAATCGATAAAAGTATTTTTATGCTTCGTACCAAAGGAATCCGGATTATGTACATCCATAATGTATGTAACATCCAAAAAAAACATATCCGACCCTATAAAGTTATATAATCTTGATCGGCATCAACAGCCGATTCGATAAGTCCATTTTCGTCTGTCTGTCTGTCCGTTTGTCATTATGGACACACAGATCTTAAAGAGTGCGTTACAGAAGTCATACTTGCAGGCTGATCAAGCTTTTTTCAACTCGCTGTAAACTCGCTGGAACCGTTCACCGAAATAAACCGTTTCAAACCACGTACCGGAATCGAAACAAATTTTTTTTGAGAACCTCTTTGTAAAGCAAAGAGGGGATCATTAGAAGTCATTTACACGTCGTCAGGTTTTCTTGCCACTTTTCTTAAAAGGCGTAAAATTCAAGCACCTCTCTGTAAAACGAGACTGTACGAAACTCTTGCAGCTTGTAAACGTACGTACATTGATTGAAATGTTTTACACCAATGATGCTCGAGATGACAGTGAATTGGCTGCGATAGGCTATCGCTAGATGGGACGTGATAAATATGATCAGTGGGGGAGAGCGAGACACAGCTGTTGAATTCGCCGCTCAATAAATTGTTGCTGATGGGAGGACGCCGGCAAAATCGTTTTCGCTAGAAGCAATATTGTCGCTAGACAGAAATTTGTTTGGTTTGCTGTGATTGATTACTTATTTATGTTCAGCAATATAATGTCATCATAAATGCATGTTAAATACGTAAAATAAACGAAGAGTGAGATAGTGTTTATAACTTTTCATTAATATCAATCGATTGAAACTTTTATATTATTTCGTTATTTTACAAAAGAATAAAATGATTTGGACCTGTCTCAGAATGTAGTTTTTCCAATATTTAACTATTTTTTCTTGTACCGGTACGTACCGGTATACCGAAATAAAAAACCGCGTACCACCGTATCGAAACCGAAATTAATTGAAAACCGAAACAGAACCTTCAACCGAATTTTTCATTTTGGGAATTGCCGGAACTGATACCGGAACCGAAATTCGTTTCGGTATTAATCCCTGCTTTTATGAGAACGTTTATATTCATGTATAAGCTGGCTGGAACTGGAAAATCGTCCCGTTACTCAGGGAATGAATTTTTAAAAACCTTCCCTTACGTTAATTAACAGCGCATTAACATTAATGTAAACATTTCAAAAAAAATAATCTTACTTTTTCCTTTCTTTTAGTGAATCAACTAATTTTTTTAATTTAACTAAGTATTTAAACTTTCTAAATACTGTTTAATATGTCATATTTAATTGTATTAAAATTTTTGAACAGGTGCTGGTTGAAGTAAGCCATGAGCCACTGTATATAGCTGAGAGAGTCTATAAGTAGAATTTATAGCACGACAAGCGGCAGCAGTTGGTTCAAATTGTGTTTTTCTTCTATTTTTTTGTGTTTTTTTTTTGGGGTTTTGTTTTTGTTGCGCGTGTTTGCCCACAAAATGTTAGCCTTGAACTTTTTTGTGCTGCCATCATCGCAGCATCACATGTGAGAGATACATAGTAGCTATGTATGCACATACGAGTATTCATATATGTTACAAATGTAGATACGTGTTTGATTAATTGAATTCGAGCAATTCTTGTTGCACTGAACGCCATTGCAGTCTATTATTGTTTTAAGCGAATAGCGTAGCAATTTGGAATATTGCAGCACGAGGTAGTAAACAAATTTATGTTGATAGCTTTTCAAAATTGATTTTATGAACTTTTTAATGGGATTTTTACTTTGTGGGTGTGGTACTTTGGTTTACTTAGCTGCCGGCCCATATCCATTCCTACGGGGAAAAACCTTAGCCTGTGGCAATAAAATTTACTCAGTAAATGATAATAAACATTGAAATTAAGGTGAAAATTATTGCACGTATTGTATTATTGCTGGCACTCGAATATCTTAATATCGATTTCCTGTTGCGTTGCTGACCCAAATTCCCCTTCGAGGTCTAAGAAATGGAAGAACAGAAGCCAAGCCTTCTCGCCTTTCGTTACGACCTAAATTTAGAAACGGGAGAGAGTCCAGCGAGGGTCGCTAGCCTCGCCTTGTCTCTTAAGCGCATTAACCGCGCCGATCTCTATGATGTGTGGTGTCGGCGACGTGCTTAATGCCCAGCTGGTAAATCTTTTGGTCATTAGGGACCGAGTGGTGGTTAGGGGGAAATGTGCAGAGGGAAAGTTAATTAAATTCGAATGGCTGATACAGAGTAGCAGTAGCAATAGATGTCAATAATTACACACAGGCTAGGACTTGATGCTGCAGCAGTACAGTAGCGGACACGAAAATAAAGACTAAAGGTTCATTTTTCGCTTAAACCAAGTAGTTCTTCATTTCAGGTTCATTTCTTTTTAAGTTTTCGTTCTTGTTTCTAGACAAGCAAAATCATTTCATTTTAAGTTTGTGGTTAACTTGTTAAAAAGTTTTTTGAACTGTTCTTTAGTACATTTTTTTAAGATACTACGCCTGCTTTCTCTCTTGGTACTCTTCAAATGTTTAGTTCATGGCTTCATTTTTGTTTGAGACATGCCTCTAATCCATCTTGCAACTGGTTGAATCTCTTTGAGAGCCGGATATAAATCTGAACTCCATATTACCAACCTTTCCCTTTAGATTTCCTTATAAACCACTTTCCAACCGATTCACAAGAGAAGGAAAGATGCTAAAACTGTAGCCTGCATGGAGCAGAATCATTCTAAAAGATCAGTTTTCCCAAGAAGTTGTCAAATTGTTAACTCACTTAGGAGACTCATTGACAATGAAATATGTTGATTTTGGACTCAGGATAATTTGATCATTTTTCAATTCTCTATCGGAGGTGTCCCAGAAATCTCTTCCAACCAAATTCCAACCCAAAACCAATTCTCGGTCAATCTCTTTCTTGTTTCAAACCTCTAGTTTTGTTTAGGATTTGGAGAACCAAATTTTATCTGGCAGTCGAAACCACAAACAGCTAGACAAAATCTGTTATCAATTATTTGTAGCGACGAGCCCTGTTTTTGTAGTTGGACCATAATCTTATACACACACCTTCTCACTAGACTTTTTAATAAGAAAATAAATCTCTCCTAAATAGATTTAACTAGAACCACCTCCGATTCCCTGTTTGACGGTTTTTTTTTTTTTCTTTTCCTAAATAGATTAACTAGAACCACATCCTCCCTGTCGTTTTCATTGTAAAATGACCTTTGACATATACAGATACTTTTCCACTCACCATCATCATGCTGTTCATTCAATCGAGCTAAGCAATCCTAAGCGCCTGCTAATAAGCGAGCTAAACAGCATATCAAACATTTCGGCCGCGAAGTCCACTTATATCTATGCAAGTCCTCGACTGTGTTATCTGGACACAACAAATATTTTATGGATTTTTGTAAATCGTTTTCTAAAAACTTGAACCTGTAACAGTTCAAAGCAAATCCAACTCTGCTTCCGCCATACTTCTCCTGTCCAGTTCAGTTCGTGCGTTGACTCATCCATGCAATGGATTTTCTATTTGTTTGCACAAAGTCCGAGACAAAGGCGGAGACGGAGGCACGTCAACGTCAAGTTTGTTGACTTGCGCCAACCTGCAACCAAAGTGGAGCTCCAGTGACGGCCACGAACAACAACTAGTTGAGGGAGCTTCCGCTCTTCCCTGCTATGGCCGAAACAGACAACCAAACGAGCAACGGATGTCAGCTGCATAAATCGTTGCCTGTCGTATGCAGGCCGTCCAGACATCCCGTCCACACACAAAGAGAGCGAGCAGCACCCCATCGAAAGTTGTTCATAAAAGTGCAATTTATTAGCATATAAAGTGTGCGCCTTGGCTTTGGCCGGCGCACAGGCTACTGAATGCAAGGCAGGTTTTTTGCTAGGAAAGACATTAAAAACTGTTGGAGCTGAAGTGGCTCCCACTGCGCTTGCTGTGCCCACTGTTGTAGTCGACCCTCACATAAAATTGCAATAATGTTTGGTGTGCGCCCATGTGGTTCAGATAATGGTCTGGGATTCAATACTAGGCGATTAATTTAAGTTCGTGAAAAGTTTTTAATGCTAGAAAATGTGCAAGAGTACTGGAAAATTGAAAATTACAATTGAAGTTGATAGATTCTAGACTTTATCAGTTATCGGTATATCTTATCTTATTTGTAAGAAGTTAAGGTTGTTTTGACAATCTATTGAATGGACGCGTCTTTGGAAACACTTAAGTCAATTCTAGATGCTTATCCTTAAATCGTTTTTCTTAATTCTTTAGCATAGGTCGACGTCAGAATGGGTCCGTATTGGAGGTATTGCAAATGGGGACGACCAGGTGCGGCTAGACATTGTCAATCTTGGTGTAAACAACTGAAGCCAGCTCATACAGAGCAGAATCCTTATCGGCGCAAAGTAGAAGAAATCTGTGACCCTCAGTTTTCCTACCTTTTGTGCAAAATCTTCCAAAAACTTAGTTCTTGATTTTACATCAGAAGGAATCTATCTTACTGGCTCTTACCATTTAGAGTAAGGTTGAAGAATATACGCTTAGATTAGACGAACTGATACGATTGAGAAATGACGTGTCAGTTTCAGTTCAGTTTATTGTATAAGTTGTAAAACCAATTGAACTGATATATTGCACAGAGAATATATAACAGAATTACCCAGATAAGACGACTATCACATATGGATCTCCTTGAAAAAATCAATTTTACATTAGGTCGTGGCGATAAGACATCACAGTTAGTAAATTCTTGTATATCTATTACATATGATAATGTGAGTCGGAGAAGAAATATGAGGAAGCTCTTATTCGGTCCAATTCTACAAAATTGATTCCGAAGTGTTTGTATTATCCAATTGATTACCCAAGCACCCAATTTTAATTCCCACGTCGACCTTTCTGACATTTACATCCTGCCCAAACGCTTTTTCCGCCGGATCAAACACACCAGCTCATTTATTTAAGTTGGACTTTCATTCATAGCCACATCTGACATTGACAATTTGTTTTTGTTACGCCACGGCTGCTGCCTGTCCCGCCATTTGATAAGCAAATACAAAACACATTGATTAAGACAAAACTGTAAATTGATTGACTTGATGGCTGGCCATCAATTGTCGGCGAGAGTCAATGGTAAACATGAGAATATTTTGGTCTCGTGCTGTTGCTTTAAATTGCAAAAAGTTTCAAATGGTGCGAATGTGACACATTAAGGTCTCCACTCGTCTGACTCGTACCAAAGAAAGCCAAAAACAATCTGAAAGTGAAAGGTTTTGCGGATTTGGCAAAAAAAAAAAAAATAGTAATAAAGTCTGACACCAAGAGTCTCTTGCCTGATAATGCCCTCAAAATGTTAATGATTTGTTGTAGCTGTTTGTGATGCCTGGCAATTATCTGGAATGACGGCCAAGTGTGCTCCGAGTGGCTTGGCAGACGAGTGAAAGATGCTGCCGCTTGACACAAATCTCTGCGGATGATTTTCATTAATAAAAAAAGTAGTTTATAGTTTGCATATTAACATAAAAACTTTAGCAATGTTGAACTTTTATGAAACGACAAAAAAATGCCAAGTGTGCCTGAGGTGAAGAGATGAGGAAGAAGCTTTAACTTGGCTGCCACTTGACACAGATTGTGCGGTTGAGGCAAAGGCTTTGGCATTTGCGTAGGAGTTGAGTATAACTTTTGACTATTCAAGCGAAATGTATTTGTAAAGAACTTTTTATATGAGATGTCTACATTTCGATTCATAACGCCTGCGTATGGAATGTTTAGAAATCTGCTTCAATGATTAATGTAGTTTCTTAGGGATTTTAAATGTAGTTTCTTGGGGATTCAGTAGCCTGTGGTTTTTATGTGAAAATGAAATTAAGCAGATTAATCAAGTAGTAATCGTATTTTGAGTATTAATAACCCCGGGAACCCAAAACAAGCGCCCCCCCAAGTCTCTTCCTTTCCACCCCCAGACGCTCCACGCTCTTCCAAACGTTATCACCACTGTTCTCCGACGAGCACGCCAGACTTATGAAATGCTCCGCCCAAATGCATCCGCCTAATGCGGGAACAGGTACACGCCGAACCGAACCCTCTGCTAATTAAGCCTCAAAAAAATTAAAGCTTCTCCCGCGGAAGCCCCCAGAGCGCAACGCCAAAAAGCGAGCTTGTAACGACGACGCCGACAGACCGCCCAGAGCACACACCTCCCGACGAACACACCCTTCGAAATCTCACATTACCACCTTTATATCTTCCCCCCCGCGACCCCCCCCCACTCACCGAATTCACACCCCACGCCCGACCCTATACATATACACCTTACTTTTGACGCCAGCCACCACCCCACACCCGACACTGATGAAAAAATAACACCACCACATCCGCGACACTGACATGGAACACCATCGAGTTTGAGGCGCCATTGAAAAGTTCCACTGACCACCGACCCCGCACCACCCCGCCGCACCAACACCTATTGGACCACCACACCCTTTTCGCTCGAGGCCCCCCCACACCCAAACCCCCCACAACGCGCACACCCGCCCACCACATTAGACACTCAACCAACCCTCTACCGCCCCCCACCCCCCACCCCCCCCGCACCCCCCACCCAGCCATTATACCTCTTTGTACTACAGTTTACCCACGTTTTACCTTACCCCTGCCACGCTCGGACCGCCACACTTCCCCACTCCCCCCCCACCCACCCGACGCCCCCTTTACACCCCACCCGCTTGCACCTTACAAAACGAAATCGAACCAGTATCTGTTTAAAAAAACTCAACCGAACCGAAAACAACAAAAGAAATACGGATCGGTTCATTTCATTAGACAAATATGTTTGTGAAATTAGGGAACTAGTTTTGCAAAGTTTCGGGTGACATATCATCTGATTTTGTCCATCTCCTGCAGTTGCCGTCTCTTCCCTCATTTAACATTCATTTTCGACTTTAAGAAATTTCCAAGTCGAAGACATAGAATGAACCACTGAACTAAACTGAAATCGCAGTTTGGTTTAATTCAGAAACCATGCTATAAGCCGAAGAGGTGATTAAAATCATCCGAGAACCACTGAACCGGAGCAGTTTTAAATTCCGATCAGTTTTGCATCGCTAGATGAAAATGTAGTATATGAGGCCATGATGTAGCTTGATTCGTCCAGTAGTCCAGCGTCAAAGCTGATTTTGTCAAATCTTTTAGCATGAACCTTACTTCCTTACCTTTTCTGGGCACACTGAAAATTTTGTATGGATCAGGTGTGAACAGCTGAACGGTGAAATCTAAATCAAATCTAAATCACTTTCAGGATTGGAGTACTATTTGTTTTGGCATAAGAACATTTGCTAAAAAGGGAGACGAACATTTGTATGGGATTTGCTTAGCGTATTAGTATATATATTAGATTTCTATAAGAACTATTGCTGAAAGCTCTTGCACACAACCTGGGGCTTAATCTTAATCTTTTCTTCTAAGATTCATGAATAAAAGAATATTTTAAAGTGATTCGGACTATTTTTATTCCCCCTGTAATTCCAAGAAGCAATTTACTTTTATTGTTGAGGTAGATTGATAAATTAAAAAAAAAACAGATTTTGTATCCTTATCTGTCTTGCCCTTTGCTCAGACCATTTCATCAACATCCGGGTTTTAGTGTCGAGTGACTGATAAGACTAACTGTAGGGTACATTGCTTACTCATTAAATTCGGTTTGTCCATTTCCTAATTTCCCCAAAGAATGCCAAGAAATAGTTCAATGGGAATTCCTTTACAAAAATGTTTCAACAAACTTTTGTGTGTGAACATCCAGAGATATAAACAAACGGTTCTCTTTGTTTATATCAAATCACTTGCTTATGCATATATAGAATTTTTTTAATATAAACAAAAGCCAAGCATTCATATGCCAAAGCAATAGAATTTTTTTTTGCAATTAAAAATGAAAAATGGGCAGCCACAGCCATTTGAAAGGTATTTCCATCTTAATATCCTGCCGTGAAGACCACACGCAGTGTTGGAAGTGATATTAACAGGTGGACGTAAGTTTGGATATCAGAGAGTGTCAGTTGATAGTTAATTTTATTGGATTGTTTTACACTCTCCAGCTGCGAAGCGCTTTAAGTTTCTGGGTGTGGCTCTGCGATTAACTCAATGTGGCGTCGTCGTCATCATCGCTTGCTGAAAAATGGATTTTAAACCGCTTGGGCTATTATGCCTCGCCCCTTCTTGTAGCTGTTATTGTTATCCTTTCCTGCCCAATTGGAACCTGTTTGCTTGTTCGAATTGTTACTACTTTTTCTTTTGGATTATGTCTGTTTTTTTTTTTGGTTGCTTGC
Source organism: Lordiphosa collinella (assembly GCA_018904265.1). Classification (NCBI taxonomy): domain Eukaryota; kingdom Metazoa; phylum Arthropoda; class Insecta; order Diptera; family Drosophilidae; genus Lordiphosa; species Lordiphosa collinella. The sequence goes on from JAEIFV010000326.1 coordinate 169,838, forward strand.
TGTGTTGAGTATTGACTGTTGTCCTGCCTGTCATTGAGCCAATTTGGAAATTGTATTTATATAAATTTTCTATGTGCTTTATGGTGTCAAGAGAATTAGGCATATGGTAAAACATTCGCGTCAATCACATAAGAATTTCAAATGTATCTCGTTCGGTTGAACATTAATGGTGATTTTGACTCACAAGAAATAAGAGCAAAGCAACTCGAATGGCTTTCAAATACAACTATATCGTTCAGCTCGCTTTAAATTTGATAGTAGTCCTACAAGTTGACAGTAAAAATTTTAAGTTATTAAGCTTGAAATTGAAATACTTTCAATTAAATTTATTGCACAGGAACTAGTGATATCGATAAAATGCATCTAATCGTATTTATTTTTAAACCAACACAGTTTTCCATCATACTCTACTCCTTCTATTGCTTTTGATGGATTACATATGCATATATTATATATACAAGTATTGAACGATGGAGCAAGCTATGTATGATGTATGTTATGTATGCTATATGCAATCAATCGCATGGCATTGCCAATTTGCTTTTATAACCATCAAAACGCAGCTGAAGCCGCAGCAATGCTTATTAGACACCTAAAGCAAACCATCTGTGGGCGTGGCTGCTGGGTCATACGATATATATGGGTCATTAACAAATTGTGCAGCGATTTGGAAACTTAATATATGTGTCCATGAATATAAATAAATATTAAAATAATAACAAATGCGACCTAAGCTTGTCGACAGATTACTCATAAAAACGGAGTAAAAGGGGAAACAACGACAAAGTTGATTCATCACACAAAATTGCGAGGGTGTAGCAGATTGTCATTCTCTCAGACAACCAAAGGAAAAAAAAATATAACAAAACAGCTCATTAACCTACACATATAAGAGTAGAGTTTTATATGAGACTAATTATTTAGCAACTAATTACCTCATAAAGGCCACGTAATACCAACTGAAAAACCAAAAAATTATCTAACTTGTCCAAAATGCACACAAATTACACATGCTGAACCAGCCACGACTTTGTTAGCATGCAATTGAGTAAATAATTGTAAACCGATGGTTAAACTTACAAAAAATTGTAATTTAGACATTTTTAACGACTGTACGTAAGATTAGTCAGGAGTCGGCAATGTCAGCAGAGAAGTTGCCACTGTGCTACTGTACAGATACAGAGAGACACAGTGCTCTTCAACATATTTTAGGTTTACTATGACGTAAAACTTGGTTTTTACTTGACTTGTCAAAACGTTTTTAGTATCGTTCGTTTTTTGGATATCATCGTTGTACCTACTACAAATAGATAAAATGTATAATTTTGAACCTTTTATTAGTAGTTTGTCTCACTCGAATATAATTTAAAAAATTTGTATGGTCGTATTTTTAATGGGGTTGTCCCATATTCTCTAAAGTTTCGTATAACAGTTCTTCAACTACACTCTTGCCTTTAAATCAGCATGTCCAAAATTGAAGCACACGTTGTTTGGTGATTGTGTGTTTACACCACTCTTTGAATGTAAGTGTCTCCACGCTCTAGATTATGACAAAGTTGAGATCTGCCGACTCCGAAGTGTTTAAATCGAACGCGTTTCCTTCCCATAGTACTTTTCTTGACACTTACGTATAACTCCTCCTAGTTAATTCAAAACTCAATCTTTTATACGAAAATCTCTACAAATTTCTGTGACACCCCCAATAAGAATTTTTTAAATTTTTGAGTTGGTGCAGTAACATTTTAACCCGTATCTCTATTTACAAAAAGAACATGTAGAACATCTATGAGCAAAAATATTTGACTCACGAATGCTGGTGCATCGACTGAAATGCTGTTATTTACTCTGTTGCAGAGTAGAGGTCTGCATGATTGTACTCTTCCTTTATAGGCTATTCACACTTCTACATCTAGTAAAATTTGCCCTGTCAAAATTTGTCCACTAAATAATTTGATAAATCAAAAACTTAACAATGTTGGCATAGCAAATAGTTAATAAGCATTTTAACTCAGGATTTGGATTGATTATTATTCTTTGAATAGCCATGAGCAACAATGAGTACCGAGAGAAATTCGTATATGTGTTGAGTACTTCAAACTAGTTTTAGATCTCAATAAAGATCTCGAGAAAGATTTATCGCTGAAATATATCGCTTTTTTTTAAAGAATCCTGACGATATTTGTATCTTGGACAATGGTTACTATTTCAAATAATTGTTTGACAATTCAGAAAATACGGGTATGGTCCGAACTCGAGTCGATTTTCGTGTAACAGTGCTAAGTCTAAACTTGACAATGTATATGTGGAATATCAATGCTTACAAGATTAGGTTTGAAGAAAATCGGAATTACTAAAGGAGTTGAAATCGATTGATCATTGCCAAGTGGATTCAATTCAAAAAGAGACTATCTGAACTAGCTCCCTCTTCTTTTCATAAAAAATGTATCTTAAATAAAGAAACCAACTACAACACTTCAAGTTTTTTATCTACTTTATCACTATTTTTAGTATTCTTCCTATCTTTCTCCACTCTTTTATTTACTTTGGTACGTTCAAAACTGTTTGAAAATTAAATCATAACTTTTTTATTTTTTTAATAACACAACTGAAAAATCTTATCCTAACCGTAGATTAAGTTTAGCGATATAATTTTTTTTTGGTTGGCCTAAACATTATGTCCTTCTCTAAAATTTTTAAATCCTCCCCCCTTCAAACCCCATTAAAGCTAATACTACCTCCTGTTTTTTCTTATCCTTCTCTCCTAACACCCTCTCACGCCAAATTTTGGAACCAAAGTATCCTTTTCTTCATCTTATCATGTTATCTCGAATTTACAAAATCTTAATTTAAAAAACTGGTACCGAAAAAATTCTACCTGAACGAGCCGAAAATGTTCCAAAAATAAACTTTTACCTACACTTAGAATCAGTACCAAAACTACCAAAATACGATTCCGCTTGATTCAGAAATTATACGCTAATCTTTTAAATATGTCCTCTTAATTCGTGACAAATACCTTTAAATAGACAATTTCACTTTTACTCGTTCCTGGTATCATTGAAGGTGCCGTCACTTGAAATGTTCTTAGTGCAATCATTTAGACCTCTAATAATGATATTAAACCTAAGTGCAACCTAAGTGTAACCTCTAAGTGCATCAAACAAAAATACTTGGTTCTATGATAAGTTTCATTATCAGTCAGTCAATAGAACTAAGAAAGTCCTAAATTCGCAATGCATTTACTTTGATTTGAAGACTGATTCCATTTCAATTAATTTAACATACAAACACACTTCATGACACCTTATGGTCCTAGGTCACTTACGTACATTCACTTTATATTTGCCATTTCTTTCGCTCTCATTTTCCGCCCCTTAGTTTTCCATTTGCCATCTCATAAATGATACAACTGGTAAAGCATGCAAAAGTAAAAGCAAAAGGTGTAAAAATTAATAATTATAAAACCATTTGGCACATTGACTGCATTTCTCATCACCACTTTTTTTAATGGCAGTTTGTATAATATTTATAGAACCAATTGCTAGTAGTTTTTCGCTGTAAGGAATTACAACTTCTAAATAATTGATAACCGCATTTGTTATTCGCACATTGTAGTTGTTTTTGTTGTGGTTGAGTCGGAAACTCTGGAATATTTTATGGGCATATAAAGTGAATGAACTGCAGTAACCTTTGGAGGTAACAGAGCTCATATGCAACTGATAGCCTAGGGGCCTAGGTGGCAAGAACCACACACCCTCTGGTTTCCCTAGGGGCCATGCTATTATATATGCAGTTGTTGTTGTTGTGACTTTGGTAAATGCGAAGTGCAATTTAGTTGCTAATTGTTGCAAATTACAAACGGCAGTTACATCGATTTTTATACCCCTGAAGGCTTAAAGCAGAATGGGTATGTTGAGTCTTATATTGCATATACTTATGTACGAGGGCGGTCCCAGAAATAGCAGACCTAACTACTAAAACACAAAAATTTATCATTTTTTTTTTTTTATTTTTCAACATAGGATCGATACACTTTCCCAGCGATGTTCAATAGCTTCGATACCTTTTTTTATAATAAGAACTGTGAAGCTCTTCAAAATAGGCATTAACCTCGGACTCCACCTCTTCATTGTTGCCAAATCTTTTTCCTCCGAGCCATTTTTTAAAGTTTGGAAATAAGAAATAGTCAGAGGGAGCTAAGTCTGGCGAATAAGGGGCGTGAGGTAGCAATTCAAATTTTAATTCATTAATTTTAGCCATTGCAACGGCAGAGGAGTGAACCGGCTGTTTTTGTTCTGAAGTCAGCAAACGCGGCACCCATTTTGCGCATAACTTTTTCATGTCCAATTTTTCGGTCAATATGCAATGTACAGCACTTTTTGAAATGCCTGCACATTCAGCTAACTCACGAACTTTCAATCGCCGGTCACTTAATACACATTTTTTAATTTTGGCCATCATTTCTGAAGTGGTCACCTCATTTGGACGCCCATTTCGATGTTCATCTTCGCAGCTCAAACGACCTCGCTTAAACTCAGCCACCCAATATTTTATTGTTGTAAACGAGGGAGCAGAATTACGTAAGGTAGAATCCAGCTCCTTTTTAATATTGGTTGGACTAAGACCTTTTATATGAAAGTATTGTATCACATAACGATGACCAATTTTGTCCATGTTTACAGATCAATAACAAGTTTAAAAAAAAAAAAACTGTGCAAGGTAAAGGCACCAAACTTCAAACTTAAGCTTTTAATAGTCGGTACTTCCCCTTTTGAATATTTTTTGTGAACATTTTCCAACACTACTGTGCTAGGTCGGCCATTTCTGGGACGGCCCTCGTACGAACTTCTTTCTATAAAACTGCCGGAAATATGATGTTTTCCAAATTCTGGGGCGGGAAGGGGCTTGATCTGCATACAAGTCAAACCTCTATCTCTTACCATCTCTGAGATCTGTTTGTTCATTCGGACAGACTGACGGACAAACAGATCCAAACTTTTATACAATTTCATCCAAGATTTGAGAAAGCAAAGATACATTTTTAAATGAAGACTCAATTGATCTAGTGAACATGAAAGAAGGTCGTGCTTTTTATTCTACTCGATAGCACCAATAAGCCATTAAGCTGTATATCAACCAAAATAAACCAAAATCATAAAAACTGCTTCATCAACCGAGTCCATACGACCGGCTTGAACTTTTGAAACGACTCTTCTTTGAACTAATCCAGCCATATACAAAACAGTTGAACTATTTTAATCTTTGATATCCAAATAAAGGGGGAAAGAAGCCGGACTTTTTTACGGGCCTACAAATGCATTTTAAAATTGCGTAGAGTGAACACCTCTAAATTAACGATGGGCGCTTGCCCATAAGTATTCGTGCTACAAATGGTTGAACTATTCGCAATTATGAGAAATCTACAACAATATAGAGCTCATTTTTGTGTCCTCTGTTTGAGTCAAAGTTATCGCCATCCAAAACTATCCGAATTCTATAATTGATTCGCCATCTTTCACTAGCACTTAATCTTTAGTCAGGCGAATCAGAACTAGCGTAAAGGGTAAATCACCCAAACCCAATTGTGCGAAAATCAAATTAAATTATATTAACATATTGAACCTCACAGGCCACAAAGGCAAAGTAATAAAAATGACTTTTATTTTAGAATTTAGAATCATATTAAGTTAAAGTAATTATCAATCATAGAATTTGGAATTATTTCTGAACTTAGCTTTTGCTTACCAAAAGAGTGGTTTTACGTTTGGGAACTGAAAATAGTAATTAAAGCAAAAATAGACGAGCAATATTGTGGTCAACTTCATGGCGTCATGCCTAAGCTTTGAGACTGAAGTTTTTCAGTAATCGGATTATTTCTTAACTATTTTATCTTAATCGCTTATAATCCTTATTTCTTTCCTTAATCGTTAGAAACTAAAAATATTCGTTCCATATTAATTTTTTCCTTTTAAGCTATGCTTCAAACGCTTCTCGTAATTTTAAATTTCAAGAATTTGCACCAAACAGAGCCTTTTCATATTTCTAATTTCGTGCTTAAACCGTGCCGTGATTAAACATTTTATGGATTCTAAGCAAAAGATTTACGAATTTTAAAAGTTTTCTTACTTGATTTTGGCAGCACTTAAGAATATCAAAATGTAATGCACCTTACTCTTGTATATGTATATTAATAGGTATCGTATGGTCGACCTTTCATTTTAAGCTGTGATGTGGTTGTTGTTGACTGCACAGCCCCGTTGTTAGAATTTGAATGGCCAGTGTTTCGTTAGACGCTTTAAACTATAGCAAATTCAATTGTTCTGTGTGTAAGCATACATATGCATGTTGATGTGTGTATATTTACCCATTTCCATTATTCAGAATTTGTCCATTTCCGGGCATTGGCAAGGCATGCGTAATTCTCGCATAAATTAAACTCCACCCTGGTGGGGCGGTAGTATAAAGCCTGAATGCATAAGTAAAACTTCTGACGCATTCCAAATGCACTTTAATCAATAATGCAACCCAACTTCAACACTTGGAACCACTGGGTGTGCAACCCGTCTAATTATACGCCCCCAACCAAAAAAGAAAAACAAACCTGTTTTCGTGTTTGAAATTCATTTAGCATTAAAAGCCTTTGGCCGTTGCCCAATTTTCGGCAGACCCGCGATTTAGTTACCAAGCCCAATTTCATTTAGGTTTAGTGCTGCTCCATGAGTCATGACACTTATATACGCTCAGTTGCTCCTCGCAATCCTTTTTGTGAACCTGACCAACCCCAGCGAATACTTGGTAAATGCCTAAAACTTAAATGAAACCGTAACTTGTTATTTATTCTTGTTGGTGCTGTTGTCGTCACAGGTTATAATGCAGCGATTTGTAAGGCCACTTGACATCTGACTGTTAAGAGCCGTTGATGTAGTTACCATAGTTGTTCTTGCTGTCCTTGAAACGCGGCATTATGCAGCATTTATGTATGTATGGTCAAATCTCTTTGTTGTCTAGAAGAACCCCTTTTACGGTCTCGGCCGCGCCACTAATGCCCGCCACTCGCCTCGTCCCGAGCGACATTCCACCAGAAGGACACTCCCAGATTCGCAATGTCTCCCTGCACCTGGTCACGCCATCTCCTCTTTGGTCGACCAGGCGGAGGAGTGCCTCCCCAACTCTATCGCATGCCGATTGTACACACGCTTTGCTGGAGCGTTATCATCCATACGGGTAACATGTCCTATCCAGCGCAAACGCTGTTGTTTTATGCGCTTGACTAGGTCAGTGTCCCCATAGAGCTCATACAGTTCGCGATTCATTCGGATGCGAAATTCGCCGCCAACGTTTAGAGGTCCATAAATCCTCCGAAGAACTTTTCTCTCGAACACGCCAATTGCCGCCTCATCCTCTTTTGTCATTGTCCATGCTTCTGCGCCGTATAGCAGGACTGGGATGATAAGCGACTTGTATAGCGCAATTTTCGTTTTCCGAGAGAGGTCTCTGCTCTTGAACTCCTTATTGAGCCCGTAATAACATCGGTTTGCAAGCGTAGTTCTCCTTCGGATTTCCAGACTGGTGTTATTGTCGCTGGTAATCGTCGTCCCGAGGTAGACAAATTCCTTAACAACCTGGAAACTGTAGTTTCCCATTGCAACAGATTGTCCAAGCGTAGACTCACTGCGCGTTGATAGAAGGTACTTCGTCTTATCCTCATTTACCGCTAAGCCCATAAGTTTTGACTGCTTCTCTATCTCTGAGAACGCCTCTTTTACCACAGATTCGCTTTTGCCGATGATGTCAATATCATCGGCATATGCAAGTAGCATGTTATCTCTGGTAAAAGATGGTGCCCGTTCTGTTAGCATTTGGGCACTGGCGCAGTATGTACTCCATCAGTAGATTAAAGAAGTCGCACGATAAGGTATCACCCTGCCTAAAACCTCTTTTGGTATCGAAAGGCTCGGAGCGGTCTTTACCTATTTTGACGGAGCTTTGTGTGCTTCTCAACGTCATCATGCAAAGTCGAACGTACTTTTGCTGGAATACCAAAGGTAGACAGGGCTTCAAAGAACTTTGACCTTATCGGCGTGTCAAAGGCGGCTTTGTAGTCAACAAAAAGGTGGTGGGTGTCGATACATCTCTCTTGGGTCTTCTCCAGGATTTGTCGCAATGTGAATATCTGGTCCGTGGTGGATTTGCCAGGTCTAAAGCCACACTGATAAGGTTCAATCAGTTCACTTATTCTCGGCTTTAAACGTTCACATAGGATGCATGATAGAACCTTATATGCGATGGGAAGGAGACTGATCCCGCGGTAATTGGCGCAAACCGCAGGGTCTCCTTTTTTAAATATTGGACAGAGTACACTTAGGTTCCAATCTTCGGGCATGCTTTCTTCGGACCATACTCTGCATAGGAGTTGGTGCATGCACCTTACCAGCTCCTCACCGCCAGCCTTGAACAATTCAGCAGGCAGCTCATCAGCGCCAGCAGATTTGTTATTTTTTAGCCTTTTTATGGCTAACAAGACTTCATTATGGTCCGGCGGATCTATCTCTATGTTATCGATTGGTGGTGTCGCTACTTCCCCAGAGGCGGCATTGTGTTCGTCATCACCTCCCAGCAGGTTAGAGAAATAGCTTCTCCATTTGTCTAGTGCCACTTCCGGATTTCTGACCAGATTTCCGTGCTCGTCCTTCAAAAAGTGTGACTCTGGGCTTAAAACCTTCGGTTAGTTGCCTAATCTTTTGGTAGAATTTTCGAGTCTCACTCCTTCCGAACAGCACTTCGACTTCCTCCCTCATGCGCTTTTCCTGCTCATTTTTCTTCCTTCTGAAAAGGCGCTTCTCCTCTCTCCTTTTCTCTCGGTATCTCTCATTAACAGCCCGCGTTGCTCCCGACTGCAGAGTTCTCCTGTAGGCAGCGTCTTTCTCTGCAGTAGCGCGGCGGCACTCATCATCGTACCATGACTGTTTTCGGGAGTTTTCGGTGAATCCGAGAATCTCCTTGGCAGCTGTACTCATAGAGTGTGAAATATGCTTCCACTGTTCGTCAACACCAGGAGGGCCAGGTGGGGTTTCCCTGAGCAGCTGGGTGAGTTTTGCTGAGTAGGCTTGGGATGTCCGTTGCGATTGCAGCTTCTCAACGTTCAGCTTTCGGCGTGTATTAGACTGTGCGGCATGAGCCACACTGAGCCGTGTGCGTACTTTGGCTGCAACAAGGTAGTGATCCGAGTCAATATTGGCTCCTCGGCGCACACGTACGTCTAGAACACTTGAAGAGTGCCGTCCGTCTATCGCAAAGTGATCAATCTGGTTTCGTATTGATTGACCAGGGGACGTCCAGGTCGCCTTGTGGTCGTTGCGGTGTTCAAATCTGGTGCTACTAATGACCATGTTCCGGCCCGAAGCGAAGTCTATTAGCCTCTTACCATTTCCGTTGGAATCATTGTGTAGGCTAAATCGGCCGATAGTCGGGCGATAAACTTCTTCTCTCCCGATTTGTGCGTTAAAATCGCCTAGCACGATCTTGATGTCGTGATCGGGGCAGCGCTCATATAGGTCTTCTAGGCGCTCATAGAAATCGTCTTTTTCCGAATCGTTCTTTTCTTCTGTCGGGGCGTGCGCACAGATAAGACTAATATTAAAATACTTTGCCTTAAGTCTGAGTGCGGCAAGTCGCTTGTCAACTGGTGTAAAGCTGATGACAGAGCGGCACAGTCTTTTGTTGACTGCAAAGCCGCAACCAAACTCGTGCTTCGAATCATGTCCACTGTAGTAGATCTCCCATGGGGCGTTGGTTTCGGATGTTATCCTCCTACACCCCTGTCCAGTCCATCTTATTTCCTGAAGTGCGGTAATGTCCGCCGAATGTTCCTCGAGGACATCCACCAGCTTGGAATCCGCGCGCTCTCTATTGAGGGTGCGTACATTCCAGGTGCATATCCTCAAATCGTGGTCCTTAAAACGTTTGCGTGGGTCGTCGTCGGGGGGGGTCCGTATCCGAGGCATTGTGTTAGTTTTCATTGGCGGGTGGGGATACGCCTATCGGGTGCCAAGCCCGATGCGACGCCCCCTGTTTGACCCCAGGGAGAGGGCGCCGCTCACGTTAGCCAGCAGCTTTGCGGATGCATTGCTCTGTTACCAGGGGTTACCACGGGGAGGTGTGAGTCGACTTGGGACGCAGTAAGCCAGGATCGCGCTGGGCTTTCCATGTTAAACCAATCAGCAACTTTACCTCACTACATACGCCCCTTAACCACAGGAGAGTTCCTGTCTTCCGGAGAAGCCCAAATTGCGGCAAATAAAACATGGAACGAAATTTGTAGATGAAAACCATGAAGTTTACTTAACCGAATTTTGTACTCTCTAGACTTGCCAAATCAAAGATATTGATCTAATGAAATTTATCGCAGGGTGCCATCGCCCGAAAAAAAGACTTGCTCGGTTCAATGGTTATCAGAGTTTTTGAACCGCAGCTTCGGTTCGATACGTGTTTTTCGGGCTGAATAAACCGCGGTTTTGGTTTGGTTTAATGGTACACTCTTGATTTATTCCATATTTTCTGAAGGTCTATTTTGGAATATTATGATTTCAATCGGAGATTTGTGACTTCGCCACTTTCTATATAAACGAAAGCGATTTGTCGGGCTGCCCCGTAAAAGTTGGTGTCAGGCTATCCTCTGAGAGAATAGCATTTTTTTTAGAAAAAACTTTCCAGGCTAAGATTGGATTAAGGTGAATAATGTTGCGCCGTAGAGGACGACAAGTCCGTTATCAACTTCAAAAATAGAATGCAGACAGTTGACAAATATTGTAAGAGTTTGAAGTCATTGCAGGAAATTTAAGAGATTACTTGTTTGTGAATTGTTGACAAGCTTTTAAGGATTCAAAGCTACATCAATCCGGCATCGCTGGAGATTAATTCGGTATATCAGTCATATTTCTTGTCGAATAAAATTTATCTTAGGGGAACTATTGCAATTCCAAAACAAGTACTAGTGTCTAAAGGTGAGCGTTTTAATTCTTACAACTCGTCAGAGATCTGACCCTAACCGAACCGTTTTGCTTTGAGTTTTTCGGTTTGGCTCAGCATTTTCGAAAGGAAGCCGGTTGGGCTTGTGCTTCGGTTTACCAGCGGCTTAGGTTCAGAACCGGTGATGGTGATCACTTGATTCGGAAGGTTTTTGTAAAAGGAGAATGGTCCCCATTTATTGCATTAGCAGTATAATTGATTCTTTCGACTTTATGTTTTTCTTTTCTTACTGCTTCTTAAGTTATATGTATGCTTCCTGGAATTTCCATCGAAATTCTTGTTGGATTTTTTGTCGAACTGTAATTGGCCATAAATTGTTCCATAAGTTTTGATCGTCTCAAGATCTGAATCGCTCCGAGAACTCCCCATGGTTTTTGGTGTGTGTAGGCCTTGAATAAGTCAATTGCAAAATGAAAATTAAAAATTGACTTGATCCCACTTCTGAGATTGTAGGTGGCTTCTGTGGTTTAATTATCCACTCTCATTTATTCGGTATGCTCTCGGTTGGCTAGCCAGCATAGAACTAACTCACATACAAGTCTACATTTACAATCAAAGATGCGTGGCGTTGACTGTTAGTTAGGTTAACATTGCACGCTGACAGATAGGTATAGCTTAGTAACTACTTACAGAATACTTACATACTTCTTATATACTACAATATATTTGACTTATTTTATGCAATTTTAATTACGACAAGAAACGCCGCCAATGTCTGCGTCGCTTTTTAAAAATTGTCTTTTAAATGTCGTTGTTGGTGAAAAATGTAGCCATTCGTTCAGCAGAAGCTATTATGTTTTCTGATACCTGCGATCATTTTTTCTGCTGAACTAAACAAACAAAAACATAAACAAAACTAAATTAAATAAATATCAAAGTGCAGTTGACACTTAAATGTTTGTGTTAAATTTATGTACATTCTTACCGAATATCAGAGTGTAAAAATACTTGTGGAACTTTTTGCTACTCGCTTAATTTTCAACTTAAATTGCTAGATATAAATAACTGCTAAATTTATCAAACTCATCTCAAAAGCTAATATACTCTTTCTAAATGTATCACAAAAACCATTTTTAGTTCTATGATTTTGCCCCTCAACAGCCTCAGAGCGAGCAAACGGCAAGATCAGGCATCCGAATGATGGGTGGCCTCGCCCGGGTCCCCGGTTTTGCGTTCGGGCAATGCGCCAGTGACACAGTTTTTGTATGATTTGAATGAGTGCCTATCTCTTTCTCGTTCACATTCTCCTTTGATTGCGGAGATTTGCGGTTCCAATTTATTTATGCGCTGCATTTTCATTTGATGTTCTTTTTTTTGCACTAATCAGTTTCAATTCGAAGCTCTTGTTTTTTGTTTTTTTTTTTTTTTGTTGAATCGTTGAGGCTCGGTCGAGTTTCAGATAATTCCCTGATAGCAGCAGCAACCTATTTATAGTTGTAGATTAAGTAATTAATACCCAGCCAGTTAATTGGTCCGATTACCCATTAAGAAAAGGTATAAATTTGCGAGGTGTTTGGGAACATTGGGCAGATTATGAGCTTAATTTCGCTTTCATTTGTAACAATCAGTTAATCAATCATTTTGCCAATAATCTGAATGGTCATACATCACACAACAAAGAAAACGTTGTTGGAGGCTTGACTTGACATCGCAAGCTCCCATCTCCATTGACGAGTACAATGAACTTTTCGTCTAGCAGCAAAAAAACAACAAAATAAACTGAAAGAAAATACTTTCCGGCAGCATTCGACGTGTGTCATTCGTGAAAAAAAACACACAACAAACAAAAGGAAAAGGAAAAAAGTTAATGCGATTGCTTTAAATTCAAACTGGTCAAAATTAACACAATGATCGTACAAAAGCTTCGATTCAGTCATTGACATTGCGAAAAGGGGCGTGTCTGTGTCTTTGCAAATATTTAAAAATAAACCCAAGCGATAATAATAAAATGTCAACTTATTTTTAAAAGCATTCGCCAATTGCATGCAAATTAAATGATCACCCATCTATAAAATTAGAGACGAAAGCTTAACTGCTAGGCCATAGTAAGCTTCAAATGTTCACTATTTTTTCGAAAAAAAAAAGAATATATATAATTACCATTTTGTACTTCTTCTACTTTTTAATATAAACAGACAAAACATTAAGAATATGTAACGTACTCCAAATCGATTACCAGTTCCCAGGAAGCACAGGTACATAAAGAGGTTCGAGAACAATTGCTGGAGATGTACGGAACAACATTTGAAACCACTTGATTATCTCATCTGCAACCTTGTAGATGGTAAAAAGTGAAATAAGCCGAATGAAAATGTGGCCGAGTGTCGCTCAGCGGCTTGTGTGTGCGCCCACTGTGCAAGATGTCGTGGGTTCGATCCCGCCTCGGGACATCTAATGATAAGTTTTTTCTTTGAAAAACTAAATTCACTAGCTGTTGGCGTCAGCTTTGAAGTAACTAGCCAAAAAAAAGCTTCTCAAACTGCCTTTCGGACTCGGCGTTAAACTGTAGTGCTCAAGCCAAATATTTGTATAGCCTTGAAGAGGGTATATTAAAATTGTCGAGATGTTTGTAACGCATAGAAGGAAGAATTTCCACTTAAAGTACCACTTTAAGTATAAATATTCTTGATCAGCATAACGAGCTGATTTGATTTAGCCCTGTCCGTCTGTTACGATGCGATTGCCTCCGTCAGTTTTTAAGCTTTCTTCACGAAAATTTCCACAAAGTCTTGTTGAACAAACTTTTTTTTGTCTTGTTGTTCAATGCTTCTTCAAAATTCTGAAAAGTTTTGTGAAAATCTTTGCACTGGTTGATAAAGTATTTTCTTTAAAAAATTTAAATAGTTTTATTTGACCATTTTTTTTTTTATATTTTTATATATCAGATCCTTCAAATTCGACTTAAAAGTCAAAATATTTAAAAAATTAAAACCGATTCGGAAAGCTGGCAAAATTTCCTTTAAAACAAGACCAAGATCAATGATGTACGTTGTCATTTTTGAACTTTTCAACAGTGTTTTTAATAAAAACTCAATAACAATTTTGAACGTTCTAGGCTGGACCTAGGAATTGATTTTAGACCAATGGTTTCTTGGGGAAATTTTATTAGAATGTACCGTAGATTATGTTTCTGCTATACGCTTGATCGATTAAATATTTGACCCGCCGTAATCGACATACTTCGGACTCGATATTTTTTGAATTTTGATTTCTTAGATTTTTGATTTTGATATTGTAGAATTTATCGATATCCCTTGTTAGGACCCGTTTCGATTGCGATATCTATAGCAGGGTGCCCACAGCCTATGCGCTTGCCTCGCATTCGTTGTTGTTTTACGCATAGACATTTCCGCGAAAGTAGAGACTCGCGCAAAGAACAATTGGAAAAACCATTCTGTATTTTTCTCTCTTCTGCCTCTTGCAATATTATTAAATGCAACAATAGATACGTAAGCGTTGTCTCCAGCGTAAACTTAGTTGTTGGCGACGAATGTGCATCAGACAGCCACAAGCACACATAACCAGGCATACAATTTTTTTTTTTCTATTTGTTGGGGTGGTTGCTTCATAAATATTTTCTTCATTTGTATTAGTGACTACGCGGCCGTAAGCTGTCTCTGTGCATCTCTAGTCTATAGTCTTTATAACTATTTTGGAAAGTCACTCCCATGCTTTTCCAACCCTAGTTCCCAGTTTACTTTTGGATAAGAGCTTTGCGCATCATAAATAATAATTTTTTGGTCTTCAAACTTAACTTAAATCTGATCACTCTGCTAAATTTTCAAAAATATTTCAAAAATGTTTTGAAAAAATAATAATCTTTGTTTTTGTGTCTGGTACAAACCATTTGGAGTTGATTTGCTCTCGTTAATCTCACTTAGTCCGTGGCTGGTGTGATAATTAGTTGGTCACCCTTGAAATGCATGCCATATAGGCGTATAGTCTGACCGACTTGTTGGGTCTAGACAATGAGATTTGCATGAAACAATGAGACTTGAATTATTAATTAAGAAATTAATTGTGCAATGTGGACAAGTACAGCGGCAACGACAACAAGCGTAGACTTTATGGGTGACTCCGAACTTGGCCCCAAGGCATTCCAGGCCACGCGCTTTCATTCTGGTGCTTAGGGGAATTCAATTAGCAAGTCACATTGTATGGCAATCAATGATGACTGGGCTGGGATGGGGAGATATATACATTTTTGCTTCCGATGATGGCCATTGTCCAGCTTCAACTTTTTTATTTTTTATCTGCTTAGTCAGACCCGAGATGGAGACATTTGCATTTTTCTTACATACTCATCCAAGCCGGATATTATTATTGATGCACCCGTGCTGTTTTGTCCGAGATGAGTCCGCAGTTTGGACTGAATTTTCAACAAAAGCGTTGTTTTTTATAGAGTGCGTAATCTCAGAGTCTCTTTCTCTCTGTGGCGCATTACAAGGCAGAAAATAATCAGGAAATAATTTAATTTTTTAAATTGCACAATCTACACGAGTCGTGACCTGTGTCCATTCATTGTCTTTCACTGCCAAAATTATTAGTTGTGTGAGTAAACTAGAAATGCAATTTTCATTTCAGAAAATCTCCATGTGTGTTTTTCCATTTTGAATAATATGTTATTTTCTCTTTAAGTCTTTGATGTTCATTTGTGTACAAGCATATTTTCTCTTTGCTCTTTCTACTACCGATTCAATTTTCTTGCTTGATTGCATTTAACTTTTTGATTTTTTTTTTGCTTTTCTCGAACGAAATCTTTTGGCGTGAAATTGTTTTTCGCTTAGACTTTCATGATCGATTTTTGTAGCAGGATTTCTGGGAGGGCCGCTTGTGAAGTCTGTGGCAAATTATTATTTGCTTTTCTTATCGAAATCTTCTTTTCAATGTCACCGATATTTTTCGTGAAATAGTATGCTAAAACTTACTTACATTATTTTCTTTTGCTCTTTTTAGACTCTGTTCGCTGACAATAACGCGTCTCTCCATCCTGTCAACGCTGCCCGGTGACACCACCTCACTGTCACTGGCCGTTAAAATGCAAAGCTCAAAGCGCACACTGCGTAGCCATGAAATTCCCATCAATGGCTCTGCTCTGACTTCCTCATCCTCCAAGGAGGCAGCAGCCTCTTTGCAGGGCAATTCACCGCTATCCAATGTCGGCGGTGGATCATCGCTCATTGGAACACCTGGCAATGTGGGTAATGCTGGCATTGGCACCACCTTAGGCGTGGCAGTGCCTCTGACCGAGACCGAGCTGGACTTGCACTTCAGTCTACAGTATCCGCACTTTATCAAGAGAGATGGCAATAGGTAAGTCCTGTGGATGCAAAGCATATAAAGCTTATCTTTGACCCCGTTGCTCCATTATTATTCCAGACTGGTTATTTTGCTGCAACGCCGCAAGAAATATAAATCCCGCACCATTCTGGGCTACAAGACTCTGGCCGAGGGCATTATACGCATGGATGCAGTTCTACAAAAATCCATGGATATGATTATCGAGTTAACTGCATCGGGCAAGAATGGCAGACCGGGCACCGTGGTGGCATGTCTGCGTGCCGAGCGCGTATGCTCCATTCCAGTTGACCATGACAATAAGAACAACAACAGCGTGCTGCTGGCAGGTGAGGCCCTTAAACCAATTTGTCATGTCATGGCAAAGGAATTTATTGCCAAATTCATAATGCAACAATAAATAAGCCCATGATTCCACAACTCAGTCAAGTTTAGAGAAGTGTTAATGACGCAAACTGCGGCAATTAATGACCAAAGTGAAGGAGGCGAGGGAGTGCTTGACTGATGAGTTGCTATTGCTGTTGTTGTAGATCAGATGTGCTCCCAATTTCAGTTGATGTTTATGGTAATTGCTTGTGAAACAATTCTCGAGCTACGAGTGGCGTGACGTCAGTCGCAGCATACTCTCAGTGCACAGTGGGTTAGAAATTTAAAATATTTTTTTATTGAGTCCCGTTTCAAGTGCTAGATCAACAGCCGAGTCGATTTCGCCATGAACGACTGTCCGTGTGTCTGTCCCTCTGTATACTTGCATGCAGATTAAGTTTATTTTCCATTTTTGCCACGCCCCCACAATTTAGAAAAAACGCCATATCTCCGACAGATTCATAAATAGAATGTTCTGGACTTAGTAATCAGAAGTACCAAAGGATTGGTAAAGATCGGATGATCGATAGTCAAGTTATGAACAAAAGAAAGTTCGCTGCTGCAGAGCAGTAGCAGAGCTGCTTTCAGCTGCTACTGCAGCATCAAAATTCATAGTGAGCATACGCTTCAAAGGTATATTTTAATCGGGGTTTCTCGTGTGTATACTCCGTTCCCCAAATGCGGTAGCTTCACATGTTAAAGGCGCCGCTGAGTAAGAAATAGGTCTCGTCGGTCATTCAAAATTTCGGTTTAAAATGCTTAAAAAATGCTTAAAATTCAAGCCAAAGAAGTGGGCCAGAAAACAAATTTTTTGGCCAAGCTTTTAGCCTAGCTAGAAATCTGAAACTTACCAAGATATTAACTTGTAATTACAGCCTAATTCTCAATTCCACTTATCAAAAGTAATTTCGCTTCTATTCCGAAACGTTTTCATTTTCGTGCTCTGAATTCCAGTTGTTTCGGTTGTTTACTTAAATGAACTAGTGAAACTACATCTTTTGAAGATAAGCAAATTCGACTTGATTTTTATTTCGACAATAATAAATACAACACACTAGCAGGAGCTATAATAATTGACAGCTCAAAATTGCAGAAGACCGGAATAATGCTCAGCTTAGAGCCAGTTTTGTGAAACTGCAACATATACTGTAGACTTTGTAGACTGTAGACATATGCATAAATTAAAATTTGAGTTTATTGTGCAATACAGTCTAGCACATTGTATCTCCTTAGTTGCCATCACATTCAAATAATAAGTCGCAAGAGAAATTAGCACGATTCTGTACCAAACTATCACTTATAATGCTCTGGCAACACTTTTAACCAACGATATACGAGTATCGATTGATAGATGCCTATCGAACTGTTCGGAGCTTGGAGATGCAGTTGGCAGCTCAAAATTGCAGTGGACCAAATCAATATTCAGCTTAGTCAGTTTTGATAAAACCAAAAATGGATCCTTTAACGGAAACAAAAGATTCGGTACAAACCAGCACCGGAACCGAAATACTATTGGGTTTGATTCCCTGATTGCAAGGGTATAGGCCTGATTAATCATCTGTTCATGTGCTTCATACAAACTAATTTTGCTTACACAATAACAATGCTGCAGGCGAAAATTGAAATATTTTCAGGCAACTCTTTAACCTTTAAATAACTATTGAAATAGTCGAAGCTTTCGCGATGCGAAATTCTGAACTTTTATTTATCAAGTTATTCCTTTCAAACTTCAACTGATTGAATTTGCATGTAGTGTCTCCAAAATGCAAGGCTACTGACAAAAGTTGAGAGATTTTTGCCGTTCCGATTCGGCGTTATACTTGTTGGAAGAAGCACATAAGCCAAGAGATTGAGAGGAGCTCGGCTTTTGCCCTTTGGGCTGTGTCAAACCAAATATTATTTTTATTAGCGCCAAGAATATTTAAAGCATACGATTTTCCTTTCCTAAAATATAGTAGGCGACATTATTCTTGACACTTTGCTTATAAAGTCCTCCTAGTTCTCTAGAGATTTCTGGAACACTCCCATAGTCTCTGAGATCGACGCAAAGTCTCTAAAACTGACGGGCTGATCAATAATATTAATGCTTTAAAGGTCTGCGTGTTTTATACATTTGCATATAATCTTTTTACCCCTTTTTTATGAATCGCTGGCCCACTGTGCACCGCCAAGAGATTTCCTCATGGCAACACAGCAGCCGTTCAATTTTAATGGGGGGAAATGTATTATTGAAAATATTTCTTCTTTTTGAGTAACTTTTGGGAATTGTGTGAGAGAAAATTCAATTATGAAAACAACGTAAAAGAGAGGGTGAGAAAATGTATTTAGCATGCGGTTTACCATTGCCAGCAGCTGTTTGCCATCGCACATCCTCAGGATGGACGATCGAAAGATGGAAGTGGCTGCCCTACAGCCACATTTCAAAATGTTGCGATTTGATAAAAGTTTCTTTAAACTTTTTGTGGTTTAAACTGTTGAACTCTGCTTTTGGCAGTACAAGGACTGAGTTGGTCCAAGGTAAAGGCCACCACAGTTTACAACAAAGTGGCGTGTTAATTTGCTCAGAGCACTCCTTGAAAATGGTTGCCCTGATGAAAAATGCATGACATGAAAATGGGCTTTGGGACATGTTTTGTGGCATTCTTGGCCACGCCAAATTTTTGTTGCAATTTCCAGCGGATGACGATGCAGTTTCTTCTAGTGATGAAAGCATGTGACACTTTGCCCTAAAAATGAGAGCTAAAACGGAGATAAAGAAAATTATGAATAAAAATCAAGGTGTTTGCACTCCAGCTTTATAAAATGGTTCCTTTCTTCAACCATTAATTTAATACCTTCGCCACACAGAAGATATGTGAACGGGTTGTTGCCACCGGCTATGTGACCATCAAAAAAAATGTTGTTTGTCGCGGCTTTCCACTTGGCAGCTGGCCAAATTGTGGTTGTATTTTGTTAGCTGCACTGCAAAACCAATTGGGACAACAAGACATGTTGAGGGTCAGCACTTGAACCCCAAACAAAAGGGGGCGAACGAACAAAAATGAACTATAAATGTCACACAGAGACACAGACAGCTCTTAAATTACTTTGGGGCTCGCTTTCTAATTTGCAAAAACGAAAAAGCAAAAATACACAAAAAAAAACCTTTTTACCTCAACCTATTTTGTGTATTGATTTTCTCTTTATGCTAACCGGCCTTCAACAAGCTGCTGCTGCTGGCATTTTCAAGGGAGGCCTCTGCGCTGCTTGTTGAATGCCACCCGGCACACCTGCACTCTGTTTCATGCCCAGAACCCGCAGGTACCTACCAGTGCCGAGCACCATTAGCAGTTGGACGCTCCTTTCACAGCAGCAACTTGATTGTGGGCGGGCTTTTAAACTAGTGGCTCATTTAGCATATTCCATGAATATTCCATGAAATTCAATGGGCTTCGTTGTGGTCTCCCCCCGCAGACACACCCTTATGTACTAATAGATTGGTTCGAGACCCACACAAAGGACATAAACTAATGACCATTGATCTTTCAATGGAATACTTAATATTTGAACTAAAAGTCAACGAATAAGTTTTCTTATTATTCCCAATTCCTGATTTTAGCTTTATTTAGTTCCAAAAGACCACATCGACTATAGGGATTAACTAAATTTCTTCTTTTTGATTAGCGGTGTCTAATGGATCTTTGAGTGACACTGTCAATTGGTGGTGTTGCCCGCCCGCCACCCCTGGCGCTACTTGCTGATGACAGCTCTGACATTTTTTGTGTCGTTGCTGTTGGTGCTGTTGACAACGACAGGAATTAAGTCATTTGTCCTTGTGTGTGCGCCAGAGATAAGCGTTGTGGCTCTTCTCCTGTATCCGTCGTTGTCGTTGAGTGTTTAATGGCAAAATGCGTGAATTATGTCGAGAGAATTGTTCACTTTTATCATATGTCGCTTCGCCTTCACTCTCCTGCCCGTCACCCAAGGTCAAACTAATGTACTTGGTGTGCCACTTTTTTGGTGTGTTGTTTATCTGGCTCCCGCATGGACAGACCATAAACATTAAATCAATGTCGCTCGTCGCTTTTCAATACGCTTTTCATTACTCATACGCAGCGTGCCACAAGAGCGTGGGATGTTAATGTGTTTGTGTGTGAGTGGATGAGATGAGGGGTTTGCCCATGACACATCTCTTTTGCCTTGTTCCCATGTGAAAAACACTTTTCGTGGAAATTTGTTGAAACTGAGTTAGCCACAATATTTACTCGTTTCGCGGAAATGTTTGTCAGTATGCAAAAGCTCTTGACAGGATGCGAACAGAGAGGGATCAAGATGTTATTTTCCAGCACGGCGTCTTAAAGAGAATTGTTTTTTTTTTTTTTGTAGAACTCAGTAATTGAAAGCAAGCTAAATTTGATATTAAAATTTAAGTCAATCAAGAAACAATATTAAGTCATTTCACCCATTATACTCATTACCACTGCAAACATTTTGTATCGCCCGAGAGTGGTTACGGGATATCTATCGATATTTCTATCGATATTGAAAAAAGTTTCATTTTTGTAAAAAGGAATCGATATTAAAATATCATTTACAATTACTAACTCACTGAGTTCGAAACCTAGAGATCAAAGACCTATAATTTTGAAAAAGGTTCGGTCCGGAGGTTCAATCCCATTGGAAAGACTAAAGTTAGATTCTTAAGGTTTTGGTTCAAAGCTTGGTTCACGGAATCAATATTTTTTCGTTTTGTAAATGTTATATTTTAGTTAAAAAATGCATGTAACTTTTCGTATCATTAGTTTTTGGAAAATTTTTTTGTGGTTTTTTTTATGTCACTTTAAAAAAAATTTCCAAAACATTTCCAAAATTTGTGGGGCCACAAAACTAAGGGCAAACAATTTTTTTTTTTAAATTCATATTTCGATTAAAAAGGCAATTGACCAAAGATATTTCTTTCATACTTAGTCATACTTTTGAAAATAGTCGAGTTCTGGTTCACAAACTTAAAGCACGTGTTGGTCAAAAGTCAGATAATAAGAAGAGATAAACTATATATAAACAAACAGCTGTATTTTTTTTGGGGCCAATATTCGGGTGACTTGCAACACCCAGCGGCTCAGAACACCCCATCTTCCCCTACACAAATATATGGATTTGATTTGCCATTTTACAACTTGATTTATGCTTAATTTATTTTACGATGTAATATGCCGAGATTGAATTTGATTTTGAAATGACAGTAAAATTACTTTTATCCGTTCATGAAATAGTGATAGTTCTATGAGTTCTAAAAAAAAAACTGACTGAAGGGATTCTCTGAACCGAATCTTTTTCCTAGCAGAGGTGGTCCGGGGTCCGATCCAAAATTTGGTTCGATGTACCCAAAAACCCGAACTGAACCGGTTCTCAGGGGTACTAGTTTGAAACCTTGCAAAATATTGATTGAATGAATTTATAAAGATTTTCCAAATGTAATGTTTCTTAATTGTTTATTACAAAAGAAGCTGTTTCAACTTATTCATAAATTTATGTTGAAGGAAGATGTTCTTTTCAGAAATCATATCTTCTTTTTTAAATTTTTTGTACAAAAAATGTATTTACTAATACAATTCATCATCTTTTAATATAAACAGTTCGAAAAGCTGAAACAAAAAAATAAAAATATCACCAATCAATAATCGATATCCGACATATCGCCTTGAAAAAAATTGATAATATCGAAATTTCGATATTACTTCCGGCATCCCTAGTCGCAGTCTGATTATTTTATGACGCGGAAGAGTCTTCTGGAAGTGTCGCTAAAGAGTCTTCCAGACGAATCGCAAGAAATAACTAGCAATGTCGCAAAAAAAAAGGAATTTTGTGGTCGGTTGTGGTTTAGCGGCTAGTGTGTGCGCCCGCTGAGCAAGATTTCGTAGGTTGAATCCCGCCTCAGGATATCTAGTGAAAAGTATTTTCTTTGAAAAACTTACTCACCCGCTCACCTTCACTAGCTGTTCGCGACAGCTTAGAAGTAACTAGCCATGAAAAAGCATCTCAAACTGCCGTTCGGATTCGGCGGTAAACTGTAGGTCCCTTTCTCTTGTGCGAAAATTATAAGCACTTAAGCCAAGAGATTGAGAGGGGATTGGCTTTGACCCTTTGGGCTGTGTCAAGTTAAATATTATATTATTTTTGTTGGATATTTTATATCAGCTGAATATTATTATTACACTTACAATTGGACTTGACAGGTTTGTGGGTTCGATCCCGCCTCGGAACATCTAATGAAAAGTTTTTTCTTTGAATAAACTATACACCCGGTCACGCCTCTCTGCTGTTGGCGCCAGCTTTGTAGTAATTAGCCATGAAAAGCTTCTCAAGCTGCCGTTCGGATTCGGCGTTAAACTGTAGGTCCCTTTCTTTTGTGCGAAAATTAGAAGCGCACAAGCCAAGAGATTGAGAGAAGCTCGGCTTTGGCCCTTTGGGGCTGTGTCAACGTGACAAGCCTTGGGGCTGTGTGAACTAGACAAGCCATTTTACTTATTATTTAAGAACTCACTTGTCCGCACTGTTCAAAGATAATAGTTAGCACTCATTCGCTCTAAAACTTTTCTCTTCCTGCGTAACGTTTTTTCGCGCAAATGACCTAAGAATCGTGTATTCAGGTCGACCATGTAAATTGAATTTTAAAATGTAGTCATATGCCTAATGTCTATTCCTATCGGAAGGTTGCAAGGGTATAAAAACTTTGGCACAGACTAAGTTAGCTTAGCTTTTTGGTTTTAATAGCCTTCCGAAAACGAGTAGAATAGCCGCAAATCGAGTTAATTGCTGTTTCGAATTCCGCAAAGCGACAAGAATTGTCGTTTTTAAAACGTGTGCTGTAGAGCCAGTGGAATTAAAATTAATTGCTATTTAAAGCATTAAAATAGTTCCCCAAAGTTATTAATAGACAATTTACACTGGGGCTAAAGGCTGCCTTTACTGAAAATTGACGTAAAGCAGCCGGTAAAGTGTGCCTTTGCCATACAAAAAGGTGACGGTTTTGTTTGAAATTTGTTTGCCGGTAATTGTGCCGGTACTGTTTCAGCCGAAATTACGGCAGGTTTTTTTAGAGAAAGTTGGCCCTGAAACGAAAACTACTGACATCAAATTATTTGGTGAACAAGCAAGAACGTTATATCTACATCGAAGGCCACCAAGGGCCAATAGTGCGGCTTCCGAATCGGCTTTAATCAACTCCGGTTTTCGAACTTCTATCTGTGTCTGGACGGGATTCTCGGCTAAAAAGCGCCGTCGCCTGCCCGGTCCGACTCGCACTGTGCGGCTACAGGTTTTGCGGTTTACGAATCGGCTTCCTGGTCTGGCCCAACGACCAGACGCGCATGCGCGTTCCAACCAAGTCTTGGAACGGCTCCTGGCCACTGGGGGTCCCCAAGACAAGGTCGACCCGGCAGGATCTCTCAAGAGCGTCGCACTGCATCCGGTGGAGAAATGCCGTAGCGCACGCGGGTACGCGCCCACTGCTCCCACGACAAGGATCAATAGGAACCAGATCGGACCCGGCCCGATCCCACCAGATCGAAGCACTGCATCCGGCACAGAGCCCGAACGTGAAGGGCCACAAGCCTCAGCACCAAAAAAACATTCTGCGATAGTCTCGCAAAATGCTCGCATGCTGGTCTGCTGGGTAATACTATATGCTTTCAAACAGATTTTTCAAAATTTTCTCAAAATCATTATATCAAAACGAACATTAGCAAGGGTATTAAAACTTCGGCACAGCCGAAGTTAGCTTAGCCTTCTTTTTTTTTTTTTTTTTTTTTTTTGGTTTAGTGTAAGACTCTCAACAGAAAAACTAAACTGGAGACCTCATCAACTTGTCTGCCAACAAATTATTGTTACAGAGAAGACAAAACAAATAAACTGCTGTAGTGGAAAAGTCAAGTAGGAAACTTCTTAAACATCTTAGTCTTCTGCTCCACTTCACAATGGGCACATACACACAATACACGGCAATAACAAGGAATAAAGCTGCTGCTTTGGCCTTAATTAATCATCTGTGCATCAGGTTTTAAGTCTCTCCCCTGTCTGTGTCTTTATTTTAACTGAAACTGTCAAAAATTACACACACAACACACCCAAGAGCAGTCCCAAGCACGCGAGAGGCACCCACACCAATCACACCACAAGAAACCGGCCGGCGAATGGCTTTAGGTTAAAATGATAACGGCAGCAAAACATGCAAGCGAATAAACAAACAAACAAAAACAGCAATGAGAAATGGAATGGGAATGCGAACGTTTGGGGGAAAATACTCGTAGTGCAACAAGTGACTGGCGATGATGACACAAATCTTATCGCTACCATTCCACTCCAGAGTAAACATTGTAATTACAGACATGCGAAGACCGTCCGGAACTAGTTCAACTCATTAGGGATCTAAATCTCTGAAAGAGGTGGAGTTATAAGTGTACGCGAATTTAATTTATGTGGTTAAAAAAAGAGTCTGTGAAATACACCCAAGAGGCTGGAATTGCAAGAAAATTATTCTAGTCACAATTTGTAGTTAATATGGTATAAGTAAGTCAGAGACTTGTGGCGAATTTTTGATGACACCCACTTAGGTGGGTAGCTTAGCTGGTTCCTTTTGGGGAAATGTTTGAAACAGGCAAAAGGGATTACTAAAACAAGCCGATCTTCTTATTTTCGCGCAAGTGCAAGTGCAAGGTAAAATTCGAGAAGTTTTTTAATGGCTACTTCCTTCAAAGCTGACGCCAATAGCTAGTCAGGGTGAACGTTTGTGTCAACGTTATGTTAGATGCTCCTAATCGTAATTCGGGTCGGCCGAAGTTTAAATATACTTGCAGGTTGAACAATTTATATAAATAAAGGTGTTCAGTGATTTTCATACAAAAATTTTATTTCAACGCAATTAGCGACTCTTATTAACTGGCTACTGATCCAAGTGCAGCTTAGTCGAGCTTCTTTCGTTCAAAGAACTATATTGGTAGGCTGATTTATAATGCCCAACACTGATTATAATTAATAAACCAAACAACTACGTGCCTGAGAGAGTGCCAGGGCCTATTTAAGAGCTCCCCGCTCCACCGCCAACTTCCTCAATTCCGATTCCATTTCCACTTCACCTTCTCCACCACAACAATTAGGGGGGCCTCCATCAATTGCCCGAATCGAAGCGTAAAAATAGCTTAAATGAGCATTTCCCATGCCAGTGAGCTTTTGACACTTGTTTACCCATATCGAATCATTCATACATGTGTACTTATATAGATTAATATATATTTGTTTGTATGTATGTATGTACCATGTATGTGAGAACAAAATGAGTATTTGGCCGACAATTTTTTTTTTTTTTTGTATTGATTTGAGTAATTTCACTGAGTGCGCGGTGTGCTCATCGCTTAGGTGAGTAGGGCATTGACAGTTGGGAGGGGCGGCGCACCGGGTGGGGACAGCTCCTCTCCCACTCTCTTTGTCCGTTTTTGCTCGGCGGTGTCTGTTGCCGCCACACAAAACGTGTGGAACCTCGAGGCAACCCATTCATTTCGCTGTCAAGCGCTCAGCGAAGCGCACGGCGAACAAAACGTGCAACCACAAAGACGGAAAATAATATAAAAGAGATAAACAGATAAACCAGCAGCAACGACAACAACTGTGCTATCTTGTGATTAATTTACGAAACAAAAACAGTTTTTCTGTATGTGTTTTTTATTTATTCAAAACGCAGTTAAAACCAACTCCATATACACAAATTGTATTTAAATGAAACTTTTTAACAACGCAAAAAGCAACTGCCGGCACGTCCCCATATCAAGTTCAGTCAATCTACACTCAAACCGCTTTCAACCCCATTTCTTATCCAAAATATTTTGTTTTTGTTTCGTCTCAACAGATCGCGTTGCTGAGTACTCCGACGAGGACGAAGAGGCTGAATTCAGTTCCGGCGAATTTAACGAAGACGCCAACGAACTGGGCATTATACGTGGTTACGATCCGAAACGTGATTACAATTCGGCCAAGCATGACATGCGTAAATATCGCAATAAACAAAGAACAGGCATTGAGGATTGTGCATTAGTTGGACACCATCCGGAACAACATCATCCTGTGGTGGACAGTGACAGCGAATTCGAAATGAAGGACAAGAGCTCATCCCGGGCCAAGTTTAGTCGGGTAAGTGAAAAGAGTGATGTACACTTCAACAGCTGTGTGGCCCAAATTATGGCAGCAGCAATCACTGTGTAAGGCAGTCTGCGCTAGTGACGAAAGCAAACACTAAGTGTGATGCGAGAGTCTAAATAGAACGAGATTTGTACATATATTCCGATCAAAAGCATGGGTTTACCTAATACTTTGACTTTTCAACACTCAATTTAATCGATATCGTTTAAAAGTTTTCCCAAACATTGTTTTACCGTTTTTAAAAACAGTTGGTTCAAAGCCGAAACTCGGAATTCGAATTAGCTCGCAAGTGAACTTAGATCGATCGCAAAAGGTTTTTAAAAGCATAAAGCAAGCCTTTTGTAACGCTTAAATTATTCCTCTTATCATAGTAACCCATTTAATTGAATGGTCACTTTTGTCTTTAGTAACTTCTCCTTGTTCACCACTTTAAAAGTGTATCGTAAGCACTTGTTCTCACTAACTCTTTACTTTTAATTCGATACACTACTTTCTAAAACTTTTTTTTTGTTGAGTTTTTTTAAAAGAACTTGTGTAATCGAAAAAAAAGACTTTTCCCGCTTGTGTGATAACTAGCCCCTTTATCGGTTGGCCAAATCGATATGGGGGCGGTGTGACCTAGCTTTATAGTCTCGGATATCAAGGTCAAAAGGGATCGAAACCTAATTTTAGCAGACTAAAATTTTTAAAAATAAAAACAAAAATTGTTTGGTTAATTAAAAAAATTAAACAAAAAAAAACCCTCCTCTTTTTACTTTTGAGGTTCCGTAACCCGCACTCCCCATTCGCCTTTCCTCACCACCCACGTAACCCGATTTTTATGACTTTGTTGAAAATTTAAAAAAATAAAATCTATCGCCTTTACCCTTCGATCTGAACCAAGCTGTCTTAGGATACGTCCCGAATTTGCTAAATCTGTTTGGAATTCTTTTAACTATCTAGTCCGAAAAGTTGCCATCGCATTCACCTGTTGTCTTTATCGGTCTCAAGCCTTAAAACTTCTTAAGTATAAACTCCCAGTTTGGCCTCAAGTCACCGGAAAGGTATTTTTTCCGAAGTATCGAAGGTAGAGCAGTCCGAACAGTTTCAAAAACTCGATTATTATCTTGGATCGCCCTTAATTTCACCCTACACCTTGAGAATGTCGCAACTAACCCTGAAATCTGCTCGAAAAGTCATGTATTCGTACTTTTGAAGTTGCGGCATATCCAAAATGATGTCAAAAACTTCTTTTTGTTCTAGGATCGCCCCTAATTCCACCGAATCTGAACCCTTTAAGCCCATTCGAAAGTCTAACAATAGGAAATGTTCTTAAATCTGTTCAGAAAGTAATTTTCTTGGACTTTTGAAGTTAAGACATACTATTTGATGTAAAATAAAGTTAGGTCCGTTGGGTTCGAACATATTATAAACTATTAGTTCTAGTTTGTAGAGTTATTGTTTGTTTGAACTAGCTCTATTTGGTCTAGCTCATGGTATAACAACTAAGGAACAAATGTACGAAAAACGTTCGTGCTTTGCGTAGTTTTGGTGCAAAAGCAAGAGCTCAATACTCCAAAAAAATCTGCGCCGTACCATGTTTGTTGTACCATGGTCAAGCTAATCCTTAATATATCGAAAGCTTCTCAGAGAATGCTATTTCATAACGAAAAACTTTTTACAATGTTATGATGAGATACGGAAACAAATCGATTAGCAACTTTCAAAGAAGAAATGCTGACTTACGACAGGCATATTAAGAGATTGGTGGACAATTGCAGGAGGTGTACAGGATCACATGTTTCATAAATCCAGCATCGATAAGGACTTATCAAAGCAACGAACGATTAGCTTCAAACTCATTTTATAAGCTAAGCATACAAATTTATGAAAGTCGGTCAAGCCCGACTATAACAAACTCTGTACCTGTGAAGTGCTGCGCATCACCGTTGCGACAGGGGCTGCCCATAATTGTTTGTTTTCCTTATAACTCGACAACCGTTCATCCGATCTTTATCATTCCTTTGGCGTATCGATAAATAATCCTAATTACTAAATATGTCCAGAAGGAACGAACCTTCTGTCTATAAAACTGTGGGAGATATGACTTTTTTTCCAATTTGCGGGGGCGGGGGGAAAAAATTGAAAATATACTTGATCTGCCTGCAAGTATAAGAAGCATATGTTCCATACATTTCGTACCTCTATCTCTAACCATCTCTGAGATCTGTTTGTTCATACGGACATTATACGGATAGATCGACTCGGCTGTTGATGCTGATCAAGAATATATATACTTAATGGGGTCGGAGATGCTTCCTTCTGCCTGTTCCAAATTTTTGCACAAACTTAATATACTCTGTGTGCCTCTGGTACAGAGTATAAAAAAACTCTCAAATGCTAGGGAAGACGCTGGTACAAGCCGGTATCTTATACACTGGCGTTTATGGAATTATGGAAACCGCACCACTCCAAAAGACAAAGAAATTGATCCGTTGAATCGATTGAAGATTTCAATCAACATTATTATTTTATTTCAAATTAAGAAAATTTAATCAACGTATTTTTAGAGTGCTTTAAGAAAATACTGAAACATCGATATATCGATTATTTGTGGACTCGATATATCAAATATCGATTTTTCAACTTTTGATAAGTATTTCATCGATTTCAATATTTTAAAAAGATCGACTACCTTACCATTATATATCCGATCCAATAATGAAGATAACTTAAGGCTATTTTTTTGCCCAAAAGTTTTAAAAAGGAGCAACTTCCGGTTAGGTAGTTGATTAGAATCTTAGTATTGGTTGGGAAACACAAATAGACTGAACTGAATCAGTTTTACGCTCTCGGTTTTGGACTCTTGGTCTTGGTACGCTTGGACCCAAAGGTCAAGGTGGCACTTTGATTTTTTCTCTGAACCTTATTCCCATTATGAACCAAAAGATGTTCGATTTACCAAAACGGCTAAAAGAATCATTAGAAAAATATTTACATATTATATCAGCTAACAGCCACTTTGAATATTATAACATTAAGAATATTTTTCGTCAAAAAATTTGATAACACAAAACTATAAAGCTTAAACTTGTTTCCGTCTCTAGATTATTACCTAGCGTATAGAGGGGCATGTGGGTATTTACAATTTGGCAGCTAAAAATGTCATTATGCAAATCGAATAAATATCACATGCCGAGTTATCTATTATATAGATTACACACCCATTGTCGAGCGAAGAGAATGGTAGAGAGAGCAATAGAAAGTGATAAATTTGGAAAATGTTAGGTTGAACCACTGATGTCCGGCAATTAACTGGTGCCTTGGACTGAGACATTGCCACAAGTTATGCTGTACTATATTTTGGTTTATTTTGAAATTTGGTCACCTGACGCAATATACCTTATTGAGTCCCCGGGCCCACATGCTTGCAATTGTTTCCGCAAGCAAATATATTTTGTTTTCTCGATTTTATTTATACAATAAAATTTCAGTATACGAATTGGTCGAGATATTTTTAATACAGCACAAATAGCTGACAATTGTTCGGTTGGTGGTTGCCTGCCCTTGGCGTGTCGCTAGTTGACTCTGTTGGCATACTTTAAAGACCCTGAATAACTGCACTTGTTCAAAGACCCCAAGAATAAAGAACACAGAGAGAGACAGAGAGGGAAAGTCCTACCTCTGCCACGCAACAGTCTAGCTGTGGCGCCTTGAAATATGCAATGCGCTTCCCTTGATTGCAATCAACAGAAATAGACTTACACTTAACGAATGTCGTATGTCAACTACTCCCACGCCACATCATAAATTCTCTTTTTATTTGTAGTTTGAGCTATAATTGAAAAATCAATTTGATATTTGTGCATATACCATATACAGTCAAGGACTTACAATTGAAACACCTGAACAGAACAGGCAACAGTTTTTCAATTTTAATGCTATTTGTATGCCCATAGCTGTAGGCTTATTTTTAAGCAAAGGATAAGGGAAGCACTTTGCTTAAGCACATAGGCTTAAATATTTAAATAGCTCACAATCTCAGGGTAATTATGGACAGCTGACGGAGGTAATTTTGAAATGCCAGGAGGGAGAAGTATAGAATAAAGAGGAGGCTCTACCAGTTTTTTGTCCCAGCAACAACATCCGGTGCACAGGTGTTAAAAAAGCCTGCAGCTTTTATTGTCATTACTGTTTGCATAGGAGTAGACTAATGACTGCCCGAGCTGAGCAATTAAACTCTGAATCCTTAAGAGGTAATTAAGTTGATGGTTTTCGTTTTCTCCACAGACTATTATCACTGCAGCAGCGCAACTTTAAGCAAAAGATAGTGGCTTTGCTTAAGCGCTTCAAGGCCAGCGAAGAGCTAGAGGGTGAATCCCATCGTGGAACTGCAGCCTTGCGTGGCGAACGCGATTTGGATGCACTCTTCCAGGAGTTGGAGTCACTGTCGTGCTGCGAGGGCGATGACTCCGGACCGGACATGGATAGCATATCGATTGGATCAACACCGAAACCATCTTTGCGTCCATTCTTTACCAATTCACGGATAATGCTGCATGACAGCGCCACAGGCAATGGGTGCGGTGCTGGTCTGGGCGTTGGCAGTGGCATTGGAGCTGCTGGTAAGTGTGGGGTTAAGGCGGGTATAGTACTTACATCTAAGCGTTTTGCATTTCTTCATGTTAATTGGAATTCATTAAGCGGTTTTTGCTCCAATTCCTGTTTGCCTTTTCAATGCGTTGCGTTTGAGTTTGTCGGCGAGTGCGTTTTCGCTACACGAACACAGAAACTAACACAAATAGAGCGTGGGAGGGGAGGATGCTAGCTTTCATCTCCGTTTCCGTTGCGAAATGTTACAGCCACGAACAGTAGGCAACACTATATTTCTGGTCTGTTTGTCTGTCTCTTCCGTTGCCATTGTTGGCAGTTTGGGTCAAGGCTGCAAAACAAAAACAAAAACAATGTCGCACATACACACACACGTACACGCAAAAGGCCATGCCACTTACATACTACAAAAACATAGTTAAGCAGGACAAATTGTTTCGCATAGTAAAGCACAAATGGACAATAAATTATTCTCTTGACCGTTTGGTCAATTTGTACACAAAATTCAGGGGGTTTTCCCCCTTTGCTATGCGAAATGAACCAAAACAAATTGGCGTAGTTTTTAAGTTTTTTTTTTTTACAATTAACAAAGCTTTTATCTGTAGCATACAATTTATTTAAAAACAAGAAAAACAAAACCAAAACAAAAACATTTTGCATGGCTTGAACCAAATTTCTCTTGCAGGCAACTCTGAGCGCAGATCATCGGATAAAAGCGACCAATTGACCAATTCATCTTACAATATTGATAATAACAAAAACCAAAAATGCATTCATTTAACAAACAATAACAATTCGGCAACAACACCAGGTCTGTGTAAATTACAGCAAATCCAAAAAAAAAAAAAAAAAAAATCAAAATTTTAGATCACCAAGAGCGACCCCAAAAAACTATGTATTATCATTCCATGTCCCGATTAAGTTCTCACACCTTTACTTTAAATTCAATTTGTGATAAATTGACATACACTCTGAAGGATCGATTTCCAAACATTATCAACATTTCATAGTTCGATGTTCCAATATAGCCTACGTTCTGAATAAAAAACGAGCACTTGTAAACGTTTACTCAAAAATGAGTTTTTAACAGTTAAACCTTAACAAAAACGTGCTTTAAATACAGTTATATGCTATACGGTAACAAGACCAGGGTAAGGGTTATAAATTATTGATCTCTTGAATCTGAACCCAAGCCGAGCCTCTTAAGCTTGTCTTCAGCCTTAAGAACTTAAATCTTTTTTACAAGAATTTTCAGGAATTTTAAAAATAAAATGTATATTCGTCATATTAAAGACTTGGGGGAGAGTTGGAAATTAGCGGGGAGATAAGAAAGCATAAATGTTTTAGCATTCCATTAAGCTACGTACAAAGATTTGATACAAATAATTGAACTTGATGCCGTTTAAATGCGGTCCGTAAAAAAAGCCTTAGGCTTTAATACAACTTCGAATCACTGAATCACTGAACCGAACGTTTTTTACAATTTCAAGGCAACCTTGCTTAGTACTGAAACAAGGACTGAAATCTTCTTCTTCTTCTATTTCCGATCCCTTGTGGAACATTGGGCATCAACCACTTCTCTCCTTCGAACTCTGTTGTCGGCCGTCGCTTTCAGTTCTCCCCAACTTTTTCCCGCTGCTTTTCGCCTCTGTACCGACCGTCCTTCTCCAAGCTTCTTTGGGTCTTCCACGTGACCGCCCGACTCAGTCCAACGGGTTCCATTCCATTGCCTTCCTTGCGATGTTGTCCTTCTTATTATGGTGTCGACAATCCATATTCGCTCGTTTGAGTAGCCCAGAGTTCCGTATTCTGTCAGGGCAAAATATGCAGTAGATGCGTCGTCGCAGGCAACGGTTTAAAAATGTTTGAAGTTTCGACATGTAAAAATGTAAAATGGCTTGACACAGCCCCAAAGGGCCAAAGCCGAGCCTCTCTCAATCTCTTGGCTTCTAATTTTCGAACAAGAGAAAGGGATTTACAATTTTACGCCGAATCCGAACGGCAGTTTGAGAAGCTTGGCAAATTACTACAAAGCTGGCGCCAACAGCAGAGACGGGTGACCGGGTGTAAGGTTTATTCAAAGAAAAAACTTTTCATTAGATGTTCCGGGGCGGGATCGAACCCACGACCTCTTGCACAGCCACACTACACGTTGGAATATGGAGAGCGTCGACACCACGTTGGACTTGAAGAGCCTGATTTTGAGCCAGTGTGGATTGGTCGAGCAACGCCAAACACACGCACATCCACATCCACGAGTTCCGTCCTTATCATATTTGACAGAAGGCATTCGATATGTCGTCTGTATAGTCCAGATGCAGCAGTCTTGTAGTCATTGACCACTCTATGCTGCTGTTGTTGGGAGCATGTCGCATTGTATCGAACACGTCTGCAACCAACATTATAAACAAAATGGGCGACAGAGCATATCCCTGCCGAACTACGCTCAGGACAGGAAAAGGCTGTGATAGCATTCCACCGTGAAGCACTCTGCACTGGTCGCTCTGATCAGAGAAATAATGCCTCTCCTTCGCAGTCCCTGCCATATGCACTCCCTGCTAACACTGTCGAAGGCTTTAGCGAAGTCCACAAAGGCCATGTGCAGGTCCAAGTTGAATTCGGTGCATTGCTCAATCAGAATGCGCACAGTATTTATGTGGTCCTACGACCCCTGTCTGAGGACTGAAATGATGTTCAGAAATCACCAATGGCTTCAGAGCTTCTGGAGAAGAATTATTAGGTTCTGACTGAAAATCATGATTCAATAACAACAAGATCTGCCACTCATGCTCTAGAATTAATCGATTTATAGAAAGCAACCATATCAGTTCGATATACCGGACTGCAGAATTGAATCATCGAATCAACTGAGAATATCAAAGCTGCTTAATTCGTCACCTTCTATATTTTCATCATGACTGCTGAACATGAAACGGCTGCCATGATATCAGTACCAACCCTTCCACATCAGGGCGGATGCAGTGCTGATGAGAACTGAAGGGAAGTTTCAGTAGCAATTACTTACTGCTACAAACTGAATGATTCATGAATCGCTAGCGCTTCTTTTCTTATATTTTTTGATAAGTTTTGAGAACTATATTCTTCTTGAAGAGTATTTCCTGCTGCGTTCACTTTAAAAGAAACACATAATAACAAAAACTAAAATTATCGTTAAATCTTTTCAGAAAAGCAACTAAAATTAAAATATAAACTAACTAAATAAAAAGCTTAAGCCCGAGTATTATAAACATTTTTACCACTTGGTAATGCCAAGTTAAACGTGTTGATAGTTAGAATACTTTTATACCCTTGTAATATAATTGTTTTTAGATTGTTCAGATGACATGTGGTACACACATACTCGTTCGTAAATTCTTGGTGACAAGTGGATTATCACTCTGTCACTTGTTTTGACCGTTTCTATGCTCCGAGGCGCTTTTTATACTCTGTATCAAAGGTACACAGAGTTTATTAAGTTTGTGCAAAATTATGTAACAGCCTAAAGGACGCATATCCGACCCTATGAAGTATATATATTCTTGATCAGCATGAACTGCCGAGTCGATATAGCCATGCCCTTCTGTCCGTCCGTCTTTCTGTCAATTCGTACGCATATCTCAGAGATGGTAAGAGATGGAGGTTCGACATGTACATATGTCACAAAAACTTCTTTTACTTGCAGGCAGAACAAGTTTATATTTAATTTGTGCCCGCAATTTGAAAAAAAAGGTCAAATCTCCGACAATTTTGTATGTAGAAGGTTAATTTCGTCTGGACAAACTTAATAATTAGGATTATTTATTCATGTTGGTGAAGATCGAATGAACAATGGTCGAGCTATGAGAAAACGAGTGTTCGCTGCTGCAGCGCAGCGCTGCTTTCTGCAGGTACTGCCGCAGCAAAATACATCCTGAGCATACACTTTCGTTTGAGTTGAAAAATGTGTCACAGTCAGGAATTAATTAAACGAATTTCCCTTCCAGTATCGGTTCCGAAAACGGTACCCGGATTTTTATTTCGGTATATTATTTAAGTGTAATTAAAACATAGAAACAAT
Source organism: Lordiphosa collinella (assembly GCA_018904265.1). Classification (NCBI taxonomy): domain Eukaryota; kingdom Metazoa; phylum Arthropoda; class Insecta; order Diptera; family Drosophilidae; genus Lordiphosa; species Lordiphosa collinella. The sequence continues at coordinate 205,347 of JAEIFV010000326.1, forward strand.
TATATTACGAGCTGCTGCAACGCCAGTCCGACTTGATCTGCTGATCGCAAGCAGCGAAAAGCAAAAAAGCAAAGGAAACGTTAACCGACAACTTCTGGCGCTTTTTGCTTTTTGTCAGAAATCAGTTTGTGTGCTTGCTTCGACAGCGACTTCTGATTTTTCTCAGAAGCAAAAGCAACAATTCATATTGAATAGTTGAACAAAGTTCAAACTGGGAAAAATTTTTTGCGACTTTTGCTGCTTCGACTGAAACAATTTAAACACTGGTATTAAGTATGAGTTTTTGATTTTTTTTCTGGGTTCATTTAGCGATAAAGTGAGCACAAATTTAAAAACGAATTTTTTTCTGAGTCAGAGAATGTGCTTTAAGAGCCCAAGAACAGATGCAAGAAAATCAGGCAATGACATCCTCTGTTTGCGTTACAATCATCTGAGCAAAATTATGATAACCTCATTCCGGTAAATGATTTGAAACGGTTTCTTTCGGTTAAAGGTGCCTGATTAATAAAACCCAAATACGCTTGCGAATGAACCACTCCACAGCTCGGAGTTGAATGATGCTTTATTTGGCTTTTGGTCTCGTTTTCTACAATTTCTACAAATACCCCCACGCACCACATTACAATGATTGTGTCACGTGGTGGCTGTTATTGCTAACGGATGTATCTCTTTTTTAATGTTTGTTTGGATAAGATTATTGGGGTGTCCCGTAATGATAGGGAACTTTCCTTCGAGTGTATGTTAATTATTTAGAAATATCTTTAATCCCTTGTCCTGCCTCACACTCACGCACACACACACTCACACTTACACGCATACGCACACTAGTGAATGAGTAGGAGTCACTCTGTTTATGATTTGTGCATCGTGCGTTGTTTATACTAAAATAAATGTCTAAAACAGTGTGTGCATGCTAGAAATAAATCCCCCAACCTTAAGGTGGGTAAAGCCAATTAAATCCCAATAGACGTCAAACCAAAAGAAAAACTTTTAGCACCCCCCTAAAATTACAACCAAGCCGTCTTTCCTTGAAGTTCTCTTGGTTGCCCCTTTTTCATTTTCATGTCGTGCGCCTTTTTGATTAATTGTTGGACACGCTACCAAAAAGTAGGAAAAATACACCCCAATTCTCCTCGAATGACGACCACAATGTCACATCACCTTCACGGACGTGGGCGGTGGCAATATAAACTATAAAAAGAGCTTTAATTATACAATATTTTCGGTCAGCATTGTTTTTATTGTTATTATTTATTTACAATACTTAATGCTCCTCGGCGTGTGTGGAAGGTCCCCAGCTACGTACGCAAGCACCTTGGAATTTGTGCTGGGCCCCACTTGATGGTTAACCAAGTTTCAGTTTAGTTGCTTAGTGATTGCTCTTTATTGTTCGGTTGCTCACTTTTGTGCTCAGAACAAAAAAAAACAATTTAGAAAGCTTGGCATTGCCGCCGTCCCGTCTGAAAATATTGTCTGTGCATGACTTCCCCCTCATAGTTTCACCTCTCACACATCTCAGCATCTCCCTACATCCCTCCAGCCGTTATCTCAATCACCCAATTCACTAATTCGCCTTTGTCCTGTTCACAGATCGCGGCGGCAATGACAGCTCTGGCAATGAGGCCAATGCAGGAGGCCACACAGATGGCCAGAATTCGGATCCGCAGAACAGTCCGCCTCGCGGTGATAAGGACTACATGCGTCTGCATCAGCAGCAATATCAACAGCTGACCCCAGTGAGCTCAGTGGCCGCCAGCATGGGCAGTGGCGTTATCACACCCGCCCAAACTGAAAAGCGTTCGCGTCTCTTTCGCACTTCAAGCAATACGCCGGGTATTGCTATTAGTAGCGCTAACAGTGGCGGTGCCAACAGTGGCGGCGGTGGCGGCAAAAGGAAGCATACCCTGAGTCTGAGCGCTGAGCCGAGATCGGTACTGGAGACCTGCCTGTCGCCCACTAATGTAGAGCCGCGAAAACTGCTGCTCGATCAGCTGAGTCGTGTGTTTGCCGGCGAAGACAATGCCATACCAGAGGTGGTAACAATTATCACTCCACCCGAGGCACTAGGTGGAAGCGGTCTGCTGGCCAAGCTGGTCACACTATTTGCCAACTCTTTCAAGCCGGCTTTTGTGCCACAGAACACGGCCGAGGTCAAGGCTGTGCTGCAGGCGCTGATGGCCAAGATACAAAAGTAGTAAGTTATTTCACCTTTACCACTGACAATTCCCCTCGAGAATTCATTACTCATCTATTTTCCAGTTGCAACTCCAATGCCAAACCGCCGCACACAGTCAAGTTGCTGCTAATTGGAGGTGATTGGCTGCAGGGAGCTACTCTGCGCCACTATGTTGAACTGTTGGGAGTACGTCCGCCAGACTGGCTTAATCATCTGCGCTTTTACCTGGTGCCCATTGGTAGCAGTTGTGGCAGTGTGGCTCGTCATCTCAGCCAGATGGATCAGGCATACGCGGCCATGTTTGGTTCAGACAATTGGACTCAGTTGTGCGAACGAGCGGCGGCTACGGCAGCGATGGTCAGCGCAGTGACTACAGTGAATGCTACGGCCTTGACAACCAACTTGGCCGATGAGGCGGGTGTGGCCAAGTCAGATATTGCTGAGCTGGTGCAGCGCATTCAGCGCTATTTGCATGCGGCTGGACCATGTACACAGATTCCGATTGCCGAGGCCATGGTTAACTACAAGGATGAGGACTCCTGCCAGATCTTTGTGCCGTTTGTCAGCGTAAGTTTAAAAAAAAAAACAATCTAGCTTGTGTCCATTGCGAACGAACAAACTTAGCGTGAGGTTCATTGTAAACGCTGTTTCGAGAGTGACTGACTTATACTCATCGTAGGCGATCGCGGTACTCACGAGCTCTTCTTGCTTTTACTTCGCCTGTCTGGAAGTATTAAGATCTATGTATAATGAACTTATAAGTTTTAACAGCAAGCTTGAGCTTGTTAAAACAATAGCTCAAGGTTGTGATTAATTAAAAATGGTTCGTCATTCAGTCCAATTTGCGGCAAATGTTTACTTAGAGGTAATCCGCACCAAAATTCTGAAACTATTTTTCCTCGATGGTTGAAATTTTATAATACACCAAAAACCGCGAAATTTCCAAAATTATACCGTTCATCCGATTGCAATGATACTTTGGGGAATGAATGAACGTGTCAAGAAACTCAGCTGAGTAACTTGGTTCAGCATTTACACTTGTCTGAGAAGCTTATTTGACTCAGTTACAAAACAAATGGTTCATTGAGCGCTCTGCTGTGCGGTCAGTTCAATTTGAGCCGATTCTGTTACACCTGAGCGCTCAGCTGAGTAGGCTCAGACTCCTGTTTACACGGGCTGACAGATACTCAGATACAAAACTCACCTGAGAGATCAGGTCGTGTAAATCGGGCTTTAGCTAAAGATTCCATTTCATCTTCATCGAAATATAAACATTAAAAAGAATCATTGATTGTGACTGAAGTTTAATTTTCATTCTTTTCAGGATGTGCGCATTGGCTATCTGGATGGTGCGCAGGCCTCGCTGGATCTCGAAGAGAACGCCGCCGTCTCAAATGCATCTGGTAGTGGCATGGGCTTAGCTTCTGCCTCCAGTTCGGCTATCCCAATTGGCAGCCAGAGCTCACCGAATGTACATGGTGGTGTGTCTGGATCTCCGCCACAGCAGCAGCTTAATATGGGACGCATCTCACCGCCGTTGCAGACGCCACCTTCGTCGGCCTCCTCGCATCGGGAGCGCAATACCAGCGAATCTTTGAGTACGCCATCTTCATTACACCAACAGACGTTCAGCGGTGCTTTGGCAGCGGCTGCTGCTGAGGCTGTGGAACTGCAGGTTGACTACTGGCCTCTGGTGAAGCCGGGTGAAGTACATGTCAAGGAGTCTAAGAGCGGCATGTCGCGGGGCAGTGATGCGGGCGGTGGCAAGAATAGCATTAAGAGTACGTTTAGGAATTTGCAGGTGTGGCGACTGCCACAACATGCACAGCATCTGGGTGATATGTCCAATGGACTGACTGTTAGTTTCGCCACCAAGGAGAAGAAGCAGAAACAGAGTAAGTCAACTCGAGATTAATGGTTTAAAGGATGTCTCGATTAATGTGCCAACTTATTTTCAGTTATGCGCTTGGGCAAAAAGAAGGACAAGGAGCGTGATCTCGAGAGGGAGCAGTGTGTGGAGGGTGTTGCGCGTCTGATTTGCTCACCCAAGCAGTCGCATCCCGTGCCTCTGCGTGGTAAGTGATGAGTGGACATGTCTCTTTTTTTTCCTAAAACATTCTAAAACTTTTTATTCTTTCTCAACTTACAGTCTACATCGATGGCACCGAGTGGACTGGAGTGAAATTTTTCCAGGTCTCGTCGCAATGGCAGACACATGTCAAGAACTTTCCCATTGCCCTCATCGGCTGCACGCCCATGTCCTGTGCTGAATTATCCTAGTCATTTTCAAGCCACTCTCACAAGGGCCCTCACATCCACGTACATACATAGAGCAAGGGAGCCAGACACCACTTGCGCGGCAATAAATATTATAAACTGAAAAGAATGATAATTTATTTTATAATTAGTGTTTGTAAATTTTTAGTTAATAAACATTTAGTATGTAAATTTTTGATTTAAGTTTAAAATTGTGAATTTATCAGAGTTTCTTTCGCGCCACATCACGCACACCCAATGGAGAGTGTGTCGAATGTCACACATCAGCATTCGCCACACTCCCTAATCCAAAAATGAATGTGCTTATTTTACATATAAATATATTTAAAAAGAAGCGAAATGCTTAACAACGCGTATCAAAATATCATGTACAAGCGACAAAAGAAAACAGTAAATAGAAAAACTTTGTAGTTGCAGTTTCAAGAATTTATATGTGAATTTTGCCCTTGCGGTATATTTACCCTACTACTACAACTACAACAAATACTAAGGTTCCAGTTAGAGCAGCTTAACCCTTTTCGGGCAGCTTTTAGGCCCCCTCCTGATCTCAACTCTGCTCTGGGAAAGAGGATCGCTCACTGCCTGCACTGGAACTCTTGTCTAAACTATCAAAAAGTATCTTAATGTTACGCAGCAAAACTACTTGGCATATTTAACCAACCCGTCGTCTATATACTACCTAAAATCAGACATATGTAACTGTATGTGAAACTATACAATATATATATATACATCTAATATTCTACCCCCATATACAATTGAACAATGTGTACTACTCTAATTGTTGTGATTTTTTGGAAATTTCAAAATGTGAAACATAAAATTGTCCTAGCGGAAGTTAATTAACAAAATCTCTCTCTTATAAAAATGCATGTATACCCCAGACGTAACAGTTGGTTGGCATATAAATGTGTATATCGGTAATCGTATTCGTAACCCCCAAAGTAGTAGTTGCAAGCAATATTGCAGGTTTAATGCAAAAGTTCTATGTGTTTTTCTCCCCCTTTACCCAAAAAAATGAAATGAACTGAAAAGCAAAAAGGCATTGGCAGATAGATGAGGGCGTAACGAAGTGAGATATTGTAAGGCGTGTGTAATTTATAATTGTACTATTAAATATATATATTAAAGTTAAATGAGAAAAATGCAATGCTTTTTATTTTATGTGAAAAAATCAACCAAAAATGATCCACTGATAAATGGGTGAAGGTACAATATGTCAGAATCAATTCGAGTTTGGGAAAGAAACGTATTTATTAAGGGGGGATATACATGTAAATCGAAATTTTTTGACCAAATTTTTGTTTTGCTTTAAAAAAAAGTTTATCATCTGGAGAATATGCTGTGAAAATGTTAAATTTGAATTCGAGCTCTAAGTGGCTCAGATCGAGCATGTAAGCGAGGAACTAAAACTGGCTTCGAGCGAAGGTTAACGGCTTTTTCTCCACTTTACATTTTTTCGTTTTTCCCTTTTTTATGGACACGATTCACAAAAAACTATGCAACATATCGGAGTGAATCAAAGCTTATTCTCTTCAGTATTAAATTCTCTTCCATTTGAACCTACATGTTTGTACAGAAAATCTTTTTTATTATTTTTCATGGGGGTAGGAAATTAAATCTTCTTTCCTGTGAATTACCACTTTTTGTTCAAAACTGTATTTAATTTTTATGCCATCATTTCTTTCGGCGGTTTTAGGTTCAAATAGAAGATAAACTTATAATAAAAACAAATAGATTTGGTTTTTTGATTTTAGACACGAACTACGACCTCTAGCCTGTCCATAACCGGGAAATTCAAATTCATCCGCAGTGCCACGATGATTGCTTGATTATTTCCTTAAAAAAAAGAAATCATGAAAAATACCTCAATTTTAACAGTTTACATGTATATCCCACCTTAAACATTATCAGCACCATTCTTAAATATTTACCATCTAAAGCAAACTCATCCAAACCCAGCCAAAAGCGGAGCACTCCAAGGCAGACGTAAAACTTTACTGTCATAGCAGCGTCTCTAAAAAGCTTTTCCGTAGCTCTACCAAGCAGAGGTGAAAAAAGAGTCGACTCACTGCAAGGGAACGTTTAGGGGGTTTTAAATCATGAAACTAGACCGTGCAATTTCTTTTCAAATAAGTACGAACTATATTGAACTTCTCTTCGATCCATTTAAGGGAATTTACTTAATATGGCGTAAAAAATTCTTGAAGAGGGACACCAAAAAAAGACCATTAATGTTATGGCAGTTGTGAATGCATTTAGCCGGTATTAATAACTAGACTCCGGATCTTATGCAAAATCATAGTTTCAACCGGTTGACCAAAATTTGTTCTGATTGCATAGAATTCGTTTTATAAAATAATTAGATGGGATCCATGCATGCTCAACATATTTAGCATATTCCGAATTTTACCTACATATTTTCCGACATATTCGGGGGTGTCCTGGAAATCTCTAGAGATTTTGTCTTCGGTTGGTTTGCAAATTGCTCGAAATATCCGTCGGTGTCCCAGAACTTCGAGAGATTTCATTTTCTTAGTGGGAAAGAGAATTAGTCCAATTGGTTTCAAAATAATTGTCCATCCCACAAAACAGGGTTGCATTACGCGCAAAACCAATTTACCTTATGTTAGTTTTAAATTCATTTGATGTTAAACGGAAATCTGTTAATTATGGCACAAGTTTTATGATTCATGTTAATATTATAATATAAATTAAAGTCGTGTTACTCAAAATTAAAATGAAAAATTTAAAAATATTTTCACGCCAATCATACAGCAAAATTTGTCAAACCCTTGGCACGTTTGTTGATGTCGGATTTCCCATGTAGCGCTAGTGAGGCAGGTAGATGGCGCCAGTGGCACGACGGTTTTTGGTTTTGCAAAAAATTATTAAAAAGCAAATTTCAATATTAAATCAAATTAAGCATGTTAGTTATTTGCTGCAGCCTATCCAGTAAAATAATGTAGTTTACATTTCCAAAACTATTTTTGCTTATTTAAAAAGTTTTAGCGGTGAATTTAGCAAAATCTCTTCCCAAAACACTAGAGATTTGAAACCAACCGAAAGATATTTCTAGGACACCGAGAATTGGTTTTGGGTTGGAATTTGGTTGAAAGAGATTTCCGGGACACCTCCGATTATCAAAGCAGGCTACCAAAATATAATTTCTTGATATTAAATTTTCATTTATCACAGTTATTGTACGTTAGAGTGGGTCAATTTGTATGGACTAAAAAAAAATGCAGCAAGCGGTTGTCAAAATCGTAATCTACAATGAATTCTCAGAAGGGTTGCCCAAAAAACCATGGGTCTAAAATCAAAATCGAGCTTCCCGTTTTTTAGAAGAAACTTTTCGTATCGTAATGGGCTAAAATTTAGATGAACAAGTTAGAAAGCCGATCAAGACCGACTATAATATACTCTGTACCTCCCAAAGATTGTGTTAAGGTGAGTGAAGTGCCACCCATTGTCGCTGCGGTCGATGCCACCTGGCATTATTTTATTTTTCCTTAACTCGATCTTTGCCAATCTTTTGGCGGATCGGTAAATATTCCTGATTACTAAATATGTCCAGAAGGTATTAACCATCTATCTTCAAAACTGTGGAATATATGACCTTTTTTTCTAAATTGCGAAAATAAACATGATCTGCCAGTAAGTATAAGAAGTTTATGTCCGATTCATGTCAAACCTCTATCTCTTACCATCTCTGAGATCTGTGCGTTGATACGAAAAGAACGTTGTGATTTTGATTTTTAAAAATAATTTAGATGACTATAAAATTTAAGTAATTCATCATGCAAAGAATTACTTATTTTTAAGGTCTTGTTGGCTGTCTATCCTAGGTGTTGCGTTTCGACTTTCAACCGTGACAGCCATAATACCATCGCGGGTTTTTTTAATAGTTCGACGTAAAAGTAGTTGCACAAATTGATGGGTTCCTTGAATGTGAGGAGGAATTTGCGGATCCGGAAGCGGTGGATCTTCAAGTTCAATGAATTTAAAATTTTGTTGCTGGTTCATTACAAATGACCAGCCTACTATACTGTTTTTAGGAAACGAAAACATATTAGAGTCTCTACCACCCATTGCATACCTTGGGGCACCAGCAATAAATAAGATATTTTTGGATTCTTACACAAGTGCTAAAAGAGGTATATCCCCATTGAAAAAAATTGCAGAACTATTTGGGATAGTTCATTTTAAAGCTTAGGAGTCGATAAGTACTTTCCGATGGTATAAAAGAAAGTCCATACAATAGAGTAGATTCCCCGAAAAAAGCTCCAAAAAAGAGTCAAAATAGGCACTTTTAGCAACTTAAAGCTCAAATTACTACAAAATCTCGACGTGATGGACAATTTCTGATGGTCAATTTGCTAAGAAAAAAGTTGAATTTTGTTGCCTTGTGTAATTCATTAACCATTTCGAGATTTTCAAAAGCAAAATCGACCAAGCCTCACTTTTCTCATTAGGGTAGTTATTTTACACGTTTTTTTTAAAGGTACTATAGATTGTATTGACTTTGGCCCTCTAAAAACGATTTTAGAGTACAACGGTTTGGAAAAGAATGAATATGGATCGATATAAATCTATTTGATTGCATTTAACTGTTACTTTTTCCTTTGAATTATAACAGAAATCACAGAGACATTCCGATGGAAAAATATGCCACGTGCGCAATGTCACGAATCGAATCCTATTATGCTTTCTAAGAAAAAAAAATAAGGAACATTTTCCAATCAAACCAATTCTAATATACATTAAAATTGTTTAATAACATTTTAAAATTAGTCGCACTAAAAAATTTTGGCAGGTTTCGCTGATGCCCAAAAAATAAACACTTCCATTTTTGGTCACGTGCGTATCGCTTTTTGATTGGCTTTATCTTGGATCCAGCAATACGTCAGCTACCAACTTCACCACTAATTAAAGTGCTTCAAAAGAGTTAAAAGTTAAAGTAGCAGAAGAAAAAAAACTTATTTTGAATTTTATTCCGCTTTAAATGCGTACGACAGTCACGTGCGTCATCATGGAAATACCCATATTTCTTTTAAGTCATTTTTTTTCGATCAGCAATTTAATATCAAGCTTAAATGCAAAATTAGAGCTTCTTCAGTGCAGAAATGAAGAAAAACAGGATACGGGGTCTATTAATAACTTATAAAAAAAATACTTTTGTCATTTTTAAGCGGTCGAGCGAGCGTCAAGTGGTTTCTAATACTTCTCCATTTTGATTTTTTTATACACATGAAAAGTGTATTATAATTTTCCCCAGAAGTTGGAACGCATAGGAGAAATCATCTCCGATCAGATAAAGAATATTTGGTATATATATATTCTTTATCACCATGATGAGCTAAGTCGATTGATCTTTGTCCGTCCGTCTGTCTGTTTCTGTGCAAACTAGTCACTTAGTTTAAAAATTAAAATCTGATCTGAAATCTCTGCTCTACTTTTACCTGCACACTGCTAACATGTCGGAACAGCCCGGATCTTTTTGTGGCCATAGGAACGATCGGTTTCAAGTGAATCAAAACTTCGGCACAGGCGCAGTTGGCTTTGCTTTCTCGTTTTGTTCCTTAAATTATCATCCATGCTGCCATTTTTACCTTACTTGTACGATTTGTACATGTAAACGGCATGAATTTCATATTCAAATTGTTTAAGCATATATGTGTGTGTGACATAAAGTTCTATGGTAACTTAATAAAGTTCAATAAAATTGTTTGAACTCAAATCACAGCAATCACAGCTGCCATTTTCAATTCTTAAAATATTTTCTAAATTTGTTGTCTACATCTAGTATAAAGCAGTTGTAAATTCAAGTGCACACGTGCTGAATTCGCAAAAGTAAGGTGAAAATGGGAGCATGGCTGTATATGAAATAGTTTTTGGGATTATCGACCTGTTCTTAATTACCGTGTGTCTTTCATGTGCTTTAAATGAATAAAAACCCAATATGTTTAATGTCTCCAATATATTTCTATGTGCCGTCGACACTCGTCATCAGGGAAGAGGGAAACAGCGCCCAGTTAGACAGCTGTGGAGTTTAATACTGAGTTTGAACTTATTATGCTATGTTGGTTGTTTCTATACTCTCTTCTTTCTTGGTTTCAAGTCTATATTGACCACACTAAGCACGATGTATTGAAATACATATAGGATTCAGGAGAGCCGAAGTATGCTATCCTTCATTTATTTTGTAACCTGTGGTACAACATGGAATGATTTGCTAGTTCGCACGTTATCATCGGTTAACGATAGTGCAAAATCCATTTTTAAAGTATATTCTTATTATTGAAACAAAGCATCTGGCTGACATTCCTATTTTAACATTTAATCTACATTGATGTAGTTTTTCATTCAGTGTGTCAGTAGAACACGGCTGTAAGAAACCAAAGAAAACATTAAATAAAAATATACATTTGTTTCATTCTATCTATTACATTTTAAGGGCCGCAAATTGTTGGCGCTTAGATTAGGGAAGATTTTTACTGTTTATCGAGCATAACTTATCGCCTATCGAGTCAACTATACCCCTATTCTGTTAAACTCAAATACAGGGAATGTTAAGTCTAGAGAGGGTCGCTTCGTTGACTTTGCTGTAGCCGTGACATATATAAACAAATGGTTGGGTTGAAGAATTGCACTTCTGATGTCACGCAGAATATCTTTAAAAAGTTTACTTATGTTATTTTTAAATCAATTCACTGCATATTTTGAATCATTTATCGCATAAAATAAAATAGTAATTCGCTTTACACGTCAGCCCAAAGAGCCAAGACCGAGGTTCTCTCAATTTCTTGGCTTGTGTGCTTGTAATGTTCTCACAAATTTGTTAGAAAAATTAAAGCAAAATTGGGAAAATGTTATCCAAGGTATTGTTAATAAAATTGCGTTCGACTTTGTTATGTGTACGCGTTTATAATTCTCTGTATATAAAGAGTATAAAGAGTATATAAAGTTTGTGCAAAAGTATTTAACAGCCAGAAGAGAGCATTACACCCTATTAAGTATATATATTCTTGAACAGTATATACAGCCGAGTCGATATAGCCATGGGCGTCCGTATATCTGCTTGTCCGTTTGAACAAACAGATCTCAGAGACGGTAAGAGATAGAAGATCGACATGTATGGGAGAAAAATTTGTATACCCTTGCAGAGGGTATTATAGAATTGTGCGGATGTTTGTAAAGCATTGAAGGAAGTATCTCCGACCACATAAAGTATATATATTCTTGATCAGCGTGACGATCTGAGTTCATTTAGCCTTGTCCGTCTGTCTGTTTCTATGCTATCTCCTCCGTCAGTTTTAAAGCTATACTCACCAAACTTTGCACGAAGTCTTCTGGTACATATACGCTGCACATTTGTCGGAACCGGCCGGATCGGATAACTATAGCATATAGCTGCCATAGGAACGATCGGTCGAAAAACTAGTCTTAGTGAGAAAAACTTTTTTGTTTTTAATGGAAATGCCTCCAAAGTGCGTATTTCTTAGTTTACTATCCTTTCCAATGATTTCACTAAGTTTGGTTGAAATCGGATAACTGTAGCATATAGCTGCCATAGGAACGATCGGTCGGAAAACTAGTTCTAGTGAGAAAATCTTTTTTGGTTGTAATGAAAACGTCCTTATCATTGGCATACTCTTAATTTATATACTTTTACACATTTCTACAAAGTTTCGTCGAAATCGGATGACTATAGCATATAGCTGCCATAGGAACGATCGGTCGAAAAACTAGTTCTAGTGAGGAAAATTTTTTCGTTTATAATGAAAACGTCCTTATCATTGGCATACACTTATTTTATATTCTTTTACACAATTCTACAAAGCTTGGTCGAAATCGGATGACTATAGCATATAGCTCCCATAGGAACGATCGGTCGAAAAACTTGTTCGGGTGAGGAAAACTTTTTTGTTTTTAATGAAAACGTCCTTTTTATTGGCATATTCTTAATTTATATACTTTAACACATTTCTACAAAGTTTAATCAAAATCGGATGACTATAGCATATAGCTGCAGTATGAATGATCGGTCGAAAAAGAAGTTCTAGTGAGAAAAACCTTTTTTGTTTTAAATGGGATCGCCTCTAAATTTCGTAATTAACAGTGTATTATGCTTATCCATAATTTCCAAGTTTGGTCGAAATCAGACATCTATATAGTATAGATCCCATAGAAAAATAAGGTCCAAAAAGTAGTATTAGAAAAACTTTTTTATCTTCAATGGAAGCTGCAAGGGTATACAAAACTTCGGCCGAGCCGAAGTTAACTTTCCCCTATTTTTTCTACTTGCAGGAAGATCAAGTTTATTTTAAATTTTTTCCTCGCCCCCTTCCGCCCCTGAGTTTGGAAAAAACGTAATATCTCCCACAATTTAATAGATAGAAGATTCATTCCCTCTGGCCATGTTTAGTAACCAAGATTATAGTTGAAGATCGGATGAGCGGCAGTCGGAACTTCTCAGTAATTTTGGAAGGAGCTGTTTCCAGTGTGAGGTTAATACGCGCTGGTGTGCCACAAGGAAGTGTCCTCGGACCAACCCTATACTCTTTATACACTTATGACATGCCTGCAGGAGGAACAATACCCATTTAAGACCCCCAAGACTTACTCATAGCAACATTTGCTGACGATACTGCTTTTATGGCGAGAGACCCATGCATCTATAATGCCACCGATGTCGTTCAGCAATATTTGTATCACTTCAGCAGATAAATGTGCCAGTGTAACATATACACTTCGTCGCGATGAGTGCCCTGGCGTCTTTCTCAATAAGCAGCTAATACGGCACTTGCCTGGACATAAATACTTGGGAGTATATCTGGACAAGGGCCTTACATTCGGAACCCATATCAACGCGCTTGTAAGATCACTTTACGGCAGAGTGAAGAAACTGGGATGGCTGCTCTCCAGTAGGAATAAACTCTCACTCCGTAACAAAGTGCATATTTACTAGGCAATTATGGCACCAGCTTGGAGATATGGGATCAAGTGTATGGAATAGCTGCAAAGTGTCATCTGACAGAGATTCGTGTCCTCCAGTCCAGGTGTCTGCGCAAACTATCGGGAGCACCCTGGTATATGTGCACAAGACATTTGGAGAGCGATCTCAACGTGCCGAAGATTGGAAACGTCATAAATTCACAGGCAAGCAAATACGTGGAGAGGTTGAGAAATCACCCCAACACTCTTGCCAGAAGACTGTTGCGTAGACGAAGAAAAGCCGGAAGCAAAGTAAGACGACGCCTCAAGAAGATTTTCCCTAGAGAACCCTAGAGAACTTCTAAGAACACACTAGACAGAGCCAATACACTAATCTTACACATATTTTATATCATCACAATCAACCCTCCCATAATCAGACTTACACAAAGTCACACTTACACAGAGTAAGTTTAAATGAATGTACACATCAATCTAAAGAAAGTTGCCATTGACAGGTGACAGAAAATTTAGATAACAATAAAAAAAAAAATTATTTTATTTACAATATTCAACTCCATTTATGGTTTTTACTGACATTAAGAAGAAGTCTTCTAAGACTGAGCTCATTAGTATCTATGCTAAAACGGTTATAAGAAGTCTTATAAGCTAGCTGCACAAATGAAATATCTGAGCCCGTTAAAGAACACCCTTTATGTTGACATAAGGTTCCATAAAAACGAAGTCATTATCCTAAAGTAAAGTTCAGAGCGGAACAGAATCGATTTTCAAGAAATTGAATTTAAATTTTGCATTTTTTTCCGGGATCGAGACGGAATAGACGTGAAACAAGCTGCAGGGGTCGATCATCCTAAAAAAACACAGTAAATGACGGAGCTCGAAGATATATATAATACCATTTGGTGTTATGCCTGTATAGAAATATGTACTGTCACCCACCTTTGTCAAACGGGTAGCAAACGATTTAAAACAAAAAAAAAACTAATACCATTCACCAAACAGATTGACAAATAATCTAATTAGCCGCCAGTACGATGAGTTTCAACTGTCAAAAGATGAATGCGAGTAATTTCAGCGCCCCAAACGAAACTACACGATACATAAGCGAGTGTGCGACGGATAGAGAGAAAGACTGAGCATCGAGCCCCAAGACTTTATGTCAAAATGTCAAAGGGAAAGGTAATAAATTGCTGCCACTACTGCCATCCCCCCAAGTCAGTGGCTCCTCCTCCTCCTTCGCAGCACGGGGACGCGGGCAGCTGGCGAAGCCTATGGATGGCACCGAGCCATTGGGTGCATTTTCAATTTCCGTGGCGGCGTTTTTCAATATGAACACGAATTCCTTGGAGAGTGCCTGACGACATGCGTACTCTTTGGCCTGTCTCAGAATCTAATTAGCTGGATACTTCATTAACCACAGTCGACAATCAACAAATGAGTAATTAACTTGCGCCTGGGAGCTCTTCTCAGAGTCGTCGTCGCATCGCAGTCTGCGTCAACGTGTGCAGTTAATATTTCATAATTGAGCAATTTATTTTCGCCTCTTTGACTTTGACAGGATCAAAGATATTGCCGACACTATAGAGGCGCATGCAAATTGTATGCTCGGTTAGTTGACAGACTGTGTGTGGCTCCAGGCTGCTGACGAAACTCGGAACTAGTTTGCAGGAAGCATCTGCAGGCCTCATTGTCATTTCAAACTGAAATTTGCAGAATTTTTACTGATCCCGTTTCCGCGAAGTTGAATTCTTTAAATAGATATCGTACTTTTGATGACAATTATTTGCTGATGGATCAAAAAAGCTACCAGATATTGGAATATTCTTAACTGATCCCTATTTTTTATATTAAGAATGTGAATCTCATCTTAAGACCCTCAGATTAAAATTCAGAAATGGTTTTTAAACTGATTCGAGTTGATCTGGATTTATGGTAATGAATCATACCAAAGCATTGGCCCAACCAGAAGAACAAAGAACTATTTTGTGAGGTAGATAAACCATATTTATCTTTAATTTCATTAACTTTGGTTGATATTCGTCAGAGTTATAGACAGATATAGGGCAAACATATAGCAGCATAATGGTCTTTGAAATGAAGTAATGGGTCGCGCTCATAAGGCACAGAAAAGTTACCTTACGTCTCGATTTATGGAGAAGTCAGATCTTAGTGTTACAAAAGAGGTTCTGAGGAAACTATAACATTGAGTTGAGTTAGAACCAGGTAGTATGTGGACCTTGACGCGTTTCTAAAGTTTTTACCAAGCGAGGAAGCGTAGATCGAACGGAATCGCTCTAACTGTTTAAGGTTAAAAAGAAATAAACTTCAAACAGCCTAAACTTGTAATTTTTGTGATTTTCTAAAAATTGATTGAAAAATGAAAGTCTAATTTCTCGCAAACTTTAAAAAAACAATAAGAGCTCGCAAGCGGAGCTCAGGAGAATGGAACAGCACCTGCTCTGACGCAATCGACGGACACAATTTGCTAAACACATCTGACCCCATCGTGCTTCTGAGACTCCGGAAACATCGCAAGTGCGAGTATGAGTTTTGATTATCATGAAGACAGGTCCGAAAAATCGTAAAATACTGGGGTGACACAGATATCTCTAGAGATTTGGCCGTCGGTTGGTTTGTAAATCTCTTGAAAAATTCATCGGTGCCACAGGATTTAAAGAGATTCTATTTTCTTAATCGAAAGTCTATTTAAAAGGTATTCTAAGAATTCCAAGAAGGTTTGCCCAAGAGACCATGGGTCTAAAATCAAAATCGAGCTTCCCGTTTTTAAGAAGAAGCTTTTCGTATCGTAATGGGCTAAAATTAAGATAAACAAGTTAAAAAGTCGATCAAGACCGACTCTAATCCAGTCTGTAGCTCCCAAAGATTGTGTTAAAGTGTGAAGCGCCGCCCCTCGCCGCTGTTTTTCGAGGGTCTTTGGTCAAACTGATCTATCCTTGTGATAAGCTTTGATTCTTGCTGTTGTTCGTTTTTTCCAAGTTCCGTTTCGATCCTACATGCCTATTCGGAGCAAGTTCCGAAAATATAAAGTTTTGAATATGTTTTTTTAAGTTTTTTTTTTCCAAAATTAATTTTGTGCTCGAATTATATAAATTGTAACGATATGTGGGTTTTAAATGTATTTTTTTGATCGAAACAATTTTCTGGCGAAATTCAGGTACAACCTAGTCACTCCACCATACCTATAAAAAGATTCATGTTTCTTCTTGAAACGAATGGAAAGCAAGGTTTTTCAGTTGTAGCCTCTCCTGGTGGCCACAGATAATTATGTAGGGGAAGATGGGGAGTTGTAATCATAGTTTGGTTCTTCGAACATAACTTCGCCAAAAATAAATATTTTTCGGTCTCTTAATTTTGTATCTTAGTTAAAAAATGCATGTAACTTTACTCATCATTAGTTATTGAAAAACTAATTTTTGGGGTCTATGACATTTTGAAAATTTTTGAGGTGTTATGAGCCACCACTTTATAAGTTTAGCACATATTCTTAATTAAATCAAAAATAATTTTCTCTTCTTCTGAATTAAAAAATGGAGGGAAGCTTACTTCGGCTCTACTAAGACAGTTTTTCAAACCTAACTTTTCCATGGCAGCTGTACTAAGCAGTCTTCCGGTTTCGACCAAACTTAGTGTAATCATGAAAAAGCAAACTAAAACTAGTTTTTCAACCGATCGTTTTTATGGCAATTATATAGTTGTCCGATCCGGAGGGTTTTCATAGTTGTGCAGCGTATTGGTACTACAGGACTTCGTGGAAAGTTTCGTAAAGATAGCTTTCAAACTGACGGACAGGGCTAAATCAACTCAGCTCGTCATGCTGATCAAGAATTTGTATACTTTATGTGGAAATGCTTCCTTCTAGGCTTTCTCTTCAAGGATATAAAAATATAAATGAATAGTCGGCAGACGGCTTGTTTTCTTCTCTTTACGAGCACGTTTTGCAGGAGAATGTTCTTTTGTTTGCCTTTCTTTTTAGACCCTTGAAGAGGTAACGCATAGAAGGAAGCATTTCCGACCACATAAAGTATATATATTCTTGATCAGCATGACGAGCTGAGTTGATATACCCATGTCCGTCTGTCCGTCGCCGAAGTTAGATTTTTTAATGTTTTTTTTTACCTCTTCGGAGCGTTTTTCTTCTGACTTTTTGCGTATCATTGTTGCAACATTATCCTACGCCTATAACATACTCTGTACCTGTGAAGTGCTGCCCATTACCGTTGCGACCGGTGCTGCCCATAATTGTTTGTTTTCCTTATAACTCGACAACCGTTCATTCGATCTTTACCATTCCTTTATTTATTTATTTATTTGGTTAACAATGATCTACTAACTTAGGCTAAATTAATATAAACATAATGGGAAAAGTAATTGGATTACAGGTTGGATGATTCGAAGGTGATTGTAAATTTCATTTAATATAAACATAAGTGACTTTTCAAATGGAAAAATTAAGTACAGGGAATTGTAATTAGAGCCTAAGACCCGAAAAGTTTTATGTAGGGCGTAGTTGGACCTGCAGACTGACAAGCGTAGTGGCCGGAATGTGCGAGTAAACCTCGAGGGAACTGTTAAGTTTATTGAAGAGAGAAGCGCTTGAGAATCAACCAATCCGAGAAGAAGCTTGTGCACAAATAGGACAACATTGCATATTCTGCGGTGATGCAAAGATTGAAGATCGATTAATTTTAACCTTGATCGATAAGAAGGTAAAAGCCTGCTAGAGTCCCAATTCAGATTGCGAAGAACGAAAATTAAAAGTTGTTTCTGAACAGATTAGATAAGCGATTGCTGTTCTTTGTACTGTGGGCCCCTAGAGCAGTATTCCCAAATAGGTCGTACTAAGGATATGTACAAAGTTTTCGTTGTATAGGGGTCGTCAAACTCTTTAGAGCAGCGCTTAATAAATGCCAATATTCCTTTGGCTTTATTTACTGTGGCGGCGATGTGAGTGTTAAAACACAATTTCTAGTCAAAAAGTACACCAAGATCCTTTACTTGAGATATTCGGTCAAAGATGTGATTTCTTATAGAATATTAGACAATATGATCATCATTTGGCATTAAGATTGGTTAAGGAAAAGAAGGATATATAAACAGCAAGCCCATACTGTCAAAGTTCTATCTCTTAGGTCTGAGATCTGTAGGTTTAGTACAGACAAACACAGACCGAGTATGGCACAAACTTATTAAACTCTATGTACCTTTGGTACAGAGTATAAAAAGGTTGAGTGCGATATGACTTGGCGGATCGATAAATAATCCTGATTACTAAATATGTCCAGAAGGAACGAAGCTTCTATCTATAAAACTGTGGGAGATATGACGTTTTTCCAATTTGTGGGGGAGGGAGGGGGCGTGGCAACAATTTAAAATAAACTTGATCTGCCTGCAATTATCGGCTCACAATACCCCATATATCACTTTTTTGGGTGACGTCCCATAACCAGAACAATTTACCAGAAATTCAAATTTCGGTTAAAAAGGCAACTGACCAAAGAGATTTCTTTCATATTTACTTTTGGGATTCCGGAAAAAATTTTGAGTAATCTTCATAAGTCCAAAATAAAACAAAAACTTTCGAAAACTCGCGTTTTAGCTCACGTCGGTTGCTTGTCAAAAGTTAGGTATCAAGAAGAGAGAAACTTGACATATGCCAACAGCAGTAATTTTTGCGTGGCTCACTACACCCAGTGGCTCAGAACACCCCATCTTCCCCTACTTTTATATTGTCGTGCTTACTGCATTAAAACTGCATATAAAAACCATCCCAGATGGTACCTGTACCCGGAACGACCATAATAAAATGTAAATTACACAATCAAATTGACATTCGAATTTCCCATTTCATGGCTTGCAGTGGGAAAATCAGCTTGTTTGCTTGTTTGTTTGCTAGCCTGTTGACAATGTCAAAACACCGAATCGAAGTGGCAATCCACAAAGAACTCATCATAAATTTCATTTGATTGTCGCTGCCTAGCAATGCCAAGAATCTCAAGTGGAAATTTATGCCTATGCCATTGGGTGTGGGGTGGTTGAGGCTGGGAGCACAGATCGTGGAGCCAACGAGGCGTGTGAGTGATTTGTTAGGAGGGAGAGATGTCAGAGAAGTTGCGCCATTTTATGTTTGTGATAAATTAATTAAAATTAGACAATAACTGCAACGGGAAGCAGCCTAATTAGCTGGAGACGATCGACAAGGGCAGCCAACGCTCCCTTGTACGAAATGTCAGCGCAACAAATTTCAATTAGTTCACGCTTCACTTATTTGGCGCTCATAAAAAGAAAGTGCCGCCGAGATTTCCATAGCTGGGAATTGGAGCTGTGGCCGCACATGGCGGCGGCATTAATTAATTTGTACAAATTTTGTAGTAAACTGTGCGATTGTGATTTAAATTGAACGCAGGGGCTCTTTAGTGCAGTCAAAGGTCTCCGCTCGATGGCCGGCCATATCAAATGTTGAGCTATTTTCGGGTCTCAGTGACACCGCCGGCTCGGATTACATGTTTTCTGTCATAGATTAGCCGCGGTTCTGCCTTCTGTTGTACTCTCTGGGCGTTTCACTTGCGGTAGCGCACATAATTTCACACTCCCCCCTGGATGTCGGAGTGTTGCCTCCTCGCTGCTGTGCTGAGCATCTGTTGATATTGTAGTAGCATATTCTTTTTTTTTTTTGTGTCTGGTTCCTTCAAGTGTGACAAAATGCTGGCGAGGAGAGACCCGAGTCTCTTGCTTGCTGCTGGCTTGCTGTATCCACTTTCTGGCTAAACTGCATATTACTTATGCACGATGATTTACTGTGACGCGTGACAGATTTACAAGTTGCATTTACAACAACATTAATTTATCATAAGCTAGCTAAATACCCGGGGAAGGTCGGGGAAGGAAATTTTGTTATTTTTCTCTCACAAAATTTTAAAATATTATAAGGAGGCTAATCGGGCTTATCCACCTCAGATTTCCTGGCCCAGTCGCAAT
Organism: Lordiphosa collinella; assembly: GCA_018904265.1. Classification (NCBI taxonomy): domain Eukaryota; kingdom Metazoa; phylum Arthropoda; class Insecta; order Diptera; family Drosophilidae; genus Lordiphosa; species Lordiphosa collinella. Next base: position 225,754 of record JAEIFV010000326.1, read on the forward strand.
GCCGAGCTAAAAACCAAGATCAGTAAGAGCATCGTTTATACTGATAGCGCTTTAATGACTTCTTTGTCTGGAGCTTTCTTAGTGTTAAGCAACTTGTTCTGGGCCTGAATCTCCTTCCGAAATTGTTTATGTCTCTAGCTTCTATATGGTACTTTAAAATAAATGTATAGAATTTTGCAAATATCAAAATTGGCAGCACATTGGTCAGGGTCACATATCTTCTTACACCCCTGTGGTAACAACTATCCACTGCACAGACTGGTATTTCCATTTCCTGCCACTGGCATCTCTAATTGCACTTTATGCTTATATTTTTATACCAAAATGCTGTTTCATTTGCCACATATTTTCGCCACACAGTTTCTGTTCTGTGGCTGCGTAATTATTCCGAAGCGTTGACATAAATATTGCATGCAGGCGACTCATGTACCATAAAATGACAGCAAAACAAAAACAATTTGCACATCTAATTAAAATACAGTTGAAAATAATGTTTTTATGACTTTTTAATGTATTTTCTAAATTTTACATGTTTATTTGCAGCCAATTAAAGAGACCAACAAAGTGGCCGCTGGCTGACAATCAAATAAAAAGGGTCATAATCAGAGACTATGCCAACTGTGCACTTGCCATAAAAGACGTCGATATGCCAGATACACATATGTATCCTGTATTCATTGCGATATAAAACACAATGATTTTGGGTACCCACACCCACCACAGCAGTCCGCAGAAACATTGTTTCCGATTCTATTCAAAGATACGGACATGGTGTGTTGCATTTTTATGTGCCATGAAATTAATTTACGATTACGACAATTTAAATTTTTAAAATGACACTAAAAATATGTTAACAACTTGGCTGCCGTCGCCGCATTGTCGCAACGAAAGTGTTAAAAAGCCTTTGCCAGCCTCAAAAGGCAGCCACAAATGTGGCCTGGGATTTATGATGAGAAAGGGGATAGGGGGGGATGACATATTGTTCCCCTTGCTGTTATTGTTATTGTTGTTGCCCTTGCCTAATATTGCAGTGCTGAGTTTTGGGGTTGATCTGTTGGAGCATCTTATGAGGTGACACTGACGTTTATGTGGCAGCATTGGCGGAGATGGAACTTATTCACGTTGTAAACAACAAGCTTTAAGTGGCTGTTACTTTATGAACTTATTAAAGGAAGTTGTTTGGTTTTATTAGCCCTCAAAAAAGTAAAAAGTAAGCAATAAACTTCTATGAAGAACTGAAGAAAATCAGGTGACAAGAATTATGGACTTCACTCACATACAGTGTGATAGGGAAAGGGTAGATACGTTACGAGCTCCAAATTGTCTTGCAATAGTTTTCGTTTTTTGAAATTTTTCTTCATATTTGCTGGATATACCAAATGTGAGGGAAATATTTCAGCTATCTATGCTTAAAAGTTTGCAAATCGACTCCCAACAATTTGATTGGGTTGGCTCTCATAGGAGAATCTAACTTTTCACACCTTTAAAATTATATCAAGAATATACAAAGTCTATGGAATGGAGGCCGGGTGTGGCTCAGCGGCTAGTGCGTACGATCGCTTTGCAAGAGGTTGTGGGTTCGATCCCGCCTCGGAACATCTAATGAAAAGTTTTTTCTTTGAAAAAACTTACACACCTTCACCCTTCTGCAGTTGGCGCCAGCAAGGCAGTAATTAGCCATGAAAAGCTTCTCAAACTGCCGTTCGGATTCGGCGTTAAACTGTAGGTCCCTTTCTCTTGTGCTAAAATTAGAAGCGCACAAGCCAAGAGATTGAGAGAGGCTCGGCTTTGGCCCTTTGGGGCTGTGTCAAGCTATTTTACATTTTATATGGAATTGAGGATCAGCAAAGCTAACTGATCGGAAATAAGGTTCGGTTTGGTTCAGTGGTCCAAGGACATTTGTTTTCCATTGGGTTTCCGGTTAATTTCATGGTTTCTATGGACAGTCATGTAAAGTTCTGGTGTGGTTCAGTGGCTCACTCTAAAACATTTTCACGCTTGTACCCATTTCTGAATAACTGAACATTTTAAGATTAAAGGTCTGATTCCAGATGACATAGAAATTTATTTCGGCACTATACTTCATTTAAATGAGACTGCTTTTCATAAGCATTCCGAATTCAAAGCAATTCAAAAGTGTTTCTCTTCATGTGAAGTTCGACATTCAAATGTATTCAGCCTTAAACTAGAACTTTTTAGTTGGATTCCACAAGGTCAATCGCAAAACTTAATTGTCGGAAGGCCCAGCAAAAGTTAGTTATCCCCCGAACAATTTTAATAGGGAACTAGAAAGTAAGATAATGGTTAATGCTAATGTAAAGAACAAACACTACTTCCCCCTTTTAAAGTTTGCTTCACTTTCAGGGTTTCATAGAATTTTATACCATTATGAACTTAAAATTTCAATTATGATTTGTTTTTTGATTTACTTAAACAAAGAAAAACAATTCTTTTTAAGTCCAAAAGCTATCGGGAATATAATTGAAGTTTAAACCAACAATCCTTAACCCAGAATATATAATAATTCTTAAAAAACGCATTCTTAAATTGATTACAAAATATCTTGGATTGAGTACAAAATTGACTTACAATGCCAAGCCACAAAATATTCAATGAAAAACGTTTTAGCACGAATCTGTCCCTCAAAATACCGAATGGTTTTGACACTTTCCTTAGGAAGTATTAAGCTAATGTCGCACACTCAAATAATTTGCGCAAATACTTCCAAAAATGTTGGCATTTTTTTTGGCTAAAGTTGAATCACCAAATAGTTTGCAGGCAAACATTAGCCAAATATCCTTTTCTTATGTCTGTGCACCAATAATTTTTAACAATTATATGCAAATTTGTTTCCGTGCTCGTACAAGCAAATTGTAAAAACAAACTCGGCAAATATTAAAAAAAAACAAGCAAGCAAAGCTAATTTCGTCTGTGCCGAAGTTTAATTACACTTGAAACTTTTGTGACCAATGCAATATAAACGTCGGTTCCGGCATATTAGCAGTGTACAGCTAAAAGAAATGTTTGTGCAAAATTTGAGCTCGATAGCTTCAAAATTGGGAGACTAGCTTGCGTATAAAAGGTTTTTCTCACTAGAACTAGTTTTTCGACTGATCGTTCCCATGCACAGTGGTTTGCGTCTTTATTATGTTTACTTAAAGTTTTAGTCGTGTTCCCCCAAGATTCCCCCTTAATTTTCTTTTCCATTGTATTAATCGGACTATTAAGGTAATAAAAGTGTTGAAGTTAGTTGCGGAAATTTGCGGATGTGCATGTAATGTTTGATATACTAGCCCGCCGACTTATTTTTTTAATGTCAAACTTACCCAACGAAGCATTTTTATTGTGCTGTGTATTTGTTTTCGTCTTTCGAGTTTCGTTTTTTTTTATACTCTGTACCAGACGTACACAGAGTATATTAAGTTTGTGCAAAAGTGTCCGTCTCTCCGTCCGACTGTCTGTCTGTCCGTATGAACAAACAGATATCAGAGATGGTAGGAGATAGAGGTTTGACATGTATGGAACATATGTTTCTTATACTTGCAGGCAGATCAGGTTTATTTTCAATTTTGGCCACGCCCCCTCCCGCCCCCGCAATATCGAAAAAACGTCATATCTCCCACAGTTTTATAGATAGAAGATTGAACCCTTCCTGGACATATTTAGTATTCGTGATTCTTTATCGATCCGCCGAAGGAATTTTAAAGATCGGATGAACGATATTCGAGTTATAAGGAAAACAAACAATTATGGGCAGCACTTCACAGGTACAGAGTATGTTATAGTCGGGCTTGACCGACTATCTTTCTTTTTTTTTTAGCTTTTGCAGAGCGCATTATAATTTTGGTCTGATTTTTGTAACGCAAAGAAGGAATCGTAAGACGTCCTTTACCCGATGTAAGATTTTCTTGCCACCTCTGTAAAATGACTTGCACGAAATCTCGCAGCTTCTAAAAGGCGCTTAACGTATGTTCGTAAATTGACTGATTTGTATTACATACATACATACGTATGTATGTTCATTGGCAAGAATCTAAAATATGTTTGTGCCCGGGTGTGGCTGAGCGGTTGGTGTGCGCCACCGCTGTGCAAGAGGTCGTGGGTTCGTACAATTGGTACAAATAGTCGATCTTTTCTTTGTGTGTACATTGTACAATGTACATAAGAAGCAATCTAAATCAACAACTTCGTGCTCATACTCGCGAGAGACAGAAACACTTCGAGTTTCCCACTGCTCGAAGACCTTTCGCAATAAGCGCAATCTGGAACGACACCAACTTTCTTATACTGGCGAGCGACCTCACTCATGCCCAAAATGCTCAATGTCTTTTGGTCGAAAGAGCATTCTAAATAAACACCTACTCACTCATACCGGCCAGCAAACCTTCAACTACCCTCAGTGCGCGAAATCCTTCCTCCAAAAAGACTCTCTGAAGAGGCATATCCGTACGCATACTGGAGAGCGACCTATCCAATGTTCTTACTGCTCTAAGGCCTTTAGCCAGCCATACGATCAAAAGAAACACGTTATGAGTTCCCAGAATTGTATGAGATTTCAAAAGTAAGTACTTTCTGTAAAAAAATAATACGAAATGTGAAAATCGATTATAATTTTACTTTAAACGACTTAAACTTTTATGTTAAATATTGTTTCTTTATATTACACAGAAATAAAATGATTTGGACTTATCTTTGAATTACCTTTTTACAATATTTAAAAAAAATTTATTTAGTATACCGGTACGTACCGGTATACCGAAATAAAAAACTGGGTACCGTATCGAAACTGAAAACCGAAATAAATTAAAAACCGAAATATACAGGCCTGTTCCGAATTCAGAACGTTTTCAAAAAGTAAAAACGAAACGAAAACGAGCGTTTTACTATTTGCTGTTCCCAATTCCGAACGATTTGGTTACGTTTCGACTTTTCGAACTCGGTTTCGAAAACAGCTGGATGGCTGGCCCGCGTACGTGTTTGTTTATCGTCAGCAGACAGAGTTGTCATCATCTCCCTAATTTAAATTTATAAAGCTCTTATTTACTCTTTAAATCCATTTATTTTTACTTAAACCAGTATTTGAATATTTCATTTGAATAAGTGATATCAAATATGGTTAAACATAGCTAAGTGAAATAGAAAAAGTGCAGTCCGATTACATAAATTCATATGCAGCAACCCTAGCAGCCGCCGATTGAAGGTTGCAATCGACTAAAAAGTAAAGTGGAATTCAGAACAGCTCGGTTTGGTCACGGCCGCCCGGTTTTGTTTTTCATGCAATATTTTATAGAAGTTTATAAAAAAATTCTGTAAAATTATACCTAAGCTTAAAACAGTTTAAGTAATGATGTTAAACAATCTTAAAAATGCTGAACTAATTTCGAATTTTTAGTTTATCATATTGGGGAAGTAGTTTAATGCTTTAATTTGCAATTACTTTTAATTCCGCTGACTCTGCAGCGCACGTTTTAAAAACGACAATTCTTGTCGATTTGCGGCAATTTCACTCGTTTTCGGAATTCGGAACAGGCCCGATAACCTTTTACCGAAACATTAATTTTGGTTCGTACCGGTACCTGTACCGGAGCCGAAAATCGTTACGGTATTAATCCCTGGTTAAAATTATTCTTTAAGGGGGTAGTGCTGCTTGGAAAGCTGTTTTTGGACCTTTTTAAAAAAAAATCTTATTTGAAAACGGAAATAGTTATTTAAATTATGTTTTTTTTATTGTATTAAAAACATATTGAATTAAATAAAAAATTTTTTTTCCTTTGTACGAGGGCTGTTTAAAAAGTTGTCGGCCTTCAAAGTTGGACGTCGAAAAAAAGGTATGCTGCTGGCGGCACGGATAACTCCACTTCGGATCATCTGAAATGGAAAAAGTAAACGGCGTTAGATTCTGTACAGATGTGATTCGGGCCCCTATTTCAATCATAATTTTGCGATTTTTTTTTACAAAATGGCGGCCATTGAAAAATGAAAAATCGATTTTATGCAATTTTTTTTGTAGGTTAGTGTAAAAAAAAAAGTAAAAATTTTTTAAAATCATGATTGAAGTAGGGGCCATAATGGTGACAATTCTGCGTCGATTGCACTTTGTTTCATCAAAATCGGTTCAGAACTACAGGCGCAATCAGTGCCGCCAGCTCGAAGAACGTGGTTTCGAGATAATCGCTCTTTAAAGTTTGCAGTTGCTAGGCAAATCGGGTCACTTTGGGTCATTAAAAGGGCTATATCTTCTAAAGTATTTCGAATTACAAAAAATTCTTTTAGGACGATATTCTCAAATATCCAAGCTATAAAAATATGCAAAAAAAAAAATCGAAATCGAAATTTTTGCCAAGCAGCAATACCCCCTTAAGTTAAATGAAAGCAAGCTGTTCTAAAAATATTCATATACAAATTGCAAAACGAAAATAACTAACTAAAGCGAGAAGACCAACTCATTCCGAAATCACAGAATAAAGATTTTAATATGCGCAAAATTGAGACATAAATTAAAGGAACATAATGCTCATTAAAAGGCCGTAAACGACACACACACACACACACAACGGAATGAAACAAAACAAAAAGCACTGCCGGGCAGTCATAAATGTGTATGTTTGCATCTGTGTGTGTGCGTTTGGCAGCCAGATCAAAGAGCAGCAACTTTTTGTTCATAATTTAATAGTTTCGAAATACCAAAACAAAAAAAATTAATTCATTTTTGAAGCTGCCTGCTTAAGCAAATCAAAATAAACCGAGCGCAACGACTACAGATTCTTCCCCCCGCCCCCCAAGCAAATGCTAATTGGCAATCTCTGATTGAGCAAACGAGGGAGAGGGAGATAGAGCAGCCACCCAAGGCGGCGCGGCGTTGGCATGGGGCGCTAAGTGGGCGGCGCCGGCTGGGTACAGAGACAGGGACTCGTTTTTTCGTGTGCCATTTTTGTTTTGTTTTGTGCGGGGCGAGCAATTTAAGTTGAAATTTATGCGCAATCCGACAGAAAACGCATTAAAAATGGAAAAACCAAAAATGCGCAGCTCAATGTGTTAAACGGCACATGTTATTTAAAACTGTATTTAATACTTTTATTATTTTTGGTCTTTTTCATATGTCGTTTGTTTGTTGGTTTTTCGATTCTGATGAGGGGAGCTGCGGGTGGGATAAGACTCAGGCCATTTGTCTTCGCTGAAGCGTGAAATATTTTTGGCATAAAGAAATTTGTTAAATTGTTTTTGGTTGTGATATTAATGATTGCAAACAAAGCATAAGTATGGATGTGTATGCCTACACTACAAGAAGAGACAAGCAAGTGAAGTGACGCAAAGTTCTATTAAAACCGGGATATAATTTTCACCTTGTCCATTCCGTTAGTGGTAATTTCAATTGCGGTTTCTCAGAATATGGATTTTCGGTCTGTGATCATTGAACTTTAGTTATATTTAGACGGCGAATCCATAGTGGGTTTTACGCGGTATATTATAAAACAAGACAAATTGCATAAGATCAATTGAAAAGTTTATTTAAGCCTCAGCCTTTTGTTATATTATTTAAACAGTGTTTTTCTTGTCAAAAATTTCGAATCCAAATGCAGACATTACGCCCATGGGCATTATGTCCGGACGTAAGGCCCATTCAAGTTTTGAGTTACATTTCAAAGTTGTGATCAAAAATTTTTTCCGTGGGCTTTATGTCATGTCACCCCCCAAATGACTACCTTGGGGAACCCCCGATAGAACCTTAATGGACCTGGATAGAATTTGATTGAAACGAACGCGTTGAAAACGACTGCTTAAATACGCCTTGGTCCAGTTGGGAAGGATTGGAGGGAAGCTCAGCAAACCCAATTTATATACTAAAAGCACATGATTGACTGAGTCAAAAGCCTTGCTGAAATCAGTATAAACTACGTCGATCTGCTGCTTATTGACAAAATTCGTAGATAATGAAACCATGTTGAGATTTGGATATTATCGAGCGACAATAATGCTGTAATCTATTTTCAAAGAGCTTAGGAATGTCTGATAGTTTCGAAACACACCTGTAGTTCGAGAAGATTGAATTTGGTCCTTTTTTATGAATAGGAATGGTATAAGGTTCCTTCCAAAGACTAGGGAAATCTACAAGTTGAAGAGATAAGTTGAATAGTTTGCCAAGCGGCACGCATAAGGAGTCGGCACAATATTTCAACATACAGCTGGGAACTTTGTCAGGACCAGGACTCAAAAACGACTTGATTGAACGCAAGCTGGATAACACCACATCGGGTTCTACTATCGGGCATTCAATGTTGTTGGAGCTAGTCACAGGATAAGGATAATTAAAGACAAAATTATTAGACGATGCGGAGTAGCATCGTTGAAAAAATGATGCAAGTAGATTGGAAATATCAGAGCTGTCATCTGCTGTTATATTATATAGAATATATAAAAGCCTTGGTAGGTTCGACTTTCTAGTTTGTCTTACTTTATAAGAATTAAATGCTTAAATTTTTCGTTCTATTTTTTCTCCGTGTACTTATTTTAATTATGCATGGTCTTGCTAGACTTTACTAAGCGTCTAAAATTTACTTAAAATAACCTGAAGCGGTCTAAATTCTTTTATATATTTCGGAATTGAGCTAATTGTACTTTTGGTGGAAATTTGTTTACTTGGATGAGCTTTTTGAGCACTTAGCTTACTGTTAAAGCCGATTTTTCTTGATTAAAGTACCAACTACTAAACTTTTTCTATATCTATATATAATTATATACTCATGTGTGTGTGTGCGGTACAATACATGTGCATAAAATATTTAACAACGCTCACACGAGCTTAGATTGCATAATGCATATTTTATGATTGTTTTTGTGTTTTGTTCTTCTTGTTTTTTTTTTTTTTTTTTTTTTTTTTTTTTTAAGCAGCGGCACAAAAAGTGTTGGAAATCAAAATAAAGTGCAGAAAAAAACAAGAACATTTTAAAGGCAATGCGGCAACAAAAGAAGTAAAAGTATAAGCCACAAAAATCGTGTACCATGTGACGTCGCTTTCATTGTTGCCTGGCAGGATTTAGGATTTCCAGCGTTGTTTGGCTTGCTGGCTGACTAGTTGAGTGGCTGAGTTGGCTGTGTGTTTGGTTGCCCTGTTTCCCCCCCTGGACGGGGTGGCTCCACCATGTGTGCAAGTGTAAGTGTGTGTGAGCGGTGGCTGTAGTTGTTGTCAATCCATCATTTGTTTCAACACCATGATTTGTTTATTTGACGAGAAATATTTGGCCATTGCTGATGTTGATTGCGATATAAATAAATAATTTTCAAATCAGACAGCATTAATGCATCGCCATCAAGTGGAATGATTTGATGGGCTGATTAGGCTGGATAGTTCGTTTTGTTCTTTTATCATAAATATTTGATACGATGACTCAAAGTGGCCAGTAAGCAGTATTGGAAGGAGTATACAGATATACATTTTACGGATATGAAATATCATTTATTAAAAAGCGAAATATTTGATTATTAAACATAATTAAAGGCAGAAGTTAAGAGTGCACTTGATATTAATTCGAGAAGAAGTACATAGAGCATTACTCGCTACAAAAAAGTTGTTTTCTATAAATTAGGAAAAAGGAAAATCGTCTGTAACAAAGTTTTCAAACACTTGAAGCAGACTATTCCCATGGCAGTTACAAGAAGTAACCTTCCAATCCGCGCGGTTCGCACATACATATGTATGTGCAGTATGTGCAGTGTGTAGCTAAAAGATGACTCTGTGCAAAATTTTAGCTCGATAGCTTCAGAACTGAGGGACTAGTTCGCTTGGAAACAGACAGACGGACGAACGGACAATGCTCAATCGACTTTATGTGGTCGGAGAAGATTCCTTCTCTGCGTTCCACACTTGTGGGCAAAATGATAATACAGTTTTGTATAAGTGTATAAGAGCGAGAGCGTAAGTTAAAGACGGTCCTGCCCGACTTCGATATACCCGTTACTCAGGGGAATTTATGTTTAATGTAAGTCCCTTATGTTAATTAACAGATCACTTACATTAATGTGAGCATATCAACATTTTGATAGCAAGCAACACATGCGGCGCAGATAAGTATGTAACGATTCTTATAGCATCTATAACTCTACCATTTATTATCCGACCTTTATGAAAGTTTAAGAGAGTATAGATATTGGGCACATACATTACTGAGCTCGATATCTTTAATTTCGTAGCAGATTTTGAACATTTTAATTGCGGGAGGCAATACTAGTTTACGAGGTGTGTTCAAAAAGTATCGCGAATTTTAAATTTTCACGGGTTACGTATATTCCAATTTCGATTTTTTTGTGGCGTTATGTTGGTACTCATGTCTCTCACTTATGCCGACAAGCTCGGCCATTTTGAATGTTCACTTAATTGTTGACAGCTGCTTTGCTTGCACGTGTTTTGGATCGTCTTCGATTTTTACCTATTCAAAAAAAATGGATCAAAGAACCTGTATCAAATTTTGTGTGAAAAACGAAATTAAGTGCGCGGATGCATTTCGAATGTTGACTGTGGCATACGGAGAAGCTACCTTGGACCGAAGCAACGTTTATCGGTGGTACAAAATGTTCTCAGAAGGCCGAGAAGATGTGAACGACGAAGGCGGCCGGACGCCCGAGCACTTCAACAACAGACGAAAAAATTAATGAAGTGGAGAAAATGGTATTGGCCAATCGTCGAATCACCGTTAGAGAAGTTGCTGAGGACCTAAACATATCGATTGGCTCGTGGCATTCGATTTTTATCAATGATTTGGGCATGAGACAGGTCGCCGCGAAATTCGTACCAAAATTGCTCAATTGCGACCAAAAACAGCATCGCATGAACATTGCTAATGAGATGTTAAACTCTGTCCGCGACGACCCAAATTTGCTCCAGAGGGTCATAACTGGTGACGAATCGTGGGTTTATGGTTATGACGTGGAAACCAAAGCTCAATCATCTCAATGGAAGCTGCCGCACGAACCAAGACCGAAAAAAGCGCGCCAAGTTCGGTCGAATGTGAAAGTTTTGCTGACAGTTTTCTTCGATTGCAGGGGCGTGGTGCATCATGAGTTCTTGTCACAGGGAAGAACGGTCAATAAGGAATATTACCTGCAAGTTATGCGCAATTTGCGCGAAGCAATCCGCCAGAAACGCCCGGATTTGTGGAAGAACAAAAATTGGCTTTTGCACCACGATAACGCCCCTGCTCACACATCGTTGCTTGTGCGCGACTTTTTGGCCAAAAACAACACACTAATGATGCCGCAGCCACCGTATTCCCCAGATCTGGCCCCCTGTGACTTTTTCTTGTTCCCCTAAACTGAAGAGGCCCATGAAAGGACGACGTTACGCTACGCTTGACGAGATAAAGACGGCATCGAAGGAGGAGCTGAACAAGATAAAAAAAAATGATTTTTTTGAACTGCTTCGAAGATTGGAAAAACCGTTGGCACAAGTGTATAATATCTCATGGGGATTACTTTGAAGGGGACAAAATAGATATTCATGAATAAATAAATAATTTTTGAAAAAACACAAAATTCGCAATACTTTTTGAACACACCTCGTACATACAAAATTTGGATGCTCTAGCTCTTCTAGTCTCTGAGATCCAGCTGTTCATACAGACAGATAAGCGGACGGCTGTTGATGCTGATCAAGAATATATATACTTTGTAAAAAGGCTTGACACAGCCTCATAGGGTCAAAGCCGAGCTCCTCTCAATCTCTTGGCTTGTGCGCTTCAAATTTTTGCACAAGAGAAAGGAACCTACAGCTTAACACCGAATCCGAACGACAGTTTGAGAAGCTTACGCATGGCTAATTACTAAAAAGCTGGCGCCAACAGCAGTGGGGGTTGACCTATAACCTATATATATTCTTGATCAGGGCTGAGCTGAGTCGATTGAGCTTTGTCCGTCCTTCTGTCTGTCCGTCTGTCTGTTTCTACGCAAACTAGTCTCTCAGTTTTGAAGCTATCGAGCTGAAATTTTGAAAAGAGTCTTCTTTCTACTGCACGCTGCTAATATGTCGGAACCGACCGGATCAGATGACTTTAGCATATAGCTCCCATAGGGCCGATCGGTCGAAAAACTAGTTTTAGTGAGAAAAACTTTTTTGTTTTTAATCGAAACGGCTCCAAACTTTGTGTTCATCGGTCCATTGAAAACAAAAAAGGTTTTATTTACTAAAACTAGTTTTTCGACCGATCGTTCCTATGCTATATGCTATTGTCATCCGATCCGGACGGTTCCGACAAATGTGCAGCGTATATGTACCAAAAGACTTTGTGCAAAGTTTGGTGAAGACAGCTTTCAAACTGACGGAGGAGATAGCATAGAAACAGATAGACGGACAGGGCTAAATCAACTCAGCTCGTCGTGCTGATCAAGAATATATATACTTTATGTGTTCGGAGATGCTTTGTTCAATGCGTTACAAACATCCGCACAATTTTATAATAGCCTCTGCAAGGGTATAAAAACCATGCCAGGATTTTGAATTCGTGATATATCACTAAGAACACATCAAGAATTTTCTACTTGAATCCAGTGCAAGTGATACTATTGAATCAAGTACTGATCAAGTTCAAGTTAGACAAAAAAGGGCATATTCATGCAGCCAGCCAGATTTTTGATATGTGGTAGGGGACGGTTTAAAAGGCTTAAGTTCAAATTTGTGTCAATTTGTGGCATTGGGAACGGTCTATAGCGGCAAAACGCGAATTGGCTTATATCTCTGAAACTATTGCTTTTAGACAAAAATTTTCAAAGACAAAGTTATAGATAATACCTTTACCTTTCTTTTTTCACAAATTTTCTCTGCGGGCAATAGTTTTAGAGTTATGTACGATCAAAAGTGCATTTTTAACTTTTTTTTCCCATTTTTCTTGTTTCCTGTGGGACCTACGCAGAATTGTATCGTAATATCAATAAAAGGGCATCAAATTTGCAACAACTTTCACATATGCGTTACAAAACTATAGATTCACAAGCTTTGAATCGACCCGTTTTTTGCCTGTAACAGTTCGACAAAATTTAACTTTTTTGAAAAACCCGGGAAGTGACCCATAAATTCTGATAGAAAGGACTTTTGTGAGCATCACCTCATACCCAGTTTATTAACTGAACCTTAGGTTTGCGTTCTATGGGTATTGTTGTACTATCAACACACAGCGACAACAACTTTAACACAATTGTTAATGGTTCAAGATAAAAATCTACAAAATTAAAAAAATACGGACAGTGTCATTGGGAACGCAATAACAAAAATTTCCTTTTTTTGTACAATTCAGTTAAGTTAACTGGTTAACAGAGGCTATAAAGCATTGGTTCGTTCTGAAACCGAACTATTCAGACCCGGTTCAGTTACGGTTTTTGTGATGCCCGAACCAAACGCTGTTAGAATATGTTCACCGGAACCCGAAACTGAACCTGAGCCGAAGTCAATTTTCTTATTCGGGGGTATCCTGGAAATCTCTAGAGATTTTGGCTTCGGTTGGTTTGCAAATCGCTCGAGAAAACCGTCGGTGTCCCAAAACTTCTACAAGGTTGGCCAAAAGAAGTCACCTCATTGGAAGATGCTCCTATTTTTACAAATAGCCGCCAAAGTCAGATCTGTTTTGACATTTGTGGACTAGACAGATGTAGAATACAAGTGAACAAGCCATGGATCTTTATACTCCCCAAGAACGCGGAATAATCGTGTCTATTTTTTTGCGTAACAATTCGTCTGTGGTGTTGGCGCAGCGCGAATTCCGTCGCAGATTCCCCGGCCGCCCAACACCGACTGCGCAAACACTGCGCCGTTTGGCCACCAACCTTGAAGAGTATGGGACCACACGAGACGTTGTAAAGAGTGGCCGGCCCCGGAGCGCCCGTTCGGCCGAGAATATCGCCGCTGTTGCCGAGGAAGTCGAGCTGTCGCCGGAAACATCGACTAGACGCCGTGCCTCGCAATTAGCCATCAGCCGGTCGTCCCTAAGGCGAATTTTGGTCAAAGACCTGCGCATGTTCCCGTACAAAGTCCAGTCCGTGCATCAGCTGCTGCCTGTCGACCGCCAAACGCGTGTAACCTACGCCCAAGCCATCCTCAATCTCGAGGACGAAATGGACGATTTTTCGACCAAAATCATAATGAGCGATGAGGCTCATTTCCACCTCAGCGGGTACGTGAACAAGCAAAACTATCGCTTTTGGGGCACCGAAAATCCACGAGTGATGCACGAGGAGCCATTACTCCCGCTCAAAGTGACTGCATGGTGCGCTGTTCACGCTGAAGTCATCGGGCCATTTTTTTTCGAGAACGCCGCTGGTCAAACGATAACAGTGGACGGTGCGCGTTATAGGGTCATGTTAACCGGGTTTTTTCTGCCGAAATTGGACGAATTAGGACTGAAGGACATGTGGTTCCAACAGGACGGAGCAACGGCACACACTGCGCGAGCCACCACCGACATTCTGAAGGCGGCGTTCCCGGGTCGCCTCATCTCTCGTTTTGGCGATTTGCAGTGGCCTGCAAGATCGCCCGATTTAACCGTTTCAGACTTTTTTTGTGGGGTTTTTTGAAATCCCGTGATTACATAACCAAGCCCGAGACCTTGGAAGCCCTCAAGGACAACATTCGACACGAGTGCGAGAATCTGCAGCCCGAAGTTCTTGCCGAAGTGATGAAAAATGCCAAAAAAAAGGAGCCCGTATGGCAGTCAATTGTAACGGCGCCCATTTGGCCGATATCATCTTCTCGAAATGACCAATAAAATTCTAAAGGTTCAAATAAATATAATCAAAAAACAGAATAAACGTTTTTTGTTTAGAAAAAAAATGAAAGCCAAACATCGGATGACTTCTTTTGGCCCACCTTGTAGTTCGAAAGTCGAGTTCGACAGGTGTGTGTATAAGATTATGCTCCTATCACAAAAACAGTGATATATTGCGTGGGCTCGTGAAGTCGCTATTGGTTGGTTAGTATATTGACTGGCTTGTGTATTGGTTGGTTAGCCAAAATCACCCAACAAAACACTAGAGGTTTGAAAACAACCGAAAGAGATTTCTAGGACACGGAGAATTGGTTTTGGGTTGGAATTTGGTTGGAAGAGATTTCTGGGACACCGCCGATTAAGGAAGTTAAGTTCCAGAAATAAAATTTCTAGCTCGGAATCTATTTTTTTTTGGGAATTTCAGTTAACTATTTTTTCCTAATTTAGTTAGTAAAATACATATGTATATGGAATGCGAAATCAAGAGATGGAATGCGAACCCAACAAGATGAAATGTTGGCTATTTAGTGTCATGGCACAAAAGCAGCAAATATGAGAATGATTCTAGCACACACACACACACAGAGCAGTAGCAGCAGTCTCAGCACTTGTCATAATATCCTGGCAACGAGAGCTTTATTTCAAAAGAGCACTCCAATTGCAATGGCTCCCCCCTCCCCTATCCATGTGCCACTACTGCCTGCCGCTGTCATACACAAAGCATGAAAACAAGCCAACGGAAAACCCACATAGCCTGTACACCAAGACTTAATATCTAAAGCAATTTACAGTTATGAAAATAAGAGACATATCCGCAAAACGACATGCACAGCAGCCAACCAACAACAACAACAGCAACAACAACTACAACTATGAAAAGGACGAAGCGAAAAACTTCTGCTAACGAAGTAAGTACCCTAGAGGACACTTAAGCGTGCGACCCAGCCCAACCTGCGAAACGTCGGTCGGCATAATGTCGCCAACATTTTTCGAAATTACACACAAATGACACAATAAAAGGTGCAAAAAACGTCTGTAAAAGACCGGAAAGAAATCAAATCGTAAGTTGCAGGGGAAATCCCTCTCTCGCTCTCCCTCTCTCATTGAGTGGAATCGTTAGTTGGCAGCCATATTGAAATGGCTGCTGCTTGGGTGAGTATGCTCATTGGTTGTATCTGAGAGGCGTGGTTAAGGTTGATTTTGAGTGAGTTATTTTGTTTTGTTTGAGAGCGAGAGAGAGGGCAGGCCAGTGCGATTGCGCTGTGAGTGAAGAGCCGGTCGCATGGGGGGTTGGTGCAGAGGGTGGGACATCCGGTTGTGGCTAACGAAATGAGGGTTAAATCGCGTGCATAATTTAGCAGTTCATTTCATTCATTTGAGTGCAACGCTCAGAGATGTGCGCTTGCCACCGGTTGGTGTCATGTCGGCTAATGGCTTTGCCTGCCTGATAATGGTTGTCTCTTCGTGTATTTGTGTGCGTGTCTGGGTGTGTAGGGTCTGTGTGTGGGCGCTGGCGCACTGGCAACATGGCAAATATCTACTGTCGTTTACCGCTACAATGACAAGCATTTATGGCAATTAACACTTTAGCTCTTTATGTGCCGCTGCCGCTGCGACAGCGCAAAAGCTGCACCCTTTCGCCATTGTTGTTGTTGCTGTTGTGGGCGCTTAATCGTGTCGGCCATTAGAGGCAGCTAACCGCAAAACAACTACCAGCAGCAGCAGCATCAGCACCCATTCATTCATTTTGCCCAAAAATCAAATTGCATTTCATGCAAATCACGTTCGTTCAATTTTAGGCTCCCGCCATTTTGGGCTTGTTTCCGTTTCCGCTTTTGCGTTTAGTGCAAATTCAATATCGTGCATAATTAATTTGCAATTAGCACGTTTCTGTTTTGTTTTCATTTCACCAGCTTCGCTGGCGCCCCGCCCCGTCTGCCATGGAAATTTTCTAATTACGTGTACCTGAATGCAAACTAGTTTTAGCCACCCCCCCGTCCACCCCCTGGCCTGGGGCATGTTGCTTTTGGTCGTTTTTGGACATTGGCCGTCGGCATTTTGCACGTGCGTTGATGTTGCTGATGGCCTGCGAAATGGGTTGGCATATGAAATGAGCTGCAAATTGATGGAGGAATTAGCGCAGCATATTTAATTTGGGGTAGGCAGAGCGAGCGACTGTTTACCCATCGGATGGTCGAAGGAAGTGATTACAAGATAGGAGAAGGCCTTAGGAAATCTGGTCTCAGAAAATTGAAATATGAATTGAAAGATGACAGAGCTAAGCGAAGTTTGTCTATGCTAAAGATTTTCTACCAGTGCTGCAAGTCGGTTCGGATTTCAAGCAATCCTTAACCTGAACCGCAGAAAATTTAAGGTTTGGTCGAGCGAGAACCTGAACCGGAGTAAAAAAAAGCCAATTAGGTTTGATTAATAAAAGATTATACGAAATCACTTAAAAAACGAAAGCTTAAGTTGGCCCCGTTTCGATACATGCGTTGATCGGGGAAAGAAATTGTTAAAAGCATCCCTTATTTTAGTTATCAGAGCAATAACATAAATGTTAATACGAGGTGTGTTCAAAAAGTATCGCGAATTTTGTGTTTTTTCAAAAATTATTTATTTATTCATGAATATCTATTTTGTCCCCTTCAAAGTAATCCCCATGAGATATTATACACTTGTGCCAACGGTTTTTCCAATCTTCGAAGCACTTCAAAAAATCATTTTTTTTTATCTTGTTCAGCTCCTCCTTCGATGCCGTCTTTATCTCGTCAATGTAAAAGTTAGATCAGTAAAACGTTTGAATTTGAATTTGAAATAATCGATAGTTATAGTCAGTTGAAGTTGGAGATCGATAGTTAAGTTGAACATGTTCGATAACGAGCATTAGAAATGGGCACACTGGAGTTTGTGAGGGACCAGTGTGTCGAATATTGTGTAAAAGAGCAGACGTGGAAAAGGAAACCAAAATTGAAACAACCGCATTTGTGTCACGAATATTATTTGAATAAAGTTATAATTTAAGTTCTATATTAATCAACTTGTGTTTTTTATGGAACTGAGACGCCGAAACTTAACATCTTTCAATTTTGTTTTATTGTGAAATCGTGACGAGTTCTCAATTTTTTCCATATACGTCTGCTCAGTGTGAATTGGTAATTGTGAAATTGTTGTGAGGACAAAAATTGTCCTGTACTTTGCGTAGATTCAGTGGTGATCTAAAACATATAAAGAATTTTGGTTGTCAGACTCCTGGCGCCACACATATAGGCTTTCCTCACAGCCGCGCCCTCTTCTCTCTGGTTGGGTGGCCGAGATATGGGAGTGAGTCTGATTTTTGACTTGTACAAGTTAAGAGTGATGTAATTGTGAAATTGTTGTGAGGACAAAATTGTCCTGTACTTTGTGTAAATTCAGTGGTGATCTGAAACATATAAAGGATTTTGGTTGTCAGACTTCTGGCGCCACACATATATATAGTGCTTTGCCGTCACAGCGACGCGGCTGCGTCGTTCTCATGTACATGCATTGTTGTTGGTGTGTGCCTGAGTATATATGTGTGTGAGTGAGTGAATTTTGCTGATCTGCCGTTGTCAATACGCAAGTGTGAGTGTGTGTGAATTTTGTGAGCGTCGTTTCTAAGAACATTGAGAATTTGGCGGTAAACGCAACTTGCAAGTTTGTGCAAGAATTGTGAAATTTGAGAAAAATTAAATTAGTGAACAATTTGTGAACAGTGTGACTTTGATTTCGTACATTCTTGTGACGCCCACTTGGTTGACCAACGAAAGCTGTGAGTCGAGGCATAGCGGGCTACCAGGGCAAATAAAATACCTCCATCGGGTCGCCACTGTGAGTTTCATAAGAATTGATTTCATAAGTCGAAATTGAAAACTGAACATTTGAACTGAAAATTTGTGCTTGAGTTGAAAATACGATATGGAAGATTTGAACCAAACAATTCGCGAGAGGAGACGCGAGAATGAGGATGACGAAATCAACCTCGATATGGAGTTGGATTTAAATGACACCCAACACCAAAACAATACTGCCAGAGAGGCAGATCTTGTTGCTTTGCTTTTATCCATGAGGACGGAAATTACAAAGATCCAGGAAGGAATAGAACGAACGAACCTTGGAGTTCAAAGCAACAGAAGAGATATTCAAAGTTTGGCTGCACGACAGGTAAGACAGTTTGAACACTTTGCTCAGGCAACTGCCGATCAGATAGAGCAGCTAAATGCTCCACCGAGTTGTGGTACCAATTCTGTTCCACATGAACATAAAGAACCACCAAAGCCATTGAGTGAACCAGATAGCGGACCTGCTGGAGAAAGTTCAAACATTGGTCGAACTAGCACTCATTTGGAAGATTTGCCGACATTTTCTGGGGCCACCGAAGAATGGCCATTGTTTAAACACAGCTTTGATGATTCTACAAAACAGTTTCGTTATGATAACAGACAGAATTTAATTCGCTTGCGTAAGTGTTTAATAGGTGAAGCAAAAGAAACCGTATCTTCTTTGATGATTTATCCAAATAACGTACCAGATATAATTGAAGAATTGGAGTTCAGATTTGGAAGACCTGAATTGCTTATTCGAACCCAACTAGCAAAGATTAAAGATTTTCCAAAAATCTCCTATAATAAACTCGAAAATATTGTTAGTTTTGCTACAACTGTACGTGGAGTAGTAAATTATTTGTCATCATCAAAATGCAGTCAACACTTGTGTAACCCAATTTTGTTGGAGGAATTAGTTGCCAAGCTACCAACTAATTTGCAGGTTGAATGGTTACAGAGCGAGGAAAATCAGAGATCTTGTACATCCATAGCCGAATTTGCGACATGGTTATGTGCAACCGCTAAAGTCATAGGCCGACTACCAACTGTCATAGAGGCATCAATGAAGACGCCGCCTCAGAGAGCCCCAAAACCTCTCTTTATAGCTAAAACGTCTCCCAGAAGTGTAAATTGTCTTTTATGTCAGAAAGACCACAATTTGGCTGACTGCAAAATTTGGAAAGAGAACATTGATGTAGCTACTCGTTGGGATATTGCCAAAAAGAATCGCCTATGTTTTGCTTGCCTTTCAGAAGGGCATAATGTACAGAACTGTCAAGCCAAAAAATCGTGTACAAGTGATGGGTGTGATCGAATTCACCACGAAAGCCTCCATTACCAGAGGCCAAATCGAGACCAGCAGCGACAACATGTAACAATGGTCACTGAATTGGGAGATTCACAGCATCTGCTAAGTTGCAACCCTGAAGACAAGATAGGTTTACATAAGTATCTTTTTAAAATTGTACCCGTGGCTTTATTTGGACCAAACGGCAAACTAGAAACTTTTGCCATGTTCGATGAGGGAAGTGCAGTAACCCTAATTGAGCAAGATATTGCTGATAAGCTTGGATTGAAAGGTACAGAACACGCGCTTACATTGCAATGGTTTGATAACAAGAAATCGACTGAGATGTCTAAAAAGGTTAGACTTGAAATTGCAGGTTTTGATGAAGTTTATCAATACGACATGAAGGGAGTACACACAGTTAAAAACTTGGATTTGCCAATGCAATCATTTGTCAAAAGTCAACACAAACACTTGAGAAACTTACCTATTCTCGATTATAAAGATGCCAAACCTGTAATATTAATTGGTCTGGATAATCTTCATCTTGGATTGTCTAGAACCCTTATTGAGCATGACAAAACATGCCCTGTGGCTATAAAAACCAAATTGGGTTGGTTGGCGTATGGACCAAATAGTCAATGGTCAGGTCAAGGCTTCAAATTTTTGCATGTTGAAGTTGACAAAGGGGACGAGTTGCAAAATCTAATTAAAGAATATTTTGCAGCTGAAGATTTCGGAGTAAATGAGTTACCACCGATTGAGTCTTTAGAAAATACTAGAGCGAAACAGATAATAGAGGATACATTGTCTAAGAGCAATGACAGATTTGAAATCGGATTGTTGTGGAAAGAAAATACGAAACTTACAGAAAGCTTTGAAATGGCTGAAAAAAGGTTATTTGGAATAGAAAGAAAAATGCAGAAGAATAGGGAGTTTGCGGACAAATACATTGCCGAAATGGAAAAATATATTGAAAAGGGATATGCAAGAAAACTTTCTGAAGAAGAGATTATTGATACTTCTAAACCCATTTGGTATTTGCCACACTTTGCTGTCCAAACTGTACATAAACCCGACAAGCTGCGTATTGTGTTCGACGCAGCAGCCACTAGCGATGGAGTTTCACTGAACTCCGCGTTACTTAAAGGTCCAGATGAAATGGAACCGCTGGTATCTATATTACTACAATTCCGATTGAACAAAGTTGCGGTAGTTGCGGATATCAGGGAGATGTTTTCGCAGATCAAGATTCGGCCTGAAGATCAGTCTGCACAACGTTTCATTTGGCGAAACGGAAACAGTAAGAGACCTATAGAACACTACGCCATGACATCTTTGATATTTGGAGCAATCTGCTCTCCTTTCTGTGCCAATTACGTAAAGAACAAAAATGCCGGAGAATTTCGAGACCAATTTCCTGAGGCTGTAGAAGCCATTGTTAAACATCATTATGTTGACGATTTAGTCATCAGCTTTGAATCTGAAGAACTTGCTATAGAGATTTGTAAACAGATAACAAGTATACACAAGCATGGTGGGTTTGAGCTACGAAATTTTGTCTCTAACTCAGCCAAGCTTCAAACTATCATGAACAAGAAGACAGATTTGGCTAAAATGTTGAACATGGAGAGTCAGGGCAGTACCGAAAAAGTACTGGGAATGTACTGGAGTACTGAATTGGATGCCTTTCAGTTTCAAACCAAATTTCACCGCATACCAACTGAAGTAATGAGAGGAACATGTGTACCAACAAAGAGGGAACTACTTGGCATAGTTATGGCTATCTTCGACCCATTTGGACTACTTGCTGATTTTACGGTGTTCGCCAAGATATTGATGCAAATGACTTGGAGCTACGATTTAGGATGGGATGATGCTATTCCAACGGATTTGCATAATAAATGGAGTTGTTGGTGGAAGGAATTGAAAAATATGGCTTGTTTTCAAGTTCCTCGCCTGTTCTCTACCAATTTAAGTTACTCAGACAATGTTGAAATACATATTTTCGTTGATGCCAGTGAATCGGCATTCGCAGCTGCAGCTTATCTCCGAGTAACACACAACAATGAAATAGATGTCGCCTTTGTAATGGGCAAAACTCGGCTTGCTCCAAGAAAACTTTTGACGATTCCCAGACTCGAACTTCAAGCGGCCATTCTTGGTGTGCGCTTAAATGCCCTAATAAGAGAACAACGCAAATTACTTATCAGAAACCCATTTCTGGACTGACTCAAAACTGTTTTGCGTGGATTTACTCCAAACACCGAAATTTAAGCCGTTTGTTGACATCGTCTGGATCTTGACCACTACTATCCCAGAGCAGGGGAGGATACCCTCGTCTGTAAACACTCAGATACAGCCACCCGACAGTCACCAACTGAAAATTTGCAGCCAAAGCCCTGGGTGGGCCCAGCCTTTAAGGCATCAAGTCGATGGCCGCCAAGATAACCCAACTACGACTGAACACTGGGAAGAAAGTTGTGTCCACAAAATGCTAAATTGTAGGTAGCATACCGGCTGTAAATTTAATCGTTTTCATCCATAGGAAGCTTCAACGAGTGTGGCCTGGGTTCTGAAGGCTAAAAATATCTGGTTGCGAAGGAAGGCCTAGGGTTCGTTATCCGCCGACGAATTGTCCGATGCCGAAGTTACACTGTGCCGCTGGGTGCAACATGAAGCCTTTGCTGAAGAAATTAACAATTTGCATAACAATAGGCCAATTCAGAAGGAAAGTCCAATTTATACACTGTCACCGTACTTAACAAGGATGATGATACTTGCTGGCAGAATAGATGATGCACCCTACTTACCAATGGATGCACGACGCCCAATCCTGCTGCCTAAGAAACTTATTTTTCTACTTTGTGTCGGCATTTTCATGAAAAGTTGCATCACCAAAATAACGCCATTATTATAAATGAATGCCGCCAAAAGTTTTGGATACCAAGTATAAAGAGGTTACTAAACCAGGCGACCCGTCATGCCCGAAATCATCGCTGATAAGGAACATCCTAAAATCCGAATGGGCCAAGAGCCAATCGAAGACGAAGACCCACACAGGAGACCCCACGGACGTCGCCGTTCCTTACACCGGCCCCTTGGACCGACCACGGCCTCGTCTTACGACACAACCGAGACCCACTCACGTATGGCACCACTTATCGGGCAAGGGTTGAGACAAGCACGACAAGAGGTCGCGCGAGGAGTGGTTTTCACTCTGCAACCACTGTTCTGACGATGATTCGACAACGTGCCAGACCGGCCCCCCGGACCCGCCGAGAGCTGGATAAAATTCACGCCCTCTCACGAAACCGTTCACACGGAGAAACCACACCGCTTTTGGGGGCGACGACACAACGCCTCACCCCGACACACATCGCTACGAAACAAGAGATAGCACGTCCTCAAAGACCGAATATGAACGTGGGTGATGGAGGATTGGCCCAATCACGTGCATTTTCTCCACTTCATTAATTTTTTCGTCTGTTGTTGAAGTGCTCGGACGTCCGGCACGCTCTTCGTCGTTCACATCTTCTCGGCCTTCTAAGAACATTTTGTACCACCGATAAACGTTGCTTCGGTCCAAGGTAGCTTCTCCGTATGCCACAGTCAACATTCGGAATGCATCCGCGCACTTAATTTCGTTTTTCACACAAAATTTGATACAGGTTCTTTGATCCATTTTTTTGAATAGGTAAAAATCGAAGACGATCCAAAACACGTGCAAGCAAAGCAGCTGTCAACAATTAAGTGAACATTCAAAATGGCCGAGCTTGTCGGCATAAGTGAGAGACATGAGTACCAACATAACGCCACAAAAAAATTCGAAATTCGAATATACGTAACCCGCGAAAATTCAAAATTCCATTCCTAAAGGAAACAGGGTATACAAATTATTTTGATCTAGAAAATCCTTGGGCAGATAAAACAAGTAAGGAAAGTCTTAATGGGGAAGCGGGGAAATTTTCCAAATCTGAAATAAGCTTTATTTGGATCTGGTATACACCTACCCACTTGCAAAAATTTGTGGCTCTATCTCTTATAGTCCTGAGATCGACGCGTTCAAACGGACAGACGGACGGTCAGACGGACGGACGGACGGACGGACAGACGGACAGGGCTAAATCGACTCGGCTGTTGATGCTGATCAAGAATATATATACTTTATAGCAGACATGCCCCGCCGTATGCTCTTTGGGTGCGTTAGTGGCCGGGTGGCTCAGCGGCTAGTGTGCGCGACCGCTGTGCAAGAGGTCGTGGGTTCGATCCCGCCTCGGAACATCTTAGTTTTTTCTTTGAATTAACTTTACACCCGGTCACCCCTCTCTGCTGTTGGCGCCAGCGTTGTAGTAATTAGTTAGGAAAAGCTTCTCAAACTGCCGTTCGGACTCGGCGTTAAACTGTAGGTCCCTTTCTTTTGCGCGAAAATTAGAAGCGCACAAGCCAAGAGATTGAGAGAAGCTCGGCCTTGGCCCTTTGGGGCTGTGTCAACATGACTAGCCATTTTACTTTTTTTTTACGCGCGGCATACAAAACGACACACATGCAAACGATTTCGTGTGTTTGTGCGTCGCGTAAAACAAAAACCTTTTTTTTCTTATTTGATTGGCGTTTGCGCGTGCAAGCAAACTGACCAACAACAATGTATTGGTGCTTTTCTTTATGAGTACTGGAGAGTGCTCTACCGTATGCTACTTTTGGGAAAGTCTGCTTTATATTGTCATTGGAGGCAGCTGCATATAACCAGGAACAGAACGGAACAAGCTCATTCTTTTTATACCCGTTACTCGTAGAGTAAAAAGGGTATACTGAAGTCGTGCAAATGTACATATGTAACAGGCAGAAGGAAGCATCTCCGACCCCATTAAGTATATATATTCTTGATCAGCATCAACAGCCTAGTCGATATAGCCATGTCCGTCTGTCTGTATGAACACCTAGATCTCGGAGACTAGAAGAGCTAGAGCGACCAAGTAGAACAAATAGACTCCTTTTGTGCATACGCAGAACAAGTTTATTTCAAATTTGGGACGCGCCCCCTCCCGCTCATATGTGCTCATTATCTACAATCTCTGAAAGTTTCTTAAAGATCGGATAAAAAATAGAGTTATAAAAGTCATAAAAATCGTTGCATCCTTTTTGGCGTCGCAAGCGCTCTGTTAACCAACATAAGGGAAGTCTATAAAACATTAATTTCCCTAAGTAACGAGTATATCGAAGTCGGGCAGGACCGACTTTAACTTACGGTCTCGTTTAATTATTCTTCAACAAAGTTCTCTTTTAGGGTGATAAATAAAGTTCAACGGTTTTCCAGCATTATGCTGCTTCTCAAAAATGTTTCAGCTATCGCTTTTTCATTTAAGCCAAATATTAAAGTTTGGAGCGTGTGGGAACAAAGGAGCTGGGCGAGTATAGGAGGCAGGGAGTTGAGGGAATTAAATTGATGAAAGAGGACTTTTGAATTGAATGAATTCTTCAAATGATATAAAATCTTTGGCACTATGTAGTTCCATTATTGATCCATGTTTGACTTGGAAGATGCCCCATACTCAAAGAAATTCGGGAACTTTGACGGAATGGATGGCATCTATTTAAATGGTTAAGCATTAGAACTGCGCTAATCGAATATATATCTGGCACATTGTGCTCTACTAGTTTCGGAAAAATTTAAGTGCAATCTTATTCCAATTTTATTTACAAAAGTAAAGTAAAAGATGATTTGCCAAATTAAGATCGAGGCACTATGTCTATGTCTTCGTACATTTATAAAATAAGATGGAGAGAATTTGATCGAGGTCGCAATCTTTACAACGACTATGATGACTGAAAAAATCTCAATTCTGATAGGTTCAAAAAGCTTGAAAGATAATGAAACTTGACAGGATGCGTCCTTAAAAAGAAAAACCACATCGTTTCGTTCAAATGTAGAGAAAAAATGCCTATAATAACAAAAGTGTTCTTAGTAACAGGCAGCCTTAGTTAAAATATAAGTGCTTACTATTGTAGCCAAATCCTTTAATGCAGATTCAGCTAATTAATTATATACAATAAAATCAAAATGTAATTAAAAATATTTAATGACCTTATACATCTGTTAGTCATTCATTCCAATGCCAAATAACAAGTCCCCCCCATTTGCTCACTCTACTCTTCACTCGGTCTGACTAATTTATGTATTAACTTTGAACGCTCATTAGTTTAATTAGTCAAACAAATTAACGTGGGGCTCACGGCAAGTGGAGGGCAAACAACAAAATGGCCGAATCAACAGAAGAGAGCGAGAAGGTCGAGCGCAGCCAACTCGCTCGCACTCGCATGTCGCTTAGCCAGAGTAAATATAGACCAAATTCGCATAGTTCAGGCGCAAGAGCTGCGGCAATTAAAAGGGCGCGAATTAACAAATGTTATAAATAAATGGGAAATAATTGAATTAGCGCATAATTATGCAGATGACCGCACTTGTAAATGGTAATTGCATTTGGTTGCGAGGTCAGCTTTAGTCGGGTGTCCAATTATTGATTTTCCCTTTTAATTAGCTGCAAATCTTGCGCAGCCTGTTGAAAGCCAGGGGCGGAGAAGAGGACGGCGGCCATTGCATGCACTATTTATTTTAACAAGAGCTACTCATTTAATACTTATTTTCACTAATTAAATGGCGGAGCAGGAGAGAACGACGAGGCACACATGCGACAGCAATTTTCCGCTTTTCCGCAGCACAAAAAGTTTGATGTCTATGTAAACAGCGGCTTTGTCTGTGTGTGCGTGTATGTCTGGCAGATTGCCAATTTACATATATATATAAACTTGTATGTATACATACTGCCGTATTCCGTATACGTCGACTGTTTGAGCGCACTTAAATAATGAATAATGACGAGACAAGCAATTAAAATAATTTGCGGTTTTACCGTGCGTATGCGCATCATTTAATTTTGCATGTAAAAGAGTTAAGCACTTATTACACTAAGAGAAATTCAGTCATTTTTCGCAGCCAACAACATCTTATGAAATAACTGGCGGGGGGGGGGCCCGGTTTTGGTAATAGCACAATGCCACCCCACTCAATTTTCATTCCATTCCATTTGTTGTGATTAATTAAAAATTTTTTTTTAAATTTATTTTTTACTTACCCTTACTGGGATTCGAACTCGCGACCTCGAAATACTGCACTCACTGACACCGCTGCTCAGCCAACGGCACCACACCCCGGATGTCTACAACTGCGTCAAATTCATTTTATCCCAGCCAATGCTGAAAGCGAGAATCCGAAAACGATTGTCTTCTTGAGCTCGTGCAGATATCTTCTTAAAAAATCAAGAAGAAAAAATACAAAATTTAAGAAGTGCTACAGTTCTCTGAATGTATAGAAACATCCACAACAACTGAAAAGAAAGTAAAGTTTTGTGTGTGCTTTTAACCAACATATTACAAGTATTTGGATTTTTTTACATTTGAGCCAATAGCATTAAAAGCAGGACTGCTAGCCGGTTTTGAACCGAACTGGTTCAAACCCGGAATTCCTACTTTTATTTTGCTGTAAACCGAACCAGGAACCGATTTTTTATTTTTTCCTTCCCTTATGTTAGTTAACAGAGCATTAACATTAATAAGAACATTTCAACATTATGTAAGCAAACAGAGCATGTGGCGCCAAAAAGTATGCAGCATTTTTTATAACTTTGCCAATTTTTATGCGATTTTTCTGAAACTTTCAGAGATTGTAGATATTGGGCACCTGCTGATCAAGAATATATATACTTTATGGAGTCGGAGATGATTCCTTCTGCCTGTTACATATATTTGCACGACTTTGGTATACCCTTTTTCGGAACCGGCCGGATCGGATAACTATAGCATATAGCTGCCATAGGAACGATCGGTTGAAAAACTAGTCTTAAAGAGAAAAACTTTTTTGTTTTTAATGGAAATGCCTCCAAAGTGCGTATTTCTTAGTTTACTATCCTTTCCCATGATTTCACTAAGTTTGGTCGAAATCAGATGACTATAGCATATAGCTGCCATAGGAACGATCAGTTTAAAAACTAGACTTAAAGAGAAAAACTTTTTTGTTTTTAATGAAAACGTTCTTATCATTGGCATACACTTATTTTAAATATTTTTACACCATTCTACAAAGTTTGGTCGAAATCGGATGACTATAGCATATAGCTGTATGGAACGATTGGTCGAAAAACTAGTTCTAGTGAGAAAAACTTTTTGTTTTTAATGAATCGTCCTTATCATTTACTACCTTTTTTATATACTTTTACACATTCACAAGTTTGTCGAATCGATGCTTGATATAGCGCTAACGATCGGTTGAAAAACTATCTTGAGAAAAATTTTTTGTTTTTAATGAAAACGTTCTTATCATTGGCATACACTTATTTTATATATTTTTACACAGTTCTACAAAGTTTGATTGAAATCAGATGACTATAGCATATAGCTCCCATAGGAACGATCGGTCGAAAAAGAAGTTCGAGTGAAGGAAACTTTTTTGTTTTTAATGAAAACGTTTTTTTTATTGGCATACACTTATTTTATATACTATGGACACATTTCTACAAAGTTTTATCAAAAATGGATGACTAAAGCATATAGCTGCAGTCTGAATGATCGGTCGAAAAAGAAGTTCTAGTGAGAAAAAATTTTTGTTTTAAATGGGATCGCCTCCAAATTTAGCAATTAACAGTGTATTATGCTTTTCCATGATTTCACCAAGTTTAATCGAAATCAGACATCTTTATAGTATAGATGGAAGGTGCAAGGGTATACAAAACTTCGGCCGAGCCGAAGTTAACTTTCCCCTATTTTTACTCTTCGAATAACGGGTATAAAAATCAGGGCTGCAAACCGGTTTTAAGCCGAACCGGTTCGAACCCGGTATTCCGACTATTAATTTACTGTGAACCGATCCTTGAACCGAAACTCTTTAATAATAAAAGCTGAATCCGAACCTGTTCCGAACCTACAGTTTCGGTTCGGTTCAACAAAAATGATGGACAAAAATTGAGAGTGAGCCTAGCGACTTTTTCTGTTAACTGGCAGGTTTTGGGCAACTGAGTCTTAAAATCGTCAATAAAGTTAAATAAAAAAATCGTGATAAACGTTCAGATTTACTTATAAAGTCCCCAATGGCCTCTGCCTTTTTAAGATCTTCGACCTCAAAGCTTTTAAATGATTCACAACAACAAAGAGTTTAGCATTACATTGGTAATATTATTCAGATTACCTTGGCTTTGGCCCTTTGGTGCATTCAAGCCATAAGAAAAGAGTCACGCGTCACGCTGACTTACATATTTTGTGGTGTTGTTGTTTAGGGCTTTAAGGTGGTCGTGTAGGGGGAGTTCTTAGTATTGAGTACTATGAATTGAGTACTGAGAGTCGAGTACACTCAGTAACAAATACATAGTATCGAGTACTTGGTACCGAGTACTTAGTATCGAGTACTTAGAATCGGTTGCTGACTACCAAATACAACGTATCGAGTATTAGTATCGAGAACTTAGTATTGAGAACTAAGTATTGAGGTCTTAGAATCGAGCACTGAGTATCAAATACTGTGTATCGAGTACTTGTTATCGCGTACTTAGTATCAAACACTAAGAACCGAATACTGACTAGTCGAGTACTGAGTATGGAGTACTTAGTATAAAGTTCTTAGAATCGAGTACTGAGTATAGAGTGCTTAGTGTCGAGTAATGAGTAGCGAATTCTGAGAATCGAGAAATTGGCATCGCATCGAGTATGTCGTGTCGAGTAATTAGTATATAGTACTATTATAGATTACTGAGTATCGAGTTTTGAGTATAGAGTATGCGAGGTGTGTTCAAAAAGTATCGCGAATTTTGAATTTTCGCGGGTTACGTATATTCGAATTTCGATTTTTTTGTGGCGTTATGTTGGTACTCATGTCTCTCACTTCCGAACGTTGACTGTGGCATACGGAGAAGCTACCTTGGACCGAAGCAACGTTTATCGGTGGTACAAAATGTTCTCAGAAGGCCGAGAAGATGTGAACGACGACGCCCGAGCACTTCAACAACAGACGAAAAAATTAATGAAGTGGAGAAAATGGTATTGGCCAATCGTCGAATCACCGTTAGAGAAGTTGCTGAGGACCTAAACATATCGATTGGCTCGTGCCATTCGATTTTTATCAATGATTTGGGCATGAGACGGGTCGCCGCGAAATTCGTACCAAAATTGCTCAATTGCGACCAAAAACAGCATCGCATGAACATTGCTAATGAGATGTTAAACTCTGTCCGCGACGACCCAAATTTGCTCCAGAGGGTCATAACTGGTGACGAATCGTGGGTTTATGGTTATGACGTGGAAACCAAAGCTCAATCATCTCAATGGAAGCTGCCGCACGAGCCAAGACCGAAAAAAGCGCGCCAAGTTCGGTCGAATGTGAAAGTTTTGCTGACAGTTTTCTTCGATTGCAGGGGCGTGGTGCATCATGAGTTCTTGCCACAGGGAAGAACGGTCAATAAGGAATATTACCTGCAAGTTATGCGCAATTTGCGCGAAGCAATCCGCCAGAAACGCCCGGATTTGTGGAAGAACAAAAATTGGCTTTTGCACCACGATAACGCCCCTGCTCACACATCGTTGCTTGTGCGCGACTTTTTGGCCAAAAACAACACACTAATGATGCCGCAGCCACCGTATTCCCCAGATCTGGCCCCCTGTGACTTTTTCTTGTTCCCTAAACTGAAGAGGCCCATGAAAGGACGACGTTACGCTACGCTTCACGAGATAAAGACGGCATCGAAGGAGGAGCTGAACAAGATAAAAAAAAATGATTTTTTGAAGTGCTTCGAAGATTGGAAAAACCGTTGGCACAAGTGTATAATATCTCATGGGGATAAATAATTTTTGAAAAAACACAAAATTCGCGATACTTTTTGAACACACCTCGTACAGTAACGCACAACCACAATAATGTGAAAGGCAGAGCCTATCGTACACAACATGTTTTACTGCATGGTCCCGTGAGAGTTAGCCCCACACATACCTATTTTTTATTAACACTGTGTAAAGCATGGGCTGAACCAAGGTTCGAAACAAAACCTTCGCCTTAAAACCTCGAACCTGAAATTTCCGAACCTTAACCATAGATAAATTTTGGTTCGCCGGAGCTCCGGAAAAATTTTTTGGTTTGCAGCCCTGTTAAAAATTGCTTAGGCTGGAATGACAATTTCAATTTGTAATATACAAACGTCAATGTTGTGCATCATCTCAGCCTCTTCAAAAACATTGTGCGGCGAATTCAAGCGTATTCTGACTCTCTTACACCAACGACTTTCACCATTGACGAAAAATAGTGACTAAAATTGTCCCTTAAAATTGAGAGTGATATTCCAGTCTTAGGGTATTTTCTATTTTACTAATTTTGTTATTCTTAATTTGTATTTTCGCAATTTTTGATTTTCTACTTTTGGTTTTCCTTATTTATTATATTTTTCATAATTTTTGTATATTTTTTTTTTTTAGCCAGGACATTTATTTTGTGTTCATTGTCTAAAACAACAGACTTCTCTTAGTTAAGTTTTGATGCTTTTGAATAACCATTAACATCACAATAGTTAGAGATTGTGTGCGTTCTATTTTATTTGAATTTATAGGAACGAAAAAGTTAGCATCTGCCTGTTAATTACATTTGAACAAAATCCAATTGTAAATAGTTCAATTTACTTTGATTTGTTTTTTTTTTTTGAGTGTTTGAACAGTGCACGTCGCCTCACGCATACTAATACTAGCCCACTTATGCTCATCCATGGACCAATTAAAATGAGTGCCTGAGGCATTCGTGTTGGTTGGCGAGCATTTTAACATAACAAGCTGCTCATTAAGTATTTTTGCCTCCCACTCAACTTTTGTGGTTAATTATAGAAAAGCGAAGCCGAACAGCGTTAACGAGCAGCTGAGAAAATCGGAAGGAAACTTCCATTTCCACTTTTGCAACTCTCCTGGCCGTTGAAGTTCATTAAGCAGCGCACAGTCTGGCTGTCCCAGCGTCCACTTAACGATGTCACTTATACGCCCCATTGTGCGCTCAAACCCAAAACCGGGGGGCCCACCTATTTCACTTAGTCAACCCATCCCCCCTCCAAAAGGGGGAGGCGAGGCCGCTGCTGTGATGCGTATAAACCGCAAATTGGATGCGATATTAAATTGTCTGTGCCAAAGCGCATATAAATTTTTGTTCAATTTAAAACATTTTCCAAGAGTAACCCAAAGAGAGAGCGAGCAAGCGCAGGAGTTAACGTGCGAGTGAGAGTAGCGTTTAGTAGGCCATCTCTCTTTCACACTTTTGAGTTTTATATGGCAAACTTCCATAAGTTACGTTTAGGTACAAAAAGTGTCAAGTCAAGCACAATTTTTTCACATAAACAAGCCAACTAATTAGCAACCCAATTAGAAATACACAAACAACAAAATTCCCCTGAAATTCAATTATGCTTGACAAGCATTGGCTAACCGGTTGTCCCTCTTCTGCCAGCCATCTTCGAAAAAAGCACAAAGCATTCATGCATATATGACTAAGAACAAACCAGGCATACGCAAGCCGAAGGAAGCCATACAAAAATACACCCAGAGATCCATTCGAAAGTCAGCCAGGCGCAAAGGCAAACAAAAATTGCGCTAAATAATTTGACAATTACTCACATCCTTCTGTTACTACGAAAACACAGTCTTTTGTTGGGTGGCCATTACGGCTGGGTGAAGAACTATGTAAAAACAGAGCAGGCTCTGCTGCCAAACTCTGCTTACTGAGGCTAAGTCTAGGGACAGACCATTACATTTGCTAACGAGAGCCATGAAAATTAAATCATTAGTTGCTGGCAGAGATTACGAAAAAGGAGGAGCCAAGGCACTCAGAAACTCACTCAAGCCGGGGGGCGTGTATGAGAGTGAGAGTGAAAGAGCGAGCAAGGGAGAGCCACCACCAACAACAGATTTGTACATTTCCCATTCAGTTGACAGCCTCAGCATCTGTTGGATTAACCCTCAAACTCTGCTCACACAGCATTACGGTTTTAGCTCTGGTGGAGCGAGCGCGCGCGCGGATTACGCTCTCAGGATAATATCAGATATTGGGAGATACGTGTGCCGGCAGCATCAGTGACAGTCGATTGGCTGCCATCAAGGTGACAACAACACAACGCGGAGTGCTTCTTCTGATAAAACACAAAGTGAACGAACCTCAAGTGAAAGATATAAAAGATGGTGATGCTGCAATCGCCAGCGCAAAAGGCCAGCGAAAGTGTTGGCGCACAGCCCACTGCAGTCGGTGGCCTGATGAGTCCTCACTCCCAACCCGATTCACCCAAATCAAATACCTCGCCGGAATTGGGCCAGAATGTGGCCAGTGAAAGTGCCGCCACCACCACACCCCCTAAGATACCCAAGTTTATCATCAATGCCAATGGACAGGCGGCGGCCATCGAGCGTCTCAAGCAAATGAGCAGCGAATCGGGGTTACTTAGTCGGCTGAGTCCCACCCAGGAAGAGTCGCTGGACAAGGACAAGCCTAATCACAACAATAACAACATTAGCTTAACCAACCATAACAACAACAATCCGCGTCGCTCGCAATCTCCTCCGGGCACAGCTGGTTTTCCCATACCCGCTCAGCAGCGTAAGCTACTCGAGCTGAATGCTGTACGGCAGTTGGCACGACCCGAGCCAATGCAGCATCCACATGCGGCGCTACTGCAACAACATCCTCACCTACTCCAAAATCCTCAATTCCTGGCGGCGGCCCAGCATATGCAGCATCATCATCATCACCATCATCCTCATCATTCACATCCCCATCCGGCAGCGGTGTTCCACTTGAGGGCTCCAGCAGCTGCAGCTGGCAT
Source organism: Lordiphosa collinella (assembly GCA_018904265.1). Lineage (NCBI taxonomy): Eukaryota > Metazoa > Arthropoda > Insecta > Diptera > Drosophilidae > Lordiphosa > Lordiphosa collinella. The sequence goes on from JAEIFV010000326.1 coordinate 259,514, forward strand.
GCCCAGCAGTGCCACCAGTACCAGCACTGCTCCATCCTCGCCTGCCACCTCACCACTCTCACCGCCCACATCACCCACAACGCATTCCGAACAGCAACTGAGCTCACCAGCAAATCCATCACCTCAAGCGGTAACACCAACTGCTCCAGCTCCTGCTACAGCTTCACTTCCCCCTGGCATCAGTCCTTTGTCCGCCAATGATATGGATCTGGAACGCATTAAACTGGTGGCTGCGGTTGCGGCTCGTTCTAATCCCCCAACCCCAGCAGCAAGTACATCAGCCGCAGCGGCCTCCAACTCTGCTTCGGCATCTTCCTCCGCCTCACCGGCTGGCCGGGATTTAAGTGACTATGGCTTTAGAATACAACTGGGCGGATTGGCGGCAGCGGCGGCTGCTGCAGCGGCCACTTCGCGACAAATTGCGGCCGCTAATTATGCACGAAGTGATACCAGCGAGGAACTGAATGTGGATGGGAATGATGAGGATAGCAATGATGGTTCGCATAGCACACCGTCGGTAAGTGCAACCGTTGAGCATGAGAAGGTAGTCAAGGAAGTGCTGTACAATTTATGAGTTATTAACCGAATTGAAGTGTGTCTTCCGAAACTGAAAGCTTTCGACATCAGAAAACGAATTCAGAATCAAAAGATAAAAATTTAGTTTTTCACAATACTTCATTAAGATAAGACTGCTGCTCCAAAGCATATCAGATTTCAAAACTGTTCAAATGTGGTTCTATTCATGTGAAGTATTGTGCCGAACTAAATTTTTATCTAATCTGCGTTTAGGCCTTTAAGCATTTGTATTTTGTACTTAATCTCGACCTGAAGAGCTATATTAGCTATACAGTACCTAAATAGATTAAATTTAAGTAATATGGAAACTGATTAAGCACTACGTTTAATCATTGCCAAATGATTTTATTCAGGGCTGAAAAGCCATTGAATGACTTCCAAGCTCCGACTCGCGGGAGTTTCAATGTTTTTGAGAGAAGCTTTGGTTCGGCCCACGTTTCACCCAATTTTAATTGAAAAGCAATATTTGTATTTGATTCAGATATAAAATAAAGAATTTTTTTTCAAAACAAGTTTAAGGGGTGGGGGGGGGGGGGGCGGGGTAAGCAAGATCAACATCGTTCAATGGTTGTGTAACAGCTTTAAGCTGTTAACATTAATAAGATGTCCAGATCTTTAAAGGGTTTTATTTATAAATTGCATTGGTCACGGCTATAATTTTCTACATCATCATTTTCTGAGAGAGTACTCGACAAAGGCCAACTCGGAACATGAACACTAATTATGATATGCAGTCTTTGAAAAATGAACCCTAATAGGCTAATCACACTGAGCACATTTATCATATAACAATCCCATATCTTGAGTTTAAATGCTTAATAACTTTTAGCTTTGCCAAGAGTTTTAAACATTTGTTTTGTCAAATAATTAAGTAGAGCAGGGTCTAATAGACTGTACCAGAGGTACACAGAGTATATTAAGCTTGTGTAAAAGTGTCCATCTGTCCGTCTGTCCCTATGAACGCACATGTCTCAGAGGTGGTAAGAGATAGAGGTTTGACATGTATGGGACAAATACTTCTTATACTTGCAGTCAGATCAAGTTTATTTTAAATTTTTGCCACGCCCCCTTCCCCCGCCGCAAATTGGAACAAAACATCATATCTCCCACAGTTTTATAGATGGAAGGTTCGTTCCTTCTGAACATAGTTAGTAATCAGGATTATTTATCGATCCGCCAAAAAAATGGTAAAGATCCGATGAGCGATAGTCGAGTTATAAGGAAAACAAACAATTATGGGCAGCACCGGTCGCAACGGTGATGGGCAGCACTTTACAGGTACTGAGTATGTTATAGTCGGGCTTGACCGACTTTCTTTTTATACCCTGTTCCCATTGAAAATGGGAAAAGGGGGTTCATGAAGTTGTGCAAAAGTATGTAACAGGTAGAAGGAAGCATTTGCGACCATATAAAGTATATATATTCTTGATCAGCATGAACAGCCGAGTCGATTTAGCCATGTCCGTCTGTCCGTCCGTCCGTCTGACCGTCCGTCTGTCCCTATGAACGCGTCGATCTCAGGACTATAAGAGATAGAGCCACAAATTTTTCATGTAGATAGGTGTATACCCGATTCAAAACAAGTTTGTTTTAGATTTGGAAAACTCCTCCCCCTCCCCCTTTTAAGCGCAAAAAACTGTCAGATCCACAAATTCTAAGATAGACCATCCAAACTTTACATATATCAAGTAAGGCCCAATATCTATCTATTCTGAAAAGATCACTAAGAATCAATTTTGCTTGTGGGAGAGAGGGGGGTCTTGCATTGTCAGTTATCGCGCGCGGCCGCATGCCATGCGTTTGTGTGTATGTTGGAGTGTGTGTATGTGTGAGTGTGTGTATGTGTGAGTGTGTGTTTATGTAAAGGAAAACACACGAAATCAAGGGAACAGGGTATTTTGTAGTCGGAGTACTCGACTGCAGCTCCCTTACTTGTTTTGTTATGACTCATGATATTCGGCGTTAGATGTGCTCAGTGTGAATAGCCTCTAATTTCACTGAGCAACATCTAACATCTAACATCTTGTGGAAAAATGTTCCTCATAAAATAAAATTCGGTCAGAGACATTTGTCATGCATATATAAATATTTTTGTTTTTAATATTAAGACGCTTCGTATGGAAGCTGGCATGATAAACTTGTTGATGACATGTGACAAAGTCTCCCCGACATGATGCAGATCTTAACACCTTCTTTGCGAAGGACCCAATTGTTATTGAGCAGCAGCTGCATTGGTAAAACCAATGCCCACATACCAACAACACAATTGATAACTAAGAACTGATTGTTGGTTAAGCAAGACAGAAATAGTAGAAGACGGGTGTGTTTCAGAAATCTCTAGAGATTTTCGTATAAACGGATTCATTTCGATATAAAAGTGCTTGCCTTTGTAGGTAAAGTATCTTCAAAATGCTTGGCTACTAGACTAGATGACGAAAGTTGAGAGATTTAAAACCGACTGCTCAAGGCTAAGTAGATTTGATGCGAATGGGTTTTCTTCCCCATAATCTAGTAGCCGACATTATTCGTGTCACTTTACATATAAAATCCTAGGTTAGTAAAAGTGGTGTGTCAAGGTGTACACAGTTTATTCAAAGAGCCAAACAACTTTGATTTAGCATGTTCCGAGGCGGGATCGGTCCGTCTGTCTGTCTATGCACAGCGTGTTTCGCAGAGACTATAAGCCGCTGAGCCACAATTTGGCCACCCAAATAGTATATCCTAGTTAGTTAAATTTAAAAATTTCTCCCTCCCCGTTTTAAGCGCAAAATCTGTCAGAGACAATTTTTGGGTCACCTGCTGGGGAATATGTTTTGTGTAATTTTTAGCAGCATTGAGTGACTGATGTAAGATGTTAGATATTGCCAGTGTGGTGTGTATGTAAAGAAACACACACTCAATATCAAGGGATCCCTTACGTTATTTTTAAAATGTGCACTCGACTGCCAACGCTCCCATTTTCACTTGTTATCTGTGAGCTACTTGAATTTACACCAAATACTGTTAAAAATTTTTAGTTCTGACCGGTTGGCTCAGCGGATAGCCATGCGACAGCTCCAATGTACTTTACTGCAGATGCTGTGACTCTGTAGCGCAATAGCGAACAGACATTATTATATCTTCAGGTAATATGTCGGATCTTAGAATGTCTATAATTTTTGTTGAACCGAACCCAAGCTGTAGGTTCGGAAGAGGTTCAGTTTCAGCTATTTTTGCACACTTGGTTCGATTCAAGGTTCTGTTTGAAATAGTAGAAGTTCCGAATTCGGATTCAGGCTTACGGATTGCAGCCCCTCTAAACCAATTGCGTTACTGGATAGTGTTGCTATTAACTTTCTAAGCTTTTTCAAGTTTTAAAACAAAACGAGAATGCAAAGTTAACTTCGTCTGTGCCGAAGTTTTAGTACATTTGAAACAGAAAATTCCTATAGCAGCTACAAGAAGTTACCATCCGATCAGCGTGGTTCCTATATATGTGCAGCGTACAGCTAAATCATGACTCTGTGCATTTCAGCTCGATAGTTTCAAAACTGAGGAAGAAGTTCACGTAGAAACAGATAGACGGACGGACGGAGAAAGCTCAATCGACTCAGCTCGTCACACTGATTATAAAAATATATTCTTTAATTGGACAAAATTATGCAGGCCTGTTCCCATTTCCGAGTGGAACTAAAAAGAAAGATAATCCCGTTTCCGAGTGAAATAGAAATCGATTGTCTTTTTGAATGAATGTTCGAATCGTTATCGAATTTTAATTCAGCTATAAGGCTGCCTTGACAATTTCGATTAGCACTGCGAACAGCTCGGATTAATTTTAATCGTTTTTGCTTTCGTCTACATTCAATTTCTGATGTACAATTTAAAAAAAAAAGATTTTACATCCAATTGTGCGCTGGATATATCTATAGATACTTTAAAATCTCGAAAATATTTGACATGCTAAAAAAATACTGGCAAACCGAAAAGAATCACCGTTGCCAAGAAAAATGCCATTTACTTTTAATTCCACTGCCTCTTAGGCAAAACTTTTGAAACTGAATAACTCGATCGTTTTTCGGAAACGGGAACAGCTACCAATTCCGATTCCGCATGATCTGAACGAAATCGAAAACGGGAACAGGCCTGATTTTAAGTGAAAGAAAGTCGGTCAAGCCCGACTATAAATACTCTGTACCTGTGAAGTGCTGCCCATCATCGTTGCGTATCGTTCATCCGATCTTTACCATCGATAAAGAATCCTGATTACTAAATATGCCCAGAAGGAACGAACCTTCTATCTATTATACTGCGAGAGATATGACGTGCAGGGACGGGAGGGGAAAATAAACTTGATTTGCCTGCAAATATAATAAGCATATGTCCAATACATGCCAAACCTCAATCTCTTACCATCTCTGAGATCTCTGCGTTCATACGGACAGACAGACAGACGGACGGACAGACGGGCATGGCTATATCGACTCAGCTGATGATGCTAATCAAGAATATATATACTTTATGGGGTCGGAAATGCGTCCTTCTGGCTTCTACATACTTTTTCACAAACTTAATATACTCTGAACCTCTGGTACAAAGTATACAAATATAATCATATCATAAGAGCAATCCTTGCGCGTTTGAAAATGCATGTTCACGTGTACGTGGCATGTTCACGTGTCGGCAAAGTATCCGCTTTATTTGATCTGGGACCTGCAACGAAACCAAAAATGTCTTGTATCACAAGGTGCTTCTCTGAAAAGAATCATCCCAAGTGTTACTCTTGTATCAAATACATAGCTTTATCAAAGAAAATGCACTCATTTAATTTTAGCTAAAAGTCAATAATTAAGATTAGCTAAAATGTATCAGGCCGACCGTACACGGCTCGACATATCGTCATCGTCGCATCCAGCGAGAGGCATACGATTCGATGCCGCACACATGTGTTTGAAGAAAAATCCGCACACGACTTGTAAGCAACCTTTGATCGCCGCACCGTGTGTACAGTATGACGACTGTCGTCAAACAGTGTCAGTCGCCTATCGTAATGTACGATTGTACGTTTGCAGCTTGTGTATATTTTTCAATGAGAGAAATTACAAATTTTAGTTATTGGGTAGAAAATAGAGAGCTTTTAGACAATAAAATATACATAATTTCTTTCGTTCTCTGCAAATTCCTCTAAGCCCTTAAAGATTCTTCAGTTTAAATTTTTTTAGTACTTGGGTGCACCCAATTCTTTCGCTTGGACTATTCTATAAATGGGGTCGCCGATAAAAAATTATCTATTAGTAAAATACATTTTTCTTATCATTCGACATTTTTAGCCATTGAATTTCGACGCAGATCGAAAGCCGTATCGTTATCGTCACTGCATGGCCATCTAGTTGAATCATAAAGCTAGAACTTTCATTTCAATTCTCTCTCTTTTTTAAATCCACAGGTCTGTCCGGTGGATCTGACACGGTCTGTGCCCACGAATGCCCACAATAATGCCAGCTGTGCATCAACTAGTGCCTCTAGTGATAGAGAGGCAGCAACCAAACGATTGGCGTTTTCAGTAGAAAACATTTTGGATCCCAATAAGTTTACGGGCAACAAAATACCATTGTCTGTACCGTTTGGACATCCCCGTCAATGGAGCTATGACCGCGATGAGGAAATGCACGAACGATTGGATGATGATCAAAGTGAGGATATGTCTGGTGAGTTTTTCCACAATCAATAGAATCTCATGTCACAGACAAGGCGTCAGCTAAATCAATTTTTAGCAGCAGGAACAAACGCACCTGCTGGGAGTTGGCTTTGTTGATACTTTTACCCATCCATCTGATTTGTCTGTCTGCCCACTTGTTTCCTGTATTTTTTCTACCACCGAAGGCAATTGTCTTTGTGTGGGTGAGTCGATGGCTGGGAATGTTATATTTATACTGGCGCTTGTTTCCGGGTATGTTTTGATTTTGCATTTGTTTTTTTCCGAATTTGCCTTCCCTTTCTGCACAGAAAGTTGCCATTTTGAAGGCACAGAGGTTTTGTGTTGCCTGCTTTCAGGCGCAAGTCACGTACTTCAACACACATGTCTGAGTTTGTGTGTATGTGTGTGGGCGTAAGTTCTGAAAGCATTTATGCTTTTTTGAATATGCTCACAAATTGTGGGTGAGATACATAAACTTATTTGGACCAAATTCTACACTCGTCAGTAGAAATGCTTTTAATTGATTGATTGATGTTTTAATTGGAGAAGAGGCACTGCTAGCTGGAAAGTAACATTCAATTTTTTTATCCAGCATTCAGGATTCCGTTTTGTTTCTTTTTGGTTGCCAGCTAAAAATTTTTGCACAAAATTAATTGATTTTCATGCTCTGCTCGTCGCAAAGAAATTGCTCAAATAAAAATTTGCAAATTTGATTGAAGTTGTTGTGATACGAAAGGGACGGAGGAGCGGTGGTCACTGAGGCTAAGCTTCAACAAAACCAACGTTTGGAGTAGGGGTAGGTGAAGCTTAAGTTTGGGAATTGACGAAGCGGTTTTGTTGGAATGCTGCTCATGATCTGATTATGAGAAGAGCTAGAAACGGAACTTTAATTGGTAATGGACCTTTGATAATAAATAACCACTGCAAAGGATTGAAGGAATAGCGCTGGTAGAACATAAGGCCGATGAAAATCACTTCACACAGTTCGAGTGGTACCACATTAAATAGTTCTCTGGTAAACACAATTTTTCTAATTTTTCGTAAAAATTTTTCTCACTTCTTTGACTTTTTTTTTCTCTGAAGGCCCTTCTCGCAAAAAATTTTGTAAATTTCGTTGGGAAATATTTAAGCCTGTTACTATTTTCGTATTTCTATATGTCAAAACTTGTTTTTAATATGTATAGCGACAAATTTTTTTGAAAACGGAGGGGTAAATTGAGTTCGATTTATACAACTGCGTTTTTGGAAAAATAAGAACTGTTTCGGTTCAGTGGTTCACAGAGTTTTTGAAGCGCAGTTTTGGCTAAGAACATGGTTCTTAAAGCCAAATGAGTTGCGTTTGCGCTTCGGTTCAGTGGTCCACTCTCAATTTATTATACCAGTTACTCGTTTTGTAAAAAGGGGTATAGTAAAGTTGTGCAAGTCTATGTAACTATAACAGGCAGAAGGAAGCATATTCGACTCCATAAAGTTCTTATATTATTGATCAGCATCAACAGCCGAATCGATATAGCCCTGTCCGTCCGTTTGTTCGTCCGTCTGTCTGTATGAACACCTAGATCTCGGAGAATAGAAGTGCTAAAGCAACCAAATTTTGTATGTAGATTCCTATTGTTTGTACGCAGATCAAGTTTCTTTCAAATTTTTGCCATACCCCGTTCTGCGCCCCAATGAAAAGGTTTGAATAACTCCAACAATTTTGAAGATGTCATATTTTGCAGTGTAGTGTAGTGCCCAATATCTATAATCTCTGGAATTTTTATAAAGATCCGAAATATGGCGGAGTTCTAATGGTTATAAAAAACGTTTTTAACATAATGTTAAGGTGTTCCCTTTAATGTTAATGCTTTAATGTTAATGCTATTAATCATTAATTCAACTGAGTAACGGGAATATCGAATTCGGGCAGGGCCGACTTTAACTTACGCTCCCATAATGTATTTATTGAAGGACTGTTTCCGATTTCGCAAAATATTCCGATCTTACCTTAAGTCTCCGAACTTTGGAAGCCAAGACAGTCTGCAAATAAGGGGAAAGTTAACTTCGGCGCGGCCGAAGTTTTTATACCCTTGTAGCCTCCATTGAAAACCAAGAAGGTTTTCTAACTATTTCTACTTTTTGGACCTTACTTTTCTAAGGGAGCTATACTAAATAGATGTCCGACTAAAACCAAACTTAGTGGAATCATGTTAGAGCATAATAAATTAACAATTACGAAATTTGGAGGCGATTCCATTTAAAACTAAAAAGTTTTTCTCACTAGAACTTTTTTGGAGCGATTTTGACAATACTTTGTAGAATTATGTAAAAGTATATCCGGACAGACGTCTGTCCGTCCCACACGATTCTACAAAGTTTGGTCTAAATCAACGATCGGTCGAAAAACTAGTTCTTATGAGAAAAACTTTTTCGTTTTCAATGGAAACGTCCCTTACGTTGGCATTTATTTATTTTATATAGTTTTACACGATTCTACAAAGTTTTGTCAAAATCGGATGTCTATAGCATAAAGCTGATCGTTCGAAAAAGAAATTCTAGTGAGAAAATTTTTTTTGTTATAATTAGGATCGCCTCCAAATTTCGTGATTAACAGTTTGTTATGCTTTTCCATAATTGCACTAAGTTTGGTCGAAATCGGACATCTATATAGTACAGCTCCCATAGAAAAGTTAGGAACGAAATATACAGGCCTGTTCCGGTTTTCACAAATATTTCTTCGATTTTAAATGAAAACCAAATCGAACGATTTTGTTTTAGTTGTTCTGGTATACGAACGATTTGCAATTCGAATGTTTCACTTCCAAATTGCTTCCGTTGACTACACTTTCACTCCAATAATTCAATCCAATAAATAATCACTCAAAATAGTTGATAGTCGTTGAATATAGCTGTTTAAAATGTCGATTCTATTTTTAATGGTATTTTATAAACATGTTCCCAGCGTTTCATAAAAAAGTGAAAACCAGAACAGCTTGAACAAAATATGTGAATTCGATTTGGATGCCAAAATTGAAGCTATTCATAAAAATTATAATTTGTTTATTTAAAAACAATTTTTAAGGGAATGTTAGATTGCAAAGAGTATCAAAGCAATGTGAATTCAAATCGAGTAAATCTATCGAATTGGGAAGACCGGAACAGGTAACCAAATCGCAATCGAGCAAATTTAGTGAAAGTGAAAACCGGAACAGTCCTGATAGTCTTATCTAGAAAAACAAACTGCAAGGGTATACAAAACTTCGGCCTAGCTGAAGTTAACTATTTTTCTAACTAAGATTACTTTTCAGACTTTACTTTTCTATGACAGCTGTACTATATAGATGTCCCATTTTGACCAAACTTGGTGGAATCATGGAAAAGCATAGCAAACTAAGAAATACGAAGCTTGGAGGCGTTTCAAGTTTTCTCACAAAAACTAGTTTTTCGACCGATCGTTCCTATGACAGCTATATGCTATAGTCATCCGATTTCGACCAAACTTAGTGAAATGATAGGAAAGGATAGTAAACTAAGAAATACGTACTTTGGAGGCGTTTCCATTAAAAACAAAAAAGGTTTTCTTACTAGAACTAGTTTTTTGACCGATCGTTTCTATGACAGCTATATGCTATAGTCATCCGATCCGGCCGGTTCCGACAAATGTGCAGTGTATTTGTATTGTGCAACGTTTGGTGAAGATAGCTTTCAAACTGACGGAGGAGATAGCAAAGAAACAGACAGACGGACGGACGGACAGAGCTACATCAACTCAGCTCGTCGTGCTGATTAAGGATATATATACTTTATGTGGTCGGAGATGCTTTCTTCAATGCGGTACAAACATCCGCACAATTTTATCATACCCTCTGCAAGGATATAAAAAATGCCAAAAACTTTTTTCTGTTCTATTCCGACAAATCTCAACCCTTTAAGGGGGTCTTCTCATTCAAAACCTGTTTTTTGGACCCTTTTTAAAAAAATTCTTATTTGAAAACGCAAAGAATAATTGAAAACTTTTTTTATTTATTGTATTACAAAAGGTTCAAAGTAAATAAAAAAAATTTTTTGCCTCGATACGAGGGCTGTTCAAAAAGTAATGAGACTTCAAAGTTGGTGGTAAAAAAAAGGTGTCGTCACGGCGGCCACGATTCCGGGTCTCCGGAGCGTCCGAAATGAAAAAAAAAACGGGGTTATAATCAGTATAGATGTAATTCTCGGCTGAACCTCAAACTTAATTTTGTGATTTTTTTGACAAAATGGCGGCCATTCATAAAAAATATTTCAATTTCGGGTTTTTTTTGTAGTTTAGTGTAAAAAAAAAATAGTAAAAAAATTTTTTAAAATTATGGTCGAGGTTCAGCCGAGAATGGTGACAATTCTGCGTCGATTCCACTTTGTTTCATGAAAATCGGTTCAGTTGAACTGGAGATACCATGGCCGCCAGTTCGAAAACGTGGTTTCGAGATAAACGCGTTTAAAGTTTGAAGTAATTTTTTGGAAAAAAAAAAAATCAAAAAATGTTTAAATGCAGTTTTAAAGAGCTGACAATTCTCCGTCGAATTCACTTTGTTTCATCAAAATCGGTCCGGTAGAACCGGAGTAAACTTAACGCATAGGTCAAAATACGAGGGTTTAAAAAAAAGTTGCTCAATGAGAAGACCCCCTTAAGTTTGCAGTTGCTTGGGAATTTAGGTCACATTGGGTCACTAAAAGGACTATATCTCCTAAACTAATTCGAGTTTTCGAAAATCCTTTTGGGGGGATATTTTTGAATATCCAAGCTATAAATAAATGCAAAAAAAAAAAGTCGAAAAAAAAAAGTTGCTCAATGAGAAGACACCCTTAAGTCATCTGTCTTAAGCCCCTTCTTAAGTATTAAGTCTTGATTTGCCCTTCAATCTGCGTGTAAAGGTTTTAATTTCATTTCTATTCTTGGATCTGCTTTAAACTGCTCGGAAAGCCATATTTTCGGAATTTCGAATTGATTTCGTAAACTTCTTTCAGATCGTTTTTAAGTCTAGCACTCAGAAATGACCGTAAATCTGATCGGAAAGTTAATTTCTTGGACTTTTGAAGGTGCGGAAGCATAAAAACCCATAAATCTAAGTGTCCGTTATTAATTGATGCAACATAAAGTTCGGTACGTTGGGTTCGAACACATTTTTTTTGAGCCAATTTTATTTGGTCTGGCTAATCCTTAAAATATTGACCCTTTTCTCATAAGATGCTTTTTCATACCGAACAGCTTTTTAAAATATCAAAGCTCCTCTAAAGAATCTTTTCCTCTAACTTTTACTCCAATATTTGAAATATGTTTGATGATTTCTAAAGTGAACATGTCACTTTTCAACCATTGAGATATTACAATCCAAGAGATCATTTGATTAGTCCACATTGATTTCACTTTGAAAGCCGTGCTCCTGGCTAATGTTGGATTGAGGTGAAGAAGTAAGACAGATTAATGCAGGAGCCGGAAAAAACACAATCACACTTCTGCACTTTTTCAATTTGCTCTCAAATTCAGTAGCAACGACTGCTTTGCGACGCAGCTAAACAAGAGCCGAATACGCAGCGGAGCGGCGCTAGTACTGCTGATACTGTGTATGAGTCGACTGCGCTCCTTTTTAGAGTTTGCGACGTGCCAGCCTCTGGATTAATGATAAATTACGCACACAAATCGATTAACAACTTCCAAAAAGTTAAGGCATATTAAAAAGTACTCACTGCATTTCAGAAATTTACTATCACTCCATAAGCTATGTGTTAGAGCAAACTACATGCAAATTTTAGGGAGAGAATCGTGGTAAAGTAATTTATATTTACCTTTGTACACTTTTCTGCGCTTGCATTGAAAGTCTTTTTAGTACTCGAATATAGAAATTTATTTCTTGAATATAAAACGCGTTTCCTACATTTTTCCGCTCGCTCTAAGTGCGAAAAAATCTTGATTTAAGAAGGTTGGTTCTTATTCAAATAATATAAACATTTTGGGACTTTAGAATTCTAAGTACTTAATTTAAGTACATCCAAGAACAAATCATTAATAAACTTTTAAACAAAACGGTTTAAAAACTAAGAACTCTGCGAGTCTTTTTTTCTGGTTGTACAAGCCGGCAGATAACATAGTTTTGGCTAAGAGTCCGAAACAAGGAGATCTTACCAATAAACAATCTATTTTATTTCCTTTCATTAGCTGATATTGGTATTTACGCACACTGACACCCATTTTATTGACCACTTCGTTAAGCGCTTATGTACGAAATTATAAACAAAACAACAACGGAAAGTTGAACGGCATCATTATCAACCACACTCAACATCGGACATTGCTGGTTTTGCTCGGGTCGGTTGTAGGCTTTTCTGTTTGAGCATTTGTGTTTGTGTTAATAAAACACAATTAACTTCATCAATGGCGGGCGAGGGTACCGAACATAACTGCTAATAAAACCGAACTGAATGGACGCGCCAACGACCCCAAAGGCGGAGGGGTAGAGTGGGCAGGCAAACAGATGAATGTGGCGGCTAGACAGAGACTGGAGGATAATGATGCTGGAAATAATTATGTAGCCGCCGTTGGTGGTTGTTGTTGTTGCTGTTGCTGTTTATTGCCAGTTCAAGTTTACAGCCATGCAGCACGGTAGACAGACAGACAAATGCTTTGCATACTGTGTGAGTGTTTGTGTGCACATCACGCATACGCACTGTTTGCGGGCTTGTACTCAACGGCTGGTTGGTTGGCCAATTGCCATTACCGTTTGGTGTTGCTGTAGTCATTAATTAGCAAGGTACTTAATTACCGCACATTCATTAGGCGCTTCAATGGCTCTGTCACACACACAAACACACACACATAGACAGGGTCCGTTCGGGAAGGTGCTAATGCGACAGCCTGTATCGCTTCAGTTTAAATTAGCGTAATTATGAGGCCTTTTGTCATTGCATCCAATTAGATTTTATGACAGATTCTCTCCCCTGCGTTTATTATTTCATTAATTTTACGCATACGCCATGCACAATTTGCCAATACATGCAAATCTCCAAGGCGTCATTCATTATGTGTTTGGTCGCCATAGCAATTTGCATCTCATTTAAATTGTAAAACAAAACTTGGAGATAACCAAACTAACAAGTGCTGGCCAAAACAATCACACACTACACGACTGACTCGGCATTTGGCCTGCATAATCCAAAGAGGCAGAAACAGAAATGCGCCCCAAAAGTCATATGAAAAAACATGCGATAACAAAGTTGCTGGAGCAATTGGAGGAGTTGGGGGTGTCATACAAATGGTTATGTGGCAACATTTAACTGTGGGCGGCTGCACAACCAACCCCTGGAAAAATGTAAAATGGCTGCGAAAAACTTTTATTCTTTTCGGCACTCAATTTGGAGCGCAGCCCTCTCTAGCTTTCTCTTTTGCACTGAGGCGAATGCCTATACTCACTCTGGGGAGCCTGGCAGACTTCTCTGTGTGTATAAGTATATACGTATGTGAGTGTTTTGTTTCCCTTGCCTTTTTGGTTGAAGTTAAGCGACCATTTTCTCTTTTTTTTTGTATCCGTCCATCAGCTACTCATTTATTATTTTATGAAAATGGCAAAATGAGACGACAAATGCTCCCCGGGGTCGCATTGGCCAGGCGTATGCGATTATAATGATTGCGACAATGAAGCCCCCAGTACGTTGGCACAAAGAACTCGAATTTATAAGCCATTTTGTACAGTGTGTGTGTATGTCTGTATGGGTAAATTATGCGCCAGTTTGTGGTAATTAACACTCGGATTTCATAATTAAGTTTAACTGGTGTAAGTGTGTGTGTGTGTGCTGTTCTCTCTTTCATACACTTTAATTTAAATTGTTGTTGTGCCCAAGAGGATGCCCAGCTTGGCTTTTTAAATTACACCATAGAGCATTCTGTGTGTGTGTGTGTTGGCAAGTCGGTAAATGAGCCTTGTCTGATCCTTTGTGCTGTCATAAACGTTGCTTGCTGTCATATCATTAAAATTGCTTATGAAGTGCTTTCAGCATAATTATAATTAAAAGCCGTCATTTTACAAATGGCACACAATGAAAGACAGAGATGATCAGAGAAATAGTGTTGCAAATGACATGTATCTTAGATATATATGTATTTCGTAATCATTTGAGGTCACTTTAAGTAATTTGAAAATTTTTAGTTAAATAAATTTTTTCAAGACAACAATGTAGATTTTTAGTTAAATAAATTTTTTTGACTCTATTTATATAATATTGTACTAAGTCTGAATACCCGGCGTTGCCCTTAAACCACAGCCATCGTGTTCTATTTTATATATTTATATCCCGGGGTTTCTGTGAGTCTTATGAGAGCGACTTTATTCAAGCTAGTGCTGGCTGTAAATCGATATTAACATTTCCCGCCCATTTCTCCAATTAAGAACTTTTCCCTAAGGTTTCCTCAAATTCGAGCATTTGTACCATTTTCCGCCCATTTCTTCTACTTGGAAACCTTCCCGGGCAAGCGTCTAACCATTCCTTAAAGTTTCATTGTAATCGGTTGAATGGTATAATTTTGAAAATTTTGCGGTTTTTGAACCATTTCACAGAGATGATACATAGCCTATGACACTTTCCTGATTGATTAGCGCAGAGACCTCCACTTGAATTTTAGTAATAGTCTTTTCCGACATTTTTTACAATGGTGTCCTAAAAGATCAGCATTTCTATAGGCTTTTGTCCCTACTGCATAGATTGACCATCAGCAATGCAGATAGTTTGGACACCAAGCTCTCGATGGCACACATTATTCTATCGGCTACTTGTGTGCTTTGGCGGTCGAATGCCAATTAACGGCAAAGAATGTTAGCTCAAAGGAACGCCACCTGCGTTACCTCTTTTGAAGCATTTTGCAGTTGGCATTTTGGTATGGCTCCGGTTGCTGTCCTTCAGCGATACCCAGGCATTAATAAACATTTAAATTATAATTCATATTTAAATATGTAGCGGCATTTCTAAGCTCCACAGATGATGAAGCGAACGTTGTGCACTCCCTGAATACGAGTCCTGAGGGGATACGAAATATATCGGAGGAAAGAAAAAGGAGAAACTGTACACCTGTCCTCGAGTCGGCTAAAACAACAAGTTACATAGGCATTTCTTACAGCTTTTGGCATGCTCTTCACTTAACCACAACCAGGCCGTTATGACTGCTTTGGAAACCGAGTTTCTCTTGTCTGTCAAGTCCCACACCTCGCTCTTAACTTTCACTCCGTTTAATAAATTAAAGTTATCAACATTGGTGAATGGCTTAAATCGCCGTTTTCTGACAAATTTTTTTTTGCGCTCATTTTGACATTGTTTGATGTTCTTCTTACTCAACTTCTTCTTACACGAAACATCGATACGAATTGTTCTTTTAACAATTCAGCGCGAAATGAGGCGTTAACAGCACTTTACTCTCTACGTAATTCGTAACAAAACGTAATGGCAATACGTAGTCTTTTTCGTGTCGAGTGGACACTGGTTATGGAATCGCGACACGGAAAACTTACGCAGCAGTTTATTTTCTATCGAGTTTTCCATTTCGCTGTCATTTCGCGTCGAGTGGACACTGCGCTTTTCCCTAAGAACAGCAACTTGTGGTGACAAAACAAAGCTAGATTTATGAAAAAATGAGTTTATTAAATATTAGGTTTCAAAGATTTGGCCAAATATCCATAAATCAGAAAAATTAATCACTTGAGCCTCAGAAAGAGAATTTCATAATTTGCTATAGAATAGTCAGACCAAAACAACAAGATAAGTAAAGCCATAAAATTGAACGTCAGGGAAATTTGAAGGGAAATTTGCATTGTAAATGCTAAAAATTGTGAAATAAAAACATACCTACATACATATGATTGTAAATCTCTTGTAATCTCTCAATCTCTTGGCTTGTGCGCTTCTAATTTTCGCACAAAAGAAAGGGACCTACAGTTTAACGCCGCATCCGAACGGCAGTTTGAGAAGCTTTTCATGGCTAATTACTGCAATGCTGGCGCCAACAGCAAAGAGGTGTGGCCGGGTGTAAAGTTTTATTCAAAGAAAAAAACTTTTCATTAGATGTTCCGAGGCGGGATCGAACCCACGACCTCTTGAACAGCGGTCGCGCACACTAGCCGCTGAGCCACCCGGCCAGTCGAATTAGTGGTTCGCTTCAAAGCCGGACCAAAAACTTGTTTATAAAAGATTAAAACCGCTTAGAACCACCAATATTCTAGCTTTTCCTGAAGCAAAACGTTCAGCTATTGCCTCATACACTTTCAGCTATAAGCTTTTCCTACTCACCATCAGTAAGCTTAATCCTTTCAATATAATTAACAGTAACTCACAATTAGCACAAATAATTTCCTCATATGGCCGTGTTGCTGCCGGTGGAGGGCCATTCATCGTAATTAGCAAATGTGGTTGCAACGCTTATTAACCAGTTGCGGCTGCTGCTGCTTTCTCTTCTCTTTCCCCACACTTTTCGCGTTTGTTTGCAAACGCATTAAACGTCTGGTTGCCATAGCCATCGCAATCGCTCCCTTTTTCGTTTGGTTTGCCGCTGTTAATTCAATTGACTCAAACCAATTGTGGTCAGGGTCAGTCGTCGAGGCTATTGATGAGGATGGTGGAGCATCTAATGTGCCATTAATGCATATCAAAGTGGCTGCAAACACTCCACAGCCCATTACCAGCGACCGGACCACGACGAGTGGTTGGAAAATTCGTTAAATATTAAATGAAGCGTTCACGGTAATTTTCGGAGTAATTGGCACAGACGAAGCAGTGTGGCGCACTTTTAGGCGCAGCCTAATTACATGCAAACATGGCCAATCATGTTGACCAATTACCTGGCCCATGCATTTTGCAGTAGCCAGACAGACAGACGGCAAGTTACGCCATCTTAGATTAGGGGTTGACACTTTTGGCAACCCTTTTTTGTTGGATTTGGCCAGGTTAAGAGAAAAAAAGGGTAAAAAGCATTGAAGTTGAAGTTACGTGGGCAGTTTGAGAAGTCGGTTTGGCATAAAGTAGTTGACAGGAGACACCAGGACATATGAAAATAACTATTTGTAAAACAAAAAAAATCTGACAACAAAAGTCTGACTGCGTTGCAAAAAACAATCTCTGACTTACCCAACTACTTCCTCAGTTCGCCAACACCTAATATTTTTCCCTCAGGACATCCTTAAGTGGCATAATTGGTTATCGAATACGTTCAGAGCATTGCGGGTTGCATAATCTGATACAATCAATTGCGGAAAGGTAATAATTGCGACTGGTTATTGATATTCCGTGCCCTGGGCATGATTGGACAGTGCCTTAATTGAATTTTAATTGGATTGCTGAATCATAGCAATCAATTCCACTCGACAAGTGGGCGAACACAGTCGCATGTGCGACAGCATGTGCCCAGAATTCCAATTAATCCACACTGATGTGCGGAGTTCGAAGTGATTGATTTCCGTTTACAAGTTGTAGCTGTATTTGCCTTTGATTGATGACCCTGTTGGCTTATGCAAAAACCTGTCTCTCTCTCTTATTTTCACTTTCAGCCCAGGATCTCAATGACATGGATCAGGATGATATGTGTGATGATGGCAGCGACATTGATGATCCGAGCAGTGAGACAGACTCGAAAAAGGGCGGTAGTCGGAACGGCGATGGCAAATCCCAAGGTGGCAGCGGTGGAGGAGGTGGCTCCAAACCCAGGCGAGCACGCACCGCCTTCACCTATGAGCAGCTGGTGTCGCTGGAGAATAAATTTAAGACCACGCGCTATTTGAGTGTGTGTGAGCGCTTGAACTTGGCGCTCAGCCTGAGCCTGACAGAGACGCAGGTGAGAGTTTAACAGGAGCGCTAAAAGTTGAGTATACTACAATTTATTATCCTCTTAGGTAAAGATTTGGTTTCAAAACCGCCGCACGAAATGGAAAAAGCAAAACCCAGGCATGGATGTGAACAGCCCCACCATACCACCACCAGCGGGTGGGTCCTTTGGACCAGGTGCCTATGCCAGCAGTCTGCTCTATCCACATGCCGTGCCGTATCCACCCTATGGACCCTACTTCCATCCTTTGGGTGCCCATCACTTGAGCCACTCGCACTCATAAAATTGTAAGATGCAACAGCGATTGTTGCAACTGTTCGAGAAGCGTGGCAAGGAGCGGGGAGGAGCTAAAGCTGAGGCTGCCACTGGTGGCGGAAATGAATGAGTTGTAAATTAGTGTTGGGTTGACTCTTTAAAGTGAACAGAATGGAACTTCATACACTGAGTAGCTCAGTTGTTCTTTGTTGTTCAGTTGCTCTTTTTTGTTTCAAGCTTCAGTGGCTTACTCATATGTTCGATTATGTTCAGTTGTACCACTTGATGTTGCTCAGTTTTATGCTCTTTTTGTTCAGTTGTTCAGTTGCATAGATTCCTCAGTTTTAAAGAGTTTGCTTTGCTTTGCTATAATCTTCCCAGACAAAAATGTAGTCTCAGATTAAACGGAACGAAATTCTATAAGATTTTCTTAGGTATGGACAACTTATATATATTTTTTAAGCAAGTTTCCTGGACTGAACAAAAAAGAGCAAGTGTTATTGTTCACTTACTCACCAACTACCCAACACTATTGTAAATGTTAAACTGCTTTAAGTGTGTGTTATTTTTCCTTTTTGACCTGTAAATAGTTTGTGTATAAAAACTGATATGTTTAGCGACAAAAAAAACCAAAACTCTAAAGAAAACTATGCCATATCTAGACTTAAATTTATAAGATTACCTTCTAGCACTTAAGTGGCAAGCAAAATCAAAAAACAAACCAAAAATTGCATAAATGTCAAGTGAAAAATAAACATTTTAAAAATTACCAAACATAATAAAAAAAGTCTATAAGCTTTTGCATTGGAGCGAGAGGGCGAAAAACAATTTATCGCCATGCCGCACACAGACGGACAGACATAAAGGACTCTGTGGCAGGCGTGTGAAATGGCAGGACAACAATGCTAAGTCAAGTGTAAAATTTTAAATTTGCCTCTCATTTGATATGAGCGGCTCAAGCACTCACACGCACTCCCATTCGCACTCGCCCCGGCTATTCAATTATGTGGCAATACGAATACGAAATTTCTTAATCCGATTTGTGTGATACAATGAGCGGCGGTATGTATACGGGAGGGAGGAGAGAGGTTGTCAAAACAGAGACAAGCAAATGAATAAATTCACGCGCGCACACCTCTCGCCCATTGATATTATAATAAACCCAAAAGGATCTCCAGTCGAAATCTGTGTGAGCACAAAGATGTGTATAATTGAAACAGAAATCCATGCATGGCCAGGCTCTGTGTGTGTGTGTGTGTGGATTGACTGCGAATGACGTGGACAGCGGCAGAGTAAACAAACAAATGGGAGTCACTGAACAAGGATTCGATGGAAATCCGTTTATATCTATTACGCCACCGCGTCGGTGAGATATGGTGTAGTGGGCAGGTACGACGAAACCAAAAGAATGTGGCAGTTTTAATGGTAATCAAAATGTTTCTAGTGTAGCGATGGGCACTGCAGTAGCTATTGCTCGCATTGTTGCTGTCGGTTTAGCAAGAGTAGGGAGCGACTTTGCTTACCGCTTACTGATTCTTTCACTCAATCATTCTCACTTGTCGCTTTATGTACACAATCAAATAGTTGCCCACCATTGCTTTAGTGTGAACCAGAGAACTGCAACGAGCCGTCACGAGTACAATCGCTCAGCGCTCAGGGCTTCTCAGATTTGAGTATTGCCCTTACTCATACTCAAGTTGACTCAGCGCTTCGGCCGCGAGTCGACGCAAGCCCCTTGTTACAAAATCGAAGTTCTGATGCTAGCCGTCATAAATAAAGTTCATTCGGTACAAATACTCACGATTACTCCTAGCTTCGGCCGCGAATCACCGAGAGTACTTGTTGCCGAAGTCAAATATCCGCTGCGATCTGTTTCGATCAACGCTTGTACACAATCGTCACAAGCACACAAAAAACAACAATTTGTGAGAGCAAAAGAGATAGCATGATGGCCTATTTTTTGCATTTGTATTTTGCATACGCTTTCTTTTTCCTTCTTGTGGCATGTTGTTGTTTGAAGTTTTCAAAAGACAACAAAAATTGCATAAGAGGCTTGTTGAAGCTCGCCGTCAACCAGCAGAGTACGTAAGAGTAAATTCTGTCGCGCGTACGAGTAAACAAGAGTAGAGTGTCGAAAAGGCTTGGCCATTGCTGGCAAAAGGCTTATTTTGACTCGTGTTATGAAAAGCTTGTTCATATTATTACTCGTACGAAGCAAATAGCTTAATCGCTCTGACTCAATGTGCTTGCGATCATTTCGAGTGTGTCGAACAAAGGCGACGAGTCCAACCAATCCAAGTAAACGCACGAGTGTGATTGAACATTAGAGGCTTGTTGCAGGTCTCTGGTGTGAACCAATGTATGTTATTTTGGGTTTGATTATGGTATGTATACCATGATACAATAGCAGTCGGCCAAGGTTTGATGATATCGGGTCATAGTCCGATATATGGAGCAGACTTAAGATAACTGTCAAATTTAGAAACAACGTCTGCGTCAATCTTATTTGAGAGCGTTTTCAGCCAAAAGGGTTTGAAACACGAAAACATTTGGGGGAGTTTAAATCAAGTTTTTAAAAAATTGCTTTTATCTCAACTTGATTGTACTTGAAACTAGTTTGAAAAGTTCGGTCGGAAAACGCTCATTATGGGGATCTCACTTGAAAATCAAATGATCATGCATCAAAATTAAAATAAGCACGATGAGGAAGCGAGAGAACAAAAAGTAACTGAGAGCAAAATAGTTTCAGAACAACAAAAATCTATTTCACATGTACAAATGGGTACACAATCGATTACAAAGATGTCGGTGTCATGTGGTGTTGGTTTATTAACTTTTGGAATTCCCTACCAGTTATAGCAAACCTGATATGAGAATGCAGCTGCGCTCTTGTAGTCGATGGGAAAATTATACTAAATTATAACTAAATTATACTAAAGATAGATGAGTGTGCTGTTATAAATAAACTCGAGAAAGATTAAAGTCAATTTCAGATCCGATCAAGAAGGGCGTACACCGAAATCAAGACCATTCGTTGACAAAAGTAGAGTAATCCCGCTTTTTCGTGAACTGTGAACGGCGGTGTCATTTCATGAAAACAATTTTAAAACCCGTTGTTCGATCTTCATTAACGTTTGGGTGTTGCGTTAGTACCATTTCATGCTTAACTTGGAAACATTTTGGTGTCATTTTTCAAACTTTTGGGCTTCTTTCAAAAACATTTTGGTAACGTTTTGAGACCACTTTTTGCACATATTGGTAATATTTTGGGAATAGTTGTGGAACATCTCGGGATCATCTTAAGAACATCGCGGTCTCCTTTTGGGAACACAGTGAGTTCAATTTTCGAACATTTTGGGCCAATTTTGAAAACATTCTGGTTATACTATCTGACTGATTTTAAGATGTTTATGATATTTAAAGTAGCAAGTTTTAGACGGATAGAGGTCATGTTCTGTTTTCACATAACTTTAAATAGGCAAACACAATACCACAAAGGAGGCTGGTTAACTGAAAAGGAGGTTTAAGAACCTCCCGGTTCTATCATTAGAGCAGAAGCAGAGGGTTCCTCATGCCAGCATTGCTATAACTGCTTGGGAATTTCAAATCAGCATAAGTGCAATTCCAACACCAGAACACAAATTGTTCATGATTTCCGAACAACTGTGCGCTTTTTAAATGGACTCGCTTATTTGTTGTAATAGAAAAAAATATTAACTTGTGTTTTGCCATGACCATTGTTTTTGAACAAATTCATAACGGTCAGCTGCTGCGACCCGTTTTCTATGAAATCAAAACCGACGTTAAACCACATTGGCCCCTTTTGCGATTGATTGAAACATTTATACAGCCCAAAACTAGGATTGCCATACACTCATAAACGAATGCCCCAAAACTAGCCAAAACTTTCACATATCATGGAAACAACAGCTAATGGAAACCGTTGTCAGTTTTGGAAACTTTGTATGGACGTTGAAGTATAATGCGCAGTGCATTCAAAAGGGCCCATGCGACAACAAACCGCAGCAAAATATCAGCCCACCTTCCGCCCAACCGACCGAGAAGCGCAGCCGCTACGGTCAAAATATCTTAAGATAGAGGCTTTTAATGGAGGAAGAGAATGATTATATATATAAATTACTTTACAGTCCAAAAGGACCAAGCTGAGCATCTCCCAATCTATTGTCTTGGCTGCTTTTTAATTTTCCCACAAGAAAAAGGGACCTACAGTTTAACGCCGAAACCAAACGGCAATGTTTAAAAAGCTTTTTCATGGCTAGTTACTTCACAGCTGGCGCCAACAGCTGTTGAAGTTGACTTTTAATTTATTAAATATCCCGAGGGGGACTGAACGCACGACCTTTTGCGCAGCAGGCTCACACGATAACCGCTGCACCACACAGCCGACCGCTTGAAAGAGAATGTTACGAGTTAATTAGTCAGAGAACAAATTATTTATCATTTATTTAATTATTACCGTTGCTCGTAGAGTAAAAAGGATATACTAAAGTCGTGTAAATGTGTGTAACAAACAGAAGGAAGCATTCCCGACCCTATCTTCTTCTTCTTTTTTGGCCTGATGATAGCATCACAACCGTTTTACGGACTCGGCCGCAGCAACTAATGCTCGCCGGTCGCCTGTCCCGAGCGACATCCCACCAGAAGGGCACACCGAACTTCGAAATATCTCCCTACACCTAGTCGCGGCATCTCCGCTACGGTCCGGGCGTGCCTCCTTACTCGTTCGCATGCCGACTGCATACCCGTTTTGCTGGAGCGTTATCATCCATACGGGTAACATTTCCTATCCAGCGCAGCTGCTGTTGTTTTATGCGCTGGACATGCTTAGGGTCCCAATAGAGCTCGTACAATTCGTGATTCATTCGGATGCGAAATTCGTCGCCAACTTTTAGAGGTCCATAAATCCTCTGAAGAACTTTTCTCTCGAACACGCCAGTTGCCGCCTCATCCGTTGTTGTTGCTGTCCATGCATCTGCGCCGAATAGCAGCACTGGGACGAGAAGCGACATGTATAGCGCAATTTTCGTTTATCGAGAGTGGGCTCTGCTCTTGAACTCGTTACTGAGCCCGTAGTAACATCGGTTTGCAAAGGTAATTCTTCTTCGGATTTCCAGACTGGTTTTGTTGTCGCTGGTTATCGTCGTTCCGAGGTAGACAAATTACTTAACAACCTTGATGTTGTATTCTCCCACTGCAACAGATTGTCCAAGCTTAGACTCCTTGCGCGTTGATAGTGGGTACTTACTTCGTCTTATCCACATTTACCGCTAAGCCCATAAGTTTTGACTGCTTCTCTATCTCTGAGAACGCCTGTCTTACCGCAGATTAGTCTTTGCCGATGATATCAATATCATGCAAGTAGTATGCTATCTCTGGTAAAGATGGGTCCCGTTCTGTTAGCATTTGGGCACTGGC
Organism: Lordiphosa collinella; assembly: GCA_018904265.1. Classification (NCBI taxonomy): domain Eukaryota; kingdom Metazoa; phylum Arthropoda; class Insecta; order Diptera; family Drosophilidae; genus Lordiphosa; species Lordiphosa collinella. The sequence goes on from JAEIFV010000326.1 coordinate 283,267, forward strand.
GCAGTATGTACTCCATCAGCAGATTAAAGAAGTTACACGATAAGGTGTCACCCTGTCTAAAACCTCTTTTGATATTGAAAGGCTCGAAGAGGTTTTTTTCCATTTTGACGGAGTTTTGTGTGCTTCTCAACGTCATCATGCGAAGTCGAACGTACTTTGCTGGTATACCAAAAGTAGACAGAGCTTCAAAGAACTTTGACCTTATCGGCGTGTCAAAGGCGGCTTTATAGTCAACAAAAAGGTGGTGGGTGTTGATCTCTCTCTCTTGGGTCTTCTCCAGGATTTTTCGCAGTGTGAATATCTGGTACGTGGTGGATTTGCCAGGTCTAAAGCCACACTGATAAGGTTCAATCACATAGGATGCATGATGAAACCTTATATGCAATGGGAAGGAGTCTAATCCCGCGGTAATTGGCGCAAGCCGCAGCGTCTCTTTTTTAAATATTGGAAAAAGTACACTTAGATTCCAAAATTCAGGCATGCTTTCTTCGGACCATATTCTGCATAGGAGTTGGTGCATGCACCTTACCAGCTCCTCACCGCCAGCCTTGAACAATTCAGCGGGCAGCTCATCAGCGCCAGCAGATTTGTTATTTTTAAGACTTTTTATGGCTAACCAGACTTCATTATGGTCCGGCGGGACCATAATATATATTTTTAATCAGCAACAACAGCCAAGTCGATATAGCCATGTCCTTTTGTCTGTATTAACTCCTAGATCTCACCTAAGAAGTTGGCGGTTTAGAAAATTTTCCTTTAGTCGCTTCTTTCTTAATATAGTATTTTGCATGAAAATACATATTCAGGGGGGATATATATCCTGATTTTTATAAATCAGGATTATTTACACTGGTCGACACCCAAAATGATTCAAAGATCAGACAAGGATATTCTTATAGAATTTTCATCACGTCAAGATTACGATAAAAATGGACTCAAAGTCTCAAAAACCCCCATTTTGCCCTTTTTCAATCACATGTTGAGAAAAAGGCCGATGTGCTAGATGTCTCTAATTAGGCTTGAATCAATCCTAATTTTAATAAGTAAAAAGTAAAATCAGCAAAGCCGAGCATCTCTCAAACTCTTGGCTTGTGCGCTTCTAATTTTAGCCCAAGAGAAAGGGACCTACAGTTTAACGCCGAATCCGAACGGCAGTTTGAGAAGCTTTTCATGGCTAATTACTGCAATGCTGGCGCCAACAGCAAGAGGTGTGGCCGGGTGTAAAGTTTTATTCAAAGAAAAAAACTTTTCATTAGATGTTCCGAGGCGGGATCGAACCCACAACCTCATGCACAGCGGTCGCGCACTCTAACCGCTGAGCATCACTTTTTCCATGTGCTCTCGTAATCTACGTTAATGGCCTATTTACTAATTTATTTATTGTTTTTGAGGTAGCCAAGTTAAATTCTCTATAAAATATATTGAATTTTTAGAGCGATGTGCTGCAAAGAACTTACAATTTTTTAAGTCGTATGGAGAAAAGTACGCCCTTATGACAACGTAGTTGTTTTCTAGATTTCTGCTACACAATTTACTATTACATAAATCATTTATGAAAAAATGTTGCTACTGCATTTGTTTAAGGCTTTGCTTAAGCACTTTGCAATTAGTCGCACAAATCCTATTTGCAGTGAACCCACACATACATACATGAGCATGCAGACATACCTCTATGTACTTAGTACTATACATGAATGCAGGCTCTCATGTGCGTTAATTTCGGTAAATGTAAGTTGCTAAATTATTCAGCTGCGACATGCGAGTAAATGCGGCACACAGACTTTCAGCCATGGGGAGAGAGATAAAGAGAGAGTGAGAGATGTGGAATAGGAGAAATCGAGTTAATTTGCATAAAATTAAGTGCCAATTTCAATTGCATAGAATTTTCCCAAAAAGAGGGAGATGATGTCAGAGGATACCGCCTAAGTGCATTTTCGAAGCAATTTGTAAATCTTTCATAGAGCTAATAGTAATCACTATAAGTTTGGATAATCAATCTAAACCGAGCCATACCACTGTAAAAGAATTATATGTGATAAAATATTTATCCTCTGTTTTCCGTTTTAGCTAACGGTACTTTATTTTTGAGGACGCATTTCACTCAACACGTTCAGTTCTTCTTTTGGTTTTTTAAGTTGCTCAATTGTTTGGGTGATGAGTTGTTCATCTGATGACTCACTGAACAAAATAGAACAATCGAAGAGAACATGTTTACTTGTTCAGTTTAGGGGCCAACTCATTTTTTATCTCCCTAACAACAAAGAATTTTCTAATGACATTAGCTTATCCAAATCAGAGCCTATTCGCCAGGATTGCAGATTGAAAGGTATTAAAAAATTTGTGATAAATAAGTTATATAACTTAGTAAGTGTTCGATTCTAATCTTGATTGGTGTTTTATAAATACGATTTGCTGTCTAATGTGTTCCCTCACACCCCATCAATATCATCTTCTCACCCACGCGAATCAGTGAAACGATAAATTAACGTTCCGTCCGCCCTCCTTTAAGCTACCCTTAACAGACAATAAGGACTAACGCCTAAACGCAAATCCAAGACAATTGCTTTTCAATGTGCGAGTAAGGAAAATCCTGTTTTGTCACAACCACCAAGAAGCAGCTACTCTCCACTCCGCCCATTGCAAAACCGAAACGCGACACTCAGGCAATTAAGTTGTTTTACTTTTTATTTTGATTCTGTGCTGAACATTTTGGGTGCTTTGCCTAAACTACTTTGAATTTCATTCTCGGCGACTTATTTTGGATTTTTGTATTTGGCTTTTTTTTTTGTTTACGCATTTGAAGAGAAACCTTTTTTGCGCCTGAATTGCTACAGATTACGCATACTTCATGTTGTTGAGAGTGTGTGCGTGTGTGTCTCTTCCTGTGCGTGGTGTGAGCAACATTTAATCTGCACCATTGACTTTGCTGCAGTGCGACCCACTCCCGCCCTTGCTGTGGTGGTGGTGCTGGTTGGTGGGTGCTAGTAAATTTTATGCGAATATTTAGTTTGTCGTCTTTATCAGCGCAGCTTTATCGAAACTTATTGTGTTTGTTTAATTGAATTTGGATTGCTGCTCTGCGACTACAAACGCCACCGACGCAGGCGACAATTTCGCGTCTGAGTGCGCTCCAAAAACTCCGCCGGAGCAGAGATAAATGCGACACAGACTCGCGTCTGCACCAAGTTGGATGTCTAATTGTGAGTGGTAGATAAAGTTGCGACTTAGTTTAGTTCATTTAGCTTGCAATTTATAGGAGAGAGCGTTCGATTCTCTCGTCTCAGCTCGTATGACAATTAAAATTTAATAACCAGACCACGCCCATTTGGTCGCCACGAATGTATACATATGCGGGGGCATATAAATTATGACCAGAAGTTGACATAAACAAGCTCCCAAGAGTCCTTTTGCCAAAGTTATATGACAGATTTGCGCAGAGCCTTTGCTGATGATGATGATGAAGAGGCGCGGGGCGGAGGAAACGCTAAAGTGTCACCGGGGAACGGAAGCGACCCCGGCACATGTGTCTTGAGTCAGACTCTCGCTAGGGGTGAGTTTGCCTTTGTTGTTTTCCAAGCGAATCACATTTTGATGATTGTCAATGTGACTTTAATACCATTTTTCAACTCGACACACGCACACACAGTGGGCCCAGAGACGGGTGGGGACGGGGAGGAGGGCACAAAGTGAACGAGGCACGTGCAAAAGGGCTGTACACTGATCGCAATGCTGACATCTGTGGATTAAATTGCAATTTGTGCTCATGTAATATTGAAGCTGCCAGTGCTCGACCTGTGAGTGTAAAGATTTCCGGTTGTTCAACATTTGAAATTGCGCATGGGCAATAAAATTGTAAAAATTAGATTTTGATATTGTTATGGTCAATTAATGGAAACACCAATGTGGAGATATAAAAATGGAGGAATAACGTTGCCTTAAGGAAGGCATTGACTTACAGAAGTGCTTATCGCCTTAGACTTAACGCTTAAATACTTACGAAGAAGTAGTTTATTTTTTTATAGAAATTACATTATGTAATTTGCACTGATCTAAACTAGACCCCTAAGCATCTCAAAAATCCGTTTCAACAATTTAGTTTCCATCACAAAAGCCACGTGTACAAGAAGCAATGCGTCAAGTTATTGTAACTTTTTCATTTTGGTGCGGTGTCTGGCTTGACCCATGAGAGTCTAATTGAAATCTTATTCTTGTGCGGAGTATACTAACAAACTCACTCAGAAATTCTAACGTGACCCTGTCTGACCCTCAATGTTTCTACTCTTCTGAAATTACCTTCTAAAACATAGTTTTAAGATTTACCTTTTCCCATCCATTTCCGATGCAGCAAAACAACAAAGTTTGTCGATTTCAATGGTGCACTCTGGACCGAAACGCCAATTAATTGGCATAATGTCGAAAATTTCATGAAAACAAAACTAATTTTTTTGATAATAAACCTTTAAATTTAAACTGCATAGTTTATATACAAAGAATCGAATAATATTATTTGGCGCATTCAACAGATAAGTCCGATTTACGATTACTGATTTATGAATGCCGATTTTACCTGCAGAATACAGTGATGGCCGATTGCGACTGATAAATTTGATAATCATGATTGGTGAGACCGTTTATCGACTGTACGGCCAACTGTAAACCCCAAAACTGAAAAGGAACTGACGAACTTACAGACCTCAAAAATTGTAAGAATGTATTTTTGACCAAATTTAATAAACCAGAGAGTAACCTAAGCTAAGTTTTCAGTATCATTCAGCAGAGAATCATCAGAAATTGCAAGCGTAAATCAGTGTTCGTAAATCGACTTTATCTGCTAAATACGCCCATTGATTACCAAAGTCAGCTGTTAAGTTAAGTGATAGTTGAGATAAAGTTGGCGTCAACTATTTGGTAACTTTTTGGACTTGCAAATCATCTAAATTATTTTATAATGTTTGGTATACGACGTGTGTTCATGGGAAAAGGTGAATTTTGAATCTTTTTGCAAAGTACTTATTTATTCATCAATATCCATTTTGTCCCCTTTAAAGTAATCGCGCTCGGATATAATACACTTGTGTCGACGCATTTTCCAATCCTCGATGCACTTCTGAAATGCGGTATGGCTCGTTCTCCGATTCTGACTTGATCTTATCAATTGTGGCAAAACGCTTTCCTTTCATTGGTCTCTTCAGTTTTGGGAAAAGGAAAAAGTCGCAGGGGGCCAAATCTGGTAAATACGGTGGTTGAGGCATGATTACAGTGTTCTTTTTGGCCAAAAAATCACAAAAAAGCATTGATGTGTGAGCGGTGCCATATCGTGTTGCAGAATCCACGATTTGTTTTTCCACAATTCCGATCGTTTGAGCTGTATTGCTTTACGCAAACTTGGCATAACTAACTTACGACACCACTGTAATCAAAGAAAACAGTGAGCAAAACCTTCACATTTGATCGAACTTGGCGTGCTTTTTTCGGTCTTGGCTCATGTGGCCGCTTCCATTGGGATGATTGGGTCTTGGTTTCGATGTCATAGCCATATACCCACGTTTCGTCGTCAGTTAGCAAACCCGGATCGTCGTTGACGTCATTCAACAACTCCTGAGCGATACTAATGCGACGTTGCCTTTGCTCAAAATTTAGTCAAAAATTGAAGAGCACACAAAAACGTGACTAACCTTTTCAGTTGCCAAAAACAAAATACTAATCGAAATTGGCTGCTAATGCAAACATATGATAAACATATGTGCCCGAATATAATGCAACAAATTTTTTATCCTGGCTTCTAAATAGTTGATCCTCATGTAAAGTTTCACGCTCATTTCAAATCTGCTCAGAAATATGTGGAAAGCAGAACGGTTTTTGAGATATCGCCCGAGCCGGGTGGCTCTATCGTCACCAAATGGTCACGATTTTGGTACATTTAGAACGGATTTTTTTCTCTGTGTTCGAAATTGGCAAGGACACCGGCATGTCAGTTAGGCAAATAACTGTCGATAAAGTGTGGAAATTAAAGCAAAGTTACAGTAAATCTGGTCAAACCGAAACAAAAAGAAAATTTCAAAACGTCAGAATGCAGGTTTTTTTTCGATCTGGCTTACAAATGGTTTGGAGAAAAATGACGAAAAAACCCTGGACAGACACCATCTCATAAGAAAACCAGAACAAAATTGGGGAAACGTTACATGTCATAGAGGGAGGATCAGTCGTGAGGGTTTCAGCGAAGAGAAAATGAAGCTTTTAGAATGTTCAGCGCGTTCTACTGACTGGCTTAATTTAATTTCGCAGAAAAAATTTATTTGTATACCCTTGCAGAGGATATTATAAAATTGTCCGGATGTTTGTAACTCATAGAAGGAAGCATCCCCGACCACATAAAGTATATATATTCTTGATCAGCATGACGAGAGTTGATTTAGCCCTGTCCGTCTGTCCATCCGTCCGTCTGTTTCTATGCTATCTCCTCCGTCAGTTTTCAAGCTATCCTCACCAAACTTTGCACGAAGTCTTTTGGTACAAATACGCTGCACATTTGTCGGAACCGGCCGGATCGGATGACTATAGCATATAGCTACCATAGGAACGATCGGTCGAAAAACTAGTCTTAGCGAAAAAAACTTTTTTGTTTTTAATGGAAACGCATTTCTTAGTTTACTATCCTTTCCCATGATTTCACCAAGTTTGGTCGAAATCGGATGACTATAGATAAGCTGCCAAATTTTTTTATCATTGGCATACACTTATTTTATAAAATACTTTTATACAATTCTACAAAGTTTTATCAAAATCGGATGACAATAGCGTATAGCTGCAGTATGTATGATCGGTCGAAAAAGAAGTTCTAGTGAGAAAAACTTTTTGTTTTAAATGGGATCGCCTCCAAATTTCGTAATTAACAGTGTTTTATGGTTTTCCACGATTTCACCAAGTTTGGTCGAAATCAGGCATCTATATAGTATAGATCCCATAGATAAGTAAGGTCCAAAAAGTAGTCTCAGTTAGAAAAACTTTTGTGTTTTCAATGGAAGCTGCAAGGGTATACAAAACTTCGGCCGAGCCGAAGTTAACTTTCCCCTATTTTTTTTTATGAAAAATGGAGAAAAGATCGGTCAACATTAATAAATATTTTGGATATTGTTGATTTAAGGTAAACCAAAAATGTTTTAGCTTTTTTGCCAAAAAAAATTATTTAACAAGCTTTAAACGAATTTTTCTGAACAAAATTTAGGTGGCTTTAATTCAATTTTGGGAAGTGAATTATACGTTCCATACAAGGGCGTAGCCAGCTTTCCAAAAAGGTAGATGCAGGATTGTCCGAATGTTACTAAAATATTCCTTTAGTTATACATTTTAGCAATGAAGAATAATAAAGATGCATTCGATATGAGATAAATAATAACAAGAATTGTTCTACCCCCTAACAACCCTATCAACCAACAATAATAATGTACGTACTATATACTTAATGGGGTCGGAAATGTTTCCTTCTTGCTGTTTGTAAATTTGTACCTAAGTAAAGTTGGTATGGTAAATACTAACTTTTTTCTCGGTGTAGCAAAGAGTTGTTTTATTACCAGAAAGATAAAATTGAAAAACTTTCAATAGAAATCTTTGTTCGCTCGCGATAACGCGCTTTCAGATACCTTCGAGAAGAAGTGTGACACTCTGAGATTTTTCTGGGATATACGAAAACGATTCTTCTTTGAGATAAAAAAAGTCTCTTTTGAGCCTTTCATCCCGCGTTTCTTTCGGGGGAAAATTATGTATATGAACTAATTACAAAAACTCTAAAATTTACAAAAAATAATTAAAATTTTGAAATCACAATCAAACTATTCAATTTCTTTCTCACATTTTTGGTAGCTTACTTTAAAGCACAATTGGAAAATATTTAGCAACACGCGCCGCTAATTCATCATCATCAGAGGCACCGACACACCCAATCACCTGTCAAGCAGCAATTTCGTCCTTGAAATGCATCACAAATTCAACGAAATTGAACGTGCGCCCGTGTCTGCCCAAATAATTCGCAGTTAATTTTCCAGCAAGCGTAACGAAATGAGGCACAAAAGCCAAGTCAAACCCGGTGCAGAGTTCGGCCAGTCAGCCTTTTTTGTTCGGTGTGTGTGTGTGCGTATTTGGTGAGAAAACATTTACGCACTAATTTCTGGGCATTCCAGACGCATTACCATCATGACCAGCAACCGAAACCAGTTGCATGCCAATTGGTTTGCAATTTGGTTCGCTTAGCGCGGAGAGTCGATGGGGGAGGACGGAGGATCTGGCGGGGGTTGGCCACAAATAGCGCACGCGTAACTGTTCCGACACGTGGCTCAATTACGCGGTTAAATGCATTCAAATTGAGTTGTTTATACTGTGGGCGTGTGTTGGTTGGTCAACTGGGAGCGGGTTGTTGTTGTAGCATACTTATGTGCGCGCCGCTGGCAAATCAGTTACAGTTGTTGCCATTGTCTGAACCCACAAAACGCCACGCGGCCCAAGCATTGTTCACAAATTTTGGCAAGTGTTGAGCCCCCCCGCCCACTCTCTCAGCCCGACAGCGCATTGTCAGCAACAAACATAAAACTATCAGCATTGTGAGTGGAGAAGAAGTTTAAAAACGAAGGCCAAGCTGGTTGATTATTTATTGTCACTGCTACCCTTTTCATGGAATCCTCTTAAGTGTATTGTGTATCGTTAAATAACACAGGCTTTCAAAAGTTGCCAACTTGGTTAATTTATGTGCACAGATTTCTAATGTCTAATCTAATCTAATTTGCTGTCCTAAAAAAGACACTCTCATCGCTTTTTGAGACTCCTCCCTAACTTCTCCAAGATTTTTGAGTGGCTCCTGCTGGCAAATCTTTCGGATGTTGACTTTTTGAGCTTGCCCTTCCAGACCACCAGTTTGGATTACTTTGATAAAGTCTGGCATGAGAAACTGAACAGTAAGTTCATGCCGATCCTCACGGATAATTTGAAGAAGTTTCTGCCCGCTTTTTTTGACTGACAGAGCTTCCCCTTTGCGTATATTCTTGAAACTGTTTAGTACACAGTTTATACTGTCCCCTGACATTCAAAAACAGTGTTAAGCTGTGTAATCTGACAAAATAGAGCAGCCATCATTAATGAAGTCTTGAGAGTCAACCGCAGCAAAGAAGACACTCCAACAGCTATTGTGTTACCAATTTGAAATACCTTTGATGAACCAATTTATTTGAATTTCCCTGCTTTGTAGATGGCTTACAAATGTACTCACTTATTTTCATGTGAAAACAGCTGCTCCGGCCGAAAGTTTATGCTACATTTGGCTAAGACATCATTCGGACCTGACTGTATCCCCATCTGTTTAATTTATTCATTTTAGTCCCAGACCAAACTCATTAGGGCACACAATTACAGTCCCAAAATCAGTGCCATCTGTAACCCCCAAATGAGACTTAAGGATTGCACCTTTCACAACTCGGTTTCATTTGTTGCGCTAGATTTTTCTCAATCACATACGACAGATTCCCCCAACCCAAATACCCTTACCCAACCCGAGACCCCAAGGGACTCGCACACAAAAACTAGTTCAATTCCGCACATAAATACAAAGAGCAGATATCTCTCGCTACTGTTTACCTAGCACCACACCGCACTTCAAATAAACTAAGCAGCTAGACGCAAAAATAAATAGACTGTCCTCCAACTCAGCCGAGACATTTGCAAATGGCTTTGGTTTGGCTGGTCTTCTCTGGCTGTGGAGCGTAATGAGCAAATTTGTTTTAATAAGCACGAGACGGCAACTAAGCACCGGGGTAGCCTCGACTTGGCAGTTTTAAAATGAGCATCGCAAACCGACGGCAACTAATTGTGAGCTAGCTGCTACTATTGCCCGGGGGCACAGCATGACGCCAGGCTCTAAGCTCTTCCGGATTGATAAATGGCCAGTTGCCGGGCACGCCGAGTAGCTGCTTTGTTAATGTGCTCGTTAAAGTTTTACGGTGACATGAAATGAGCAAACGGATGTGGCACCTGCGATGGTATAACATGAAAATCCACGCATGTGGTCGTTATGACAATGCACCGTGCACCACTTTGAGTTGCCCAAAATTGCCAAATAATTATAGCGAGCCATCCCCCGGATAGCTACTTAGAGCACTGCATTGTGAACGGGACTGGGACTGTTCAGTACACAGAGAGAAAATAAGTTATTTTGTAGTTGATTTCTGCCACTGCAGTGGATAGGCTACAGGGTCAAAATTTCATAAAATATAGTACTCCGTACTCATTTTAAGCACGATTTTAGTGATGTGAAAAGGGCAATACTTGAATACAGGATTAAGTCCCGAAAAGAATTTCAGTTCCAAAACTCAAAATGGTTTTAGTTTTTCGTAATCGTTATTCAATTCAGCTTAAGTGGAAACCAATTTGGTATAAATTATTATTGTGTGGGAAAATTATAAAGTTTAACATAAAGAAGAGTGGTCATGAAGAGTAAATAGATGGATATATGTGATGTGTGTAAATTGTGCAGTGACTGAACAGTACTCACTTAACAATTCTCACTGAACAAACAAGAAGATTAGAAGAACAAGTTCACGTAAATATAATGTTCAGCAATTTATAATCGGCTAAATAGTGTGAACCGGCCGGGTGGCCCAGCGGCTAGTGTGCGCGACCGCTGAGCATGAGGTCGTGGGTTCGATCCTCGACTTTACACCCGGCCACACCTCTTTGCTGTTGGCGCCAGCATTGCAGTAATTAGCAATGAAAAAGCTTCTCAAACTGTCGTTCGGATTCGGCGTTAAACTGTAGGTCCCTTTCTCTTGTGTTAAAATTAGAAGCGCACAAGCCAAGAGATTGAGAGAGGCTCGGCTTTGGCCCTTTGGGGCTGTGTCATCTTGACAAGCTAATTTTACTAAATAGTGTGAACCACTGAACATTGAAAAAGTTGTTTAAAACTGGTGCAAGCCACTGAACGCGGACATTCAAATTGCCGCATGGTTAACGGCCCTGCTTTTTATGTAAGCAGACAGCTCAAGTTTGTTTCTAGGGAAAGGTTTCTTGAGGCGCTTTAAACGATCGGATTGGTACGGAAAGCAGACAAAAATTTGAGTTCAAAGTTTATTAAATGCTGTTGTAATCAGGGCTGCAAACCTCCTTAGAATCGTAAGGGGTTCACTCTGAGGTTAGAACTCGAGAAACTTTTTGGGTTCGGGTTCACAGAGATTGTTCACTATGTCGCTTAACCTAGGTTCAGGTCGAACCAGAGTTCGGGTTTTTACTAATTCAATATACCGAAAGCGTATTATTCCGAGGTTGGATATTGGAAATGACATTTCATTTCCACGCCTAATCGACAGAGCCAGATACTACATCCCTTCTTTGTTTTGCGGCACGGAATCCCTTCCGTGGGAGTCACCTAAGGCCTGCCTGTCCTTTTGATCTGATGCAAAAGAAACCCTTTTCACATGAGCGATGTTCCTTGTAATCGTCCTTCCCCCTCCGATCAGCTGCACAATGTTTCCTTTTACTCGTAGAGTAAAAAGGGTATACTAAAGTCGTGCGAATTTATGTAACAGGCAGAAGGAAGCATCTCCGACCCCATAAAGTCAGTCTGTCCGTCTGTCTGTATGAACACCAAGATCTCGGAGATACATTCCGCTATACTTTTATAGTGCTTTTCATTTTTTAAAGATACATTGATATGTGCTCTGTCGCTTATAACTAGCTCATAAATCCAGATATTAATACCAAGTGTAGCCTCCATAATTTCAAGAGTGCCAAAATTTTGACAAAATGGTTTTCCGCTATATCTTGGAAACAAGAGCTGATAGAACAAAACCAATGATGCAGTTTTGTTCAGTGCAATCTTTATTAACATAATCTGATCAAAATAGACCTGCAACAAAATCACTGTTGGACCATCTAGAAAAGTCCACCGGACTAAGAAAATATGTCTTAGCACAACCACCATTTGTTAGATATTTTCGCTAGATAGTCATTAATTAAACACTGGACAACAACAAAACACATATAAATAAGTCAACATTATATTAACTCCTTAGTTTTATAAATATAAATATAAAGTTTAAGTTATAAATTCGCTGCAAAGTTAGCAAAATATACTTGCCGATCTGCTAGCTGCCGTACATCAGTTAAATTAAACAGTACTGCGACTTTCTCCCTGTGTAGTTGACGTTGCCAGGACTATTGTGTGCTGTCGTCGCTAATGTGCAATCCGTTGCTAATTAGTACATGGGTTTTTGGTCGGTCGTTATATCTACAATATTGCTTGTTTTTTCATTGTTCGATATTCGATTTGCGATGTTCGGCTGCTGCGTGAAATCTGCAATTGCACCCCTTTCGACAAAGCCTTCACAAGTTCTTTCGCTCGAGCGCACGCAATTCAATTTGAAACTAACAACTTAATCCTTTATTCAATTTGAAGCCCATTAAAAGGACATTGCTTATCCTTTTAAGTGAATGCAAACAGCTTTTAATGTAAATAAGAAAACGAGATCGATGCCATCATCGAGTTTGTCCATCTCCCAGCGGACTCTGAGAGGCAAAGGAAAATTAAAATGCAGTCGGTTACCGGTTTGCTTTTCGGACGAAGAACGACCAATTGACGTTTGCAACCGCACTTAAGAGCTGCCTCTGCTTTGGATACCGAATTCGTTCGTTCGAGAACCTTGCCTTGAGCCCCCACTCGAAACAAATCGAACTGTGGGCGACAACTGAATGCTATTTGAATATTTTATGCTGTTGTGGTGCAAAATTTTAAATCGACTCAAGTCAAGTGTGCGGATGCCGAAATCAATCTCGTTTGTGTAACAACCAAATTAACATAGTCGCAGAGCGGTTGTGGAAGGGCGTTGGGGGCGTAAGCCACTTGCCACAGAGTCAGTTGCATTTGTCGATTTTGCTACTTAGTTACACTTGGCATTGTCTTCTTTGCCTCTGCTTTCGCTTCTTAATACCTACAAGTTTACTTTTTTAAATGTATTCCATATCTGATTCCGGCAACGCACCACCGGAAGCTGCCACATGGTGTTGCCGCTGATGAGGCGGCAGCACTAAGTAGAGTTTGGGAAATTCAGCATGTGCACTCACGTAGTATAATTTACCCTCAACACGGCGCAAAGAAGTACAATAAAAAGTGGAAACTTAGCTGCAAGTATTTCTATTTTTTTCGTCAGTTGCCTTTTTTGATTGCCTTTTGTTTTTGCTATGCCCATTGTTGTTGTCTGTAATGGGCTACGCCTGGAATGGGTAGAAGGTTTACCTTACTTTTAAAAGCCCAAAGGAATGCTTGGATGGCAAGTGCTTCTGGGTACATTGTAGCAGCTTTTGTTGGTTTGAATTTTGCAACTGAGAATTGGATAGAGCGAATGGACTAGAAAGATTGTTTTCGAACAAGACCTTGAGCATTATGGAGTTGAATTATAGAAAACATAACCTTGCAATTGATGTAGTTTAATTTGTATGCTTTTTTAAGGTTTTATGTGACTGACCAAAAACTTAATGAAGGGATGAAAAGCGTATTGAATACTGATATTTGTTGATATATTACATTATTTATATCCCAACATGATCTCAGGCACGCTGCCTACTCACTGCAAACTGTCCCCGTCCAAGCTGTATAAACAACAATATTTGTACACGGGTCATACTCGGAGAGCCACTTGAGTCGCCACTTGAATTTCAAATGCCAAGTTGACAGATTTTGGCAGAGGGCAAACAAAACATCAAATGCGTATACAAGTACTATACATAGTAGATGTCGGCGAGTCAACGCTGAGCAAACAAATAAATGTAAATAAAGTAAAATTACAAAAATATTAAAAGAAAATTGGTGTTCTTTCGTTTCAAGCAAATGCGGCCAATGTGCGTCCCTTTGTGGCTTAGGCCCACTTATCCTTGTCACAGCTGGCGCACCGAGCAGGACACTAATAAGCAGCCAGTCAATGGGCAAGTCTTCAAAAGCTTTGGCAATTTTCCAGGCAACCTTCTTATCTATAAATGGCCATAAACCACGTCCCAAAATGCTTGTCCTTTTTTCTTTTCCTCTGTTCTTCATTAAAACCCGAATTTCAACACATTTGCGCGCATAATCCCTTAAGGCTCTTTAAACTTTACACACTTTTAGAAATGGTCCGAAAAACATGTTAAAAAAATCAAAATAAATCCTTTTTTTTGCCGACCGTATAAAAAAGCAAGCGGAAAAGGTTAAAACATCAAGACTAAAAGGCACACGCATTATGATGGGTCTTGAGTTTTAATTGAGTGTGTGTACCACTTGGGCTTGGGGAGGAAAATGCAGAGAAAAGCTCAAAAAAAAAAGGCTGACCCAAACTGTGATAAAACAATTTGCCAACATTGTCGTGTGTGTGTGTTTTGTGCCCAATTAGAGTTGCAGCAGCGGTCACTTCAAGGACAGAAGCTTAGCAGCTTGCAGCTAAGGCACAACTTTTCGGATGTCCAAAACTTTTTACTTCACGCCTCAAGTATGAGTAATTGAATCATTTATGCTGCTAATTGCAAATAACGAGACAAAATTGCTTTCTGTTATGCTAATTAGCAGCTTAGGCGAATTTTTCAATTAAAAAACTTTTTCGTGCCAGCCAATTAATGCCAAAAGCAGGGCAGCAAATCGATTCTGAACCAAAAAGCTTCGAAGTTGCAACTCCTATTTTGAGCTCGGAACTCAAATTACATAGTCGAGCTTAATTTATACTTAAAAGCTGGTACCTAAAATCGTGGGTTATAAACCGGTGCGCATTAAGAAAGGGTTAAAGTGTGTTTGAGATTTTTCCTATGCACACGAGATAACAATGTGCCTGCCTCTTCTTTAATTTAACATTTAGAAGGTATTGTAAAATTGTCCGAATGTGTGTAGAAGAAAACATCTCCGTTCACTTAATGTATATAAATATTCTTGATCAGCATGACGAGCTGAGTTGATTTAGGCCCTGTCCGTCCGACTGTCTGTTTTTATGCTATCTTCTCCTTTAATTTTAAAACTTTTAAGAATTTTAAGAATTTCGCGCTTGAAATCGAGCTAAATTCGTTCTGTTTGGTGTTTTAGGCGAGGAGGGTGAGGAAAAGAAACTGAGAGAGGAGAGCAAGCACATTTGAAAGAACAGCGATGAATACGCTCTCACTTCATCGTTTTTTTTTTTTGGAGAGGGGTGTGTGGGGAAACAATCGAGTGAAGAGCGCTCCCCGTCAGTTTATAATATAAATTTGGACGATGCTCAAGGCATCCAACATGTGGTGCTGTTGTCTAAGCGGTGGTGTCTGTGAGTGCAGTCTTTTGAGGTCCCGAGTTTTAGACGCAGTAAAGATAAGTAAAAGTTGTTGTTGTTTGGTTAACCAAGCCTCTTCAGACCAATTGCAATTACATTGGGAATCTTAACTTTATGCAATTCATTGAGTTATTATTGGTTAGTCAATGAAAGTATAGATTCATTGCAGGTTCTAACCTTCTGCCATTTGGCGCGCCCTAATGTAGTGTTGGAAGCTTTGTCAATTGACGAAAATGTATATTTTGCCAAAATGCGAAAAAGCAAAATGCAGTTTTAGTTTTAGGCATTAGTTAGAAAAACTTTTTAGGCATTAGTTTTTTAGGGCATTAGTTAGAAAAACTTGTTGGTTTTCAATGGAAATGTCCATAACATTGGGTTTTAATTATTTTGTATGCTTTCACATAATGTTACAAGTTTTGTCAAAATCGGATGACTATAGCATATAGCCAGCAATAAGAACGATCAGTCGAAAAACTAGTTCTTTTGGGAAAAACTTTTAATGGAAACGTCCTTAACATTAGCATATATTTATTTTATATGCTTTTACACAATTCTACAATTCTACCTTCAGCTACCCTAAAAACGGAGCTTAGTGAAATTTTGTCCTATTTGTGCACTTGGAATTCTCAAGTGTTTATTCGCCGACTGACAGCAACTGAAAGTGTACTGACGAAGGCTTAGCCATGGTGGCAGCCGAAACGGTCGTCTACACAGTCACAGCTACTGTTCATGTTCATATGTATTCTCTGTTGAATTTTCAGTTGATTATTGAATTATAATCAATCCTCGACCTTAAGCCTGTCAACATTCACTTTTACCACAGTTCTACAAAGACTATAGCAAATAGCTGCAGTATGAAAGATCGGTCGCAAAAGTAGTTCTAGTGAGAAAAACTTTTTTGTTTTAAGCTATGTACTCAGACAATCTAAATTATATTAAATTGTATAAAAACAAATAGGAAAGTCGGTCAAGCCCGACTATAATATACTCTTTACCTGTGAAGTGCTGCCCATTACCGTTGCGACCGATGCTGACCATAATTGTTTGTTTTCCTTCTAACTCGACTAGCGTTCTTCCGATCTTTACCGTTCCTTTGGCGGATCGATAAATAGTCCTAATTACTAAATATGTCCAGAAGGTTCGAACCTTCTATCTATAAAACTGACGGAGCTTTTTCTAAATTGCGAGAGCGGGAGGGGCGTGGCAAAAATTGAAAATAAACTTGATCTGCCTGCAAGTATAAGAAGTTTTCGTCACGTACATGTCAAACCTCTATCTCTTACCATCTCTGAGATCTGTTTGTTCATATGGACAGACAGACAGACGGACGGGCAGACGGACATGGCTTAATCGACTCGACTGTTGACTCTGATCAAGAATACTATATATATACTTTATATGGTCGGAAATGCTTCCTTCTGGCTGTTACATAATTTTGCACAAACTTTATGTATTCTGTGTACCTCTGGAACAGCGTATAAAAAGCTAGCTAAACGGTTGCTAAAACTTTTAGCTGGTCTCTTAGATTGAGCCAGTTCTCAGACAAACTAAGTGCTTTAGCTCATACCCAGCTAAAAACTCGTTGCGCCGCAATCTTGACTTACTAAAAGCTGATTGAGTTTAGCTGGGTAGAAGAAAAAAAATGGCTTGCAATTATTTAGCAACTTGCCCCAGCTAAATAGTTTCAACAACGGCTGCAGACTGCAGCAAAAACAAAATAAAACACAGCCAAGGCGTTGCCCATTAATGCTCCTCTCCAAGTATCATCCAAATACTCCTGCATTTTCACTTTTATTAATTAAATCGATTTAAATGTAAACAAAACACCAAATAAAACAACAATCCATCTGTCGTGAAGCTCCTAACCTTTTAACTTCCAAACTTTTGGCTACATTCTTTTCTTTGATTTGGTCGCGGTGGGGTTGTTTTATGGTCTATCGTTTCACCCTTTCTCTTCCCACCTTCTTACTGTTTTTGAAGTCCTTTAAAGTTGACTCCTTTAAAGTTAAAGTCATTATATAGACTAGTTCTAGTTGAGGAAACCAGGATCAAAATTTTAAACTCTGTCGGGACTGGACTTACCCATTCCTAGATGAACCCATTACCATTACACTATATAACTTTATTTTCAGTGTACGAGTAGCGGGTGTTACCAAAAATTTAGTGCTCCGAAAAACTTAAAATTTAGGTCAGGTCGGGTGTGTACGATATAAGTGGTTCAAGCTCTTCCAAGAAGACCAACAGATGCCAATCATCAACTGTCAAGATTATTTTGTATATCTTTCTTCAACTAATATGGAGTAGTACGTTCTTGGAAGTTATGTACCGTTGGCGAGAAGCGATACGATTAAAAAGGTCCGGAATTGTAAAAAATCAATACATGGATTTTGCGTCTTGATTGTGCACCTTTTTTGTCCACAATTAAGTGTAGGGAATAGTCTTTTTCTGTTCCGAAGATACCCATGAGAGGAAGCAAATTTGCAACGATTAAGAAGATAAAAGCTGGATCGCTGAATCAACTCAGGGTTAGCGATGAAGTGCAAATAAAACAGCTTTGAGGATTGGTAACGCGTTGGTATATTACTTTTATCTGGTGTGGATTACTTTCAAGCGGGCAACATTAATATTGATGAATAAATAAGAAGTTTTGTGGTGAAAAAAGAAAGACGTTAAAGACCATGGAAAGCAAGATTGGCAGCCTTTCAATTATTGGTACAAACTCTTTAATATAAACACCGGAGAAACTGCACCAGCCTAGCCCGATTTAGAAAATTATAGAAACCACCTCTGAATTTGAAAAGGCTTTCAGCCCTGATTAATGCCTAAATATTTCAAAGACAGAGAGAAATTGGAGCCCCCTTGGAAAACGCTTCGGAGACTCATAACTAATCAAAAGGTAAAATGTGAAAGTGTAAAACGAAGCGCATTAAATCGAATGATAAAAGAGCAGCCGCCGCCGCGGCCTGCGTGACATAATTGTGCTGTCATTTGCTATGCCGCATATCCTGGCGCCTGGCGTAATAGGACCCGCAATTTACGCCCGAGCGTGGCAAATTATTAAATTCGTTATGGAATGGGAAACGGGGATCCGGGGAACCGGAGAACGGAAAATGATGCTTACAAGTCAATTAAACAAACAACTGGTGAAGCTTCACCCAAGGCGACGCACAACCCACATCCTAACCGCCAGCAATTGATTTATCTGTCGACAATTTGGCGTGCAAACAACACGAATGGCTGTAAAGTGATGCAGCTTTGGGGCAGAAAGCCTCTTATATTGTTGACAGCTCGTCAGTTAATTACACGCCACAATAACTTTAATAACTTTGGAGCCGGCTTCACTCGGCTCGACTGCGTATTGCCATTATCAACACTTCGGCAGGCTAAACATTTTAATTAACTCCCAGGCTCCCATCTTGCGGTTGGCGTTAGCTCTTCTCGGAAGTTTATGGCTACTTAACCGCTGCTCATTTCACACCCAGACCCGCCGGCCTGGCCCCCTAATCGATTTCAGCTTTCAACGCAAAGTGCCAAACAATGTTTCATAATTTTTACGCTTTGCCTAGCGGCGTTGCTTGCCGTGCTCGGTATCCGGGATGCTCTGGTTGCACTTGAGCGTTGTTTCTTGCAATTTATGACGCATAAATAAACGGATTTTCAAACTGGAGGCGCCACCAATGCGAACAAAAAATGCTCAAACTCATTAATTTAAACGAGATTTGACGTGCGCTTTGATAAAGCCGCAATTTATATTCGCAGACGTGTCCAGCGAGGTGGGAGAGTGAATGAAAAACAAACGGTGCCGGAGGAAGGTGGAGGGTTATGACAGCAATCTGCAATTGCCTGGTTTAGTTTACGAGAACAATAGCTGGTTTAGTACGATGGCAAAAAAATATACTGAGCTCAATTACTGCACCGAAAGAAATCGGTGGTGAGGTATGTACAAACTTTGAGAGCTGAAAAAGAAATAAAAAAATAGATTTATGCAACGCTAACCCAATCACTTGATCAGAGACCTGCAACAAGCCTCTAATGTTCGATCACACTCCTGCGTTTACTTGGCTTGGTTGGACTCGTCGCCTTGGCTCGACACACTTGAACTGATTGCAAGCACATTGAGTCAGAACGAGTAAGCTCTTTGCTTCGTACGAGTAATAATACAGGGTGGGGCAACATAACTCCCGTATCTGAAATGAGGGTCATTCCACTCAACGATAACCTGGAGGGCTGGGCGTGGTCTCATTCTTAAAGTTTTGTTACCTCCCAGTCAGGCGTGATCATGCGGTGGAGCAACGTGCAAAGAGCATTTGAGGTAGAGGCCTATTTATTCAACGGTCGCTCAGTGATCGAAGCGCAGCGGACCTTCCGAAATCATTTTCATCTCGCGCCCTTGGCCCCTGTTCCAGACGGGAAATCAATTGTTGGTTGGGTCAACTGTTTGCTAGTAACCGGTAGTGTGGTGGAAAAATAACCTGTTGGCGCCCGGCCCATCAGATCACCAGAAGAAGATGAGAGAACAGTTACGATAAATTCAGACCGTTACTGCAACATGCTTGAACAGTTTTTTTTTACCCAACTTGATGAAATGGACTTGAGAGACATATGGTTCCAGCAAGACGGGGCAGCGGCTCACACTGCAAGGGCTTCGACGGCTTTGTTGAGGGAGCACTTCCAAGGACGACTGATCTCTCTCAGAGGTGACTTGGAGTGGCCGCCACGATCGCCAGATTTAACCCCTTGCGACTTCTTTATGTGGGGTTACCTGAAGTCCCGGGTCTTGAGCAATCGTCCCCGGACTCTTGAAGACCTGAAGACGAACATTCGAGAGGAAGTGGTCAACATTCCGCTCGTCATGTTGGAAAGGGTGATGCGAAACACCCATAATCGCTGCGTTCAATGCATAGAAAATGGAGGGCGTCACTTGAACGACATAATTTTTAAAACCATGTAAAAAAAACTTTAAGGTATTTCCTACAACTGAAAAAAAACCAATATCTTTAGTACTTATTGCTTTATTGTGATACGAAACACGGGAGCTATCTTGCCCCACCCTGTATGAACAAGCTTTTCATAACACGAGTCAAAATAAGCATGGCCAAGACTGTTCGACACTCTACTCTTGTTTACTCGTAAGCGCAACGGAATTTACTGTGCTGGTTGACGGCGAGCTTCGACAAGCCTGTTATGCAATTGTTGTTGTCTTTTGAAAACTTCAAACAACAACATGCCACAAGAAGGAAAGAGAAAGCGTATGCAAAATACAAATGCAAAAAATTGGCCATGATAGCATATCTCTTTTGCTCTCACAAATTGTTGTTTTTGTGTGCTTGTGACGATTGTGTACAAGCGTTGATCGTAACAGATCGCTGCAGATCTTTGACTTCGGCAACAAGTACTCTCGGTGATGCGCGGGCGAAGCTAGGAGTAATCGCGAGTATTTGTACCGAACGAACTTTACGCGTGACGGCTCGCATCAGAACTTTGATTTTGTAGCAAGGGGCTTTGCGTCGACTCGCGGCCGAAGCGCTGAGTCAACTTGAGTATGACAAAGGGCAATACTCGAGTTTGACAAGCCTTGAGCGCTGAGCGATTGTACTCGTGGCGGCTCGTTGCTGTTCTCTGATACGTATCGTGTAACTAAAGAGACACAACTCAAAATAGAATAGCTGTCAATCTTTCGCACAATTTCCTTTTTTGATCATTGCAGCCTAGTAACTGATATTCGACAGCAAAGAATAAAACTAGCTTCTTTGTGGTGGTAGATAATATACGATGACCGGATTTAAAAAGTAAACTCGAAAATAAAAAATTTTGAGTTGTGCCTCTTTAGTTAAACGTGAACGATATAATCACTATCAGACTCCACAGAACAAGGGAAATTAATTAGGAAGCTTTTAAGCCCCCTGATGCTGATCATTTTAAAGTCGTCTTTATCTGCTATAGAACTAAATAATTGGTTGAACCATCTACCATGTTGAACTCATCCGTTGTTTACTCATTCAGGGGTGTCCCAGAAATCACAACTGCTTGCCTTTACATGTGAAGTGTGTCCAAAATACAAGTCTACTAGATTAGATGACAAAAGTTAAGAATGGGGATGGGGTCGACCGACACAAAATGTTTTTAAAACATGACCAAGAGCCGTTCATAAAGTAAGAACAAAACTTTTATAAGACAACCCCATGCCGTTCATGAGTGAGAACACATTGTAATGTGAACAAACGGTCATGAATTTGAAAAATGCGGGCTTACGAACTATCGTCAACAGAATGTCATGATTTTGGTATATTTAGAACGGACTTTTTCTTTGTGTACTTTTCTTACATTTCCTGAGCACACTGCGAATTTTATCTAAAACAGCTATCCAAAGCAATTCAAATGAAAAGCAAAACACTTTCAGGAATCTTTTTCCTTGGCCTGATATTCTCTCTTCTGTGAACTGGCACTAGCTCCTTGATATCTTTCCGAACCTGGTTTTTCCATCTCAGTTTCGGCTGTTAATGACCATGCTCTAGTGCCGCATTGAAGGACTGGAATGCTAATCGATGCTAGGGATGCAAGTCGCTTTCTGCTCTTGAACTTCCTATTGACCCCGTAGTAACATCGGTTTTTAAGAGTAATTCTTTATTATTATACTATATTATATTGGGGTATTTTTGGCATTTTAATCAACAAATTTTTTTCCTTATTGAGTATACCCCAGAGCAGTTCGTAAAAGTCAAATTTTTAATGCTCTATCAGGTCTGTAAGACCGGTTCGAGCCCGGAACTCCGACATTTAGTTAACTGTGAACCGAACTTAGAACCTAGAAGAACCTAGCTTGCAGCCCTGATAATTATAATTATGATTATGTTCTTTCCGGGCTTATCTCGGGTTTAAACCATTTGGATCATTTAGATATTTGAAGGCTATTATTTGTAAAAATATTTTGATTTAAACCTACTTCTTTTGAATTTATGACAACAAAAAAATCGGAATTAGTTTTAATCCAGTAAGTTGTTAACAATAATTTTTCCCAATATAGAGAATTCCATATCTTTAGTTAGTTCCTTTGACAATCAAGAATACATCTACATATGTGCAATGTACATAGTTTTCTTTGCAAGTGTTAGATTACACTAGGCAACAAGGTCCAGTATCTTGAATGGTTGGTAGTGATTCTAAATGATTTTCGTGTGCTAAGCAGGACTGCGTTTTCAGAAATTGTCCATCACGTCGAGATTTTTAGTAATTTGAGCTTAAAGTTGCTAAAAGTGCCTGTTTGGACCCTTTTTAGGAGCGTTTTTGGGGGAATCCATTCTATTGTTTGGACTCTCTTTGATACCATCGGAAAGTACCACTCGTTAGCTTTGAAATGAACCATCCCAAAGAATATTGCGATTTTTTTCAATGGAGATATACCTCTAATAGCACTTGTGTAAGAATCCAAAAATATCCTATTTATTGCTGGTGCCCCAAAGTATGCAATGGGTGGTAGAGAATCTAATACTTATGTTTTCATTTCCTAAAAACAGTATAATTGGCTAATCATTTGTAATGAATGAATGTTTTATTTTCGGATGAGACGGATGACCTCGAGCCAGCCCAACCAATCCTTTGGATTAAAGATCTCGACTTGATGGACAATTTCTGAAAACGCAGAGTTGCTTAGCACACGAAAATCATCTAGAATCACTACCAACCCTTCAAGATACTGGAAAAAGTCCAATTTTGTAGCCTTGTGTTATTTAGCTACAGAGTTCGAAAATTAAGATTCAGTTGAGCTTCATGGTCGGTGGCTTGATGTATGCCAATTGTACATTAATTTAAAAAATATTTTTTTAGTTTTAAAAATTGTTTTTAAGTCGAAGCCACTTTTTTATGAGGCTCGGCTTGTAAAATATAATCTACTCCGGTTCGAGTACGCTTGAAACTTCCAAAATACTCGAGGACTCCAAATCTGGGGCGGTTTCATTTCGAACCGGTCCAAGACTGAGTTAAATTGAAATATTTCAAAAAAGAAAAATATTTCTAACCACATTCTATAGAATTGTTAGCATTTCTTTCAGCAAAACATCTGCCAAAAAAACATACAAAGTTTATTTTGGCAGCAGTTTTGTTAAAATGAATACTGAGCATAAAACTTGAAAATGAAACCAAACAATCGAAATATTAGTTATTCATTATCTAATGGGGAAAAAATAAAATGGCAGTTTGACTCTCTCAGTGCATTGTCCTTTTTTTAAAAAATATCCTTCATATGGCAAAAGGCCAAGTTACCCAGAGCATGCGCTGGTCAGCCATTTTGATGTCGTCGCCGCACACACACACACACACACACACTGCAACGGACTCTATTTGCAAAAGCAATTAATTTTTTTCCGCTTCCGTTGCCCAATGGCACATAAATTTCAACCAAGTTTCGAGGTCCTGTTAGCAGCGGATTGGAAGCGCCTGTGAGAGGATGTGAACCAAGTCAAAGCCAAGCAACAATTTGCATGCATATTTAAATGATGGGCGACAAAAGCGTAACTAAATTCTGTGTGTGCCCAGAACTAAATAAATATTTACGCACATGTGGCCAAAATGTGAAATAGACACAGCCGAGGCAGTGGCAATGGCAATGCCAGTAGCACCAACAAAAAATGCCAATTTCCAAAGCAAACAAACCCAAAAGCCAAAGCAATCAGAGCGAGCCGGTTAAAGTGAAAATCAATTTGTCAAATCGAACAATTGAAATGGGCACGAAGGGATTACACACATGCGACTGACTGGCTCCTCTCTGCCCAGTGTGCGAGTCGGTCTAAATAAATCAAAATATTTCAAAACTCGGCGTAAACAAATTTGTTTCGAGTGCTCCTTGTTGTCAAAGGGTTCGGATTTTTTTGAATGAGGAACTTCATTCCTTTGTTGGCAATTTGTCTTCCAATTCGCTGCACTTCGCATTAGATGCGCCAATTAGAATAGTAAAGGATTTCGTTGAAAAATTTGAATTCTGCCACATCATTTAATTTTAAATAATTTAACAAACGATGCACCCCCTTCTTCCTTTACGGCCACTTCTGGGGTGTGGAAATTTTTAAGTTATTGCGCTGCATTGCCAGCGGGTCGACACGTCATTTATTGCCCAACCCCACTCGTTTCTCTGCACTCCGATCCGTGTGTAACACGCGAATTTAAATAATCTTTTGTTGTTGCCTTGCAGCGAAATGATAAATTATTAAATTAGCTGTGGCGGCAGTTTTGCATGTCGCTTCCCTGGCCAGCACCATTGTCTGATGGGGTGGCTCGGGTATGTAGCAGTGATTTGTGCGTGCCCGAGCCCGAGCCTTGAGCCCTCCATTGTCGTGCAGTTTGCCTGCACTTACACACCAGAATGCCTTCTGCCCGTGGTAGTTAAATTGAATTGTCTGGGGACAAGTTTGTAATAGAGTTAAAGGCAGTTAAGGATGTTAAGGATTCCGCTCGAAATCGCCAGGCTCATTTCATTTTAAATTGTCAGACTGGTTTTTGCTAATTTGCCTCTTACGTCTCGAGCTGGAGATACATTTCGTTTGTCTGCCTAAGTGCGGACCATCAAGAAGATGCACTGGAAAAAAAATTATTAAAGCGAATTACTAAAAATACAAGTGAAAGCTCGCTTTAGTCCTTAAAAAATGGGTTGATATATTCTTTTATAAAGTTCTACCAAATTTTCGATACAATAAAAGCCGAGCTCCGATTTTAATCTGGAAAATATCGAACACGAATTTATTTTCAGAAATTTTCTATCACTTCAAGATTTTTAAAATTTAAGCAAAAAGTTGTATTTATAGCCTATTTCATGATCGTTTTGTGGGGAACCTGCACTCTTGATTTAACTTTCTTTGAAAATATCGAGAAGTATTACTTCTTAGCTTTAAATAAACTATCCCAAACATTTCGATATATCTTTGCTTAAAAAATCGCAGAAATATTTGGGATAGTTAGTTTTAAGGGTAAGAAATATAACTTTACGAATATATCAAAGTCAAAACAAAGCTTTAAGCTCAAATTACCAAAAATCTGAAAGTGATGGACCATTTTCAAAGACAAATTCGTGTTCAGCAGACAAAAATCTTTAAGAATCACTACCAACCCTTCAATACACCAGGGATGCAAATCGATCGGAAATAAGGACTGGTTCGGTTCAGTGGTTCACACAGTTGTAGAACCACCGGTTCGGATTTCGTACAAGGTTTTTGATGTCAACTGAACCGCGGTTTCGGATCGTTTCAGTTTTAATTTATTGTAAATTTAATGAAGTCCAGTTTCCGTTTTATTTTCGAAAACGGAAACCGTTTTATTTTCGAAAACGAAAACTGGACAAATCTCAACCTTTAAAGCCCATTCTTAAGTATAACAACCCCATATTTTCATGGTCTTTTTAATTACGATTAGTTTAGAAAAATGACAAAGACGTATTTCTAGGATC
Organism: Lordiphosa collinella; assembly: GCA_018904265.1. Classification (NCBI taxonomy): domain Eukaryota; kingdom Metazoa; phylum Arthropoda; class Insecta; order Diptera; family Drosophilidae; genus Lordiphosa; species Lordiphosa collinella. The sequence goes on from JAEIFV010000326.1 coordinate 308,992, forward strand.
GCTCTAATTTCCACCAAATATAAGCCCTTAAAACCTGTACTAAAGGATATCGTACCGAAAAGTTGCTATAATCGAATTTCTGTTCAAGGATCGTCTTTAATTTCGCCGAGTCTCAAGACGTAAAGCTTTTCTTAAGTTTGCACTCAAGTCTGCGCGGAAAGGTATTTTTCCGAAGTTTCGAAGGTAAAGCAGTCCGAAAACGTTTCAAAAACTCCAATATTCTATCACAGCTCGTAAGGACCTTCCTGAAATCTGCTCGAAAAGCGACTTTTTCAGACTTTTGAAGTTACGGCATATCGAAAATGATGTCAAAAACTTCTTTTTGTTTTAGGATCGCCCTTAATTTCACCGAATCTTAACCCTTTAAGCCCATTCTGAGATCTAACATTCAGAAATGTCCCTAAATCTGTTCAGAAAGTAAATTTTTTAAAAGCCTTGAAGCTGCAGAAGATAGAATAACTATAAACCTAGGTGGGACATACAATTTGATGTAAAATAAACTTGGGTACGTTGTGTTCGATTACATTTAAAGTATTAGTTCTGGTTTTTAGAGGTATTACATCCAAGTTTTTGCTTGAACAAACTTTATTTGGTCTTTTTTGTTTTTTCACACCGAAAAACTTTTTAAGAAGTTAAAGCTCACCTATAGTGTCTTTTCCCCAAACTTTTGCTTCAATATTTTAAATATAATGATTTCTAAAGTGAATATGTGACATTTCGACCATTTCGAAAGTGAATTCCTAGAGAACATGTGATGGATTCGTCCATAATGATATCACTTTAAAAGCTGTTCTCCTGGATAAAGTTGGATTAATATAAAGAAGCTTGACAGACTAATGAGAATATCGTCCCGTAAGAGAAATGAGATACGCAAAAAAATCGATTAGCAAATTCCAAAGGAGGAATGTTAACTTATGACAGGCATATTAAGAGGTCGGAGGTGTACGGAATCGCATGTTTCAAAATGGTTGGGTGCTACATAAATCCGGCATAGAAAAGGACTAATCGTAGCAATTCGATTAAAGTTCCCAAAATTTGTACGTCTTGTGACTCATCAGTGAACTGAACCGAACCGTTTTCATTAGTGGTTTTCGGTTCGGTTCAGCATTTTCGATGGGACGCCGGTTCGGTTTGCGGTTCGGTTTATTAGTTGCAATTATCTGTTCGGTTCCGGTTTCGTCCGGTTCGGTTCAGAACCGGTTTGCATCCCTGCAATATACACAAGTCGGCATAAGTATTTTGAAGCCTGTAAGCCTTTAAAAAAACATTAGTAGTTCGCAATCATTTGCTTGGATTAGAAAGTGTTAATCGAATTGTCCAAAAGGGGGTTGGCATACTTATTTTGACAAGATTTCAAAATTGATTTGTTCTCAGTACAGTACCTCAAATGGTAAAAGAATGATGGCCATGAGCAAACAACATTTTTTTAAAATAAAATTTTTATTAGCACTTTGGATCCAAGCAAAATGGTAAAAAAAAGCCATTTTCTGCACTTTCATGCCTAATTTACAGTTAAACCATTAGAGATATGAAGTTTCTAAGGCCGGATTCGGAATAAGCGTGAAAAACTTGTCTAGAATCAACCACTCGTTTAGCTTTTTAGGCCCTCTGCTGAGAATAAATCAATTTTGAAATCTTGTCAATATACTTATGCCTACCTCCATTTGGACAATTCGATTAATTTTTTCTAACCCAAGCAGCTGATTGTGGACTACCTTAGTTTTTCTGAAACCATAATATTACACCAGTATTCCATAAAAACTTCAAAATTTTAGGATTTTTTGTCTAAAATATATAATGGTTTGATTATGAAAAAATTTTCGTCAAATTACTTATGCCGACTAGTGAACTCTGAGGCACTTTTGTACCGGCTAATTTTAGTTCAGAACCGAATATTTTACTGGAAAATAATTACAAACAGCATGCAATATAAAGATTTTTTAAAATTTGTTAAAGAACTGCTACCATCTTAGATTTTCCTGGCTTATCAAAAGAAGAACTGAATTTGCGCTCAGTGTAAACCTTTTGGTGAACGTTCCTACCCGTTGAACACTTGTTCCAACCATTTACCATGCCAGCACGACAATTTACAATGTGTTTTGTTCATTATGGAACTATTTCTGTTGACCTCTACGGCCCGCCCAACGAACAGCCTCGGGCTAAAATCAACGCACTCAAATGCTACCGTTCCCGCTGTCGCTCGCCGCCTGTCGCCTCTGGCTCTAGCCGCATGAAGTTGCTGAAACAAGGGTAAAACTCAAGTCCGAACCCGATCCGGGACCTCCGACTGGGATGCTGTGGCTGGCTCTGGGTTGCTGAAGAACCTTTTTTTTTTGTTTTTTGTGTTTTTGGTATACCCCCGGGGGTAGCTAATGAATAGTTGCTGTTCCCGCTTCCCACTTCCGAGTTGAGCAATTTTCAAACACATTTGTTGTAAATTACGTTGTTTGTTTGAGTGTCGACTTGATGCACTTTAATTGATGTCAATATGCAGAGATTTTTTTTAACAGGAAGGGAGTGGAGGATGGAGTAAACCATTTTTGTTGATTGCATTTTGGTTGTTTACAAATATTTGCGTTCTTTTTTTTTTTTTGTATAACCGATAAGAGCCATATGGCGCAATTGTTGTTGTTGGTGGCTGAGCACTTGAGCGCCAAATATGCAAAGTATTTGCGCATATTAAAAACTAATTTCAAAAGTCAACATGCCAATAAAAACAACCAAATCTGACAGGAGGGTGGCAGCAGGTACTCAAGACGCACCCCTTTTGATGGCTGCCAGAGGCAAACGCCAAGAGGAGGAAGGAGGGAAAGGAAGGAAAGGGTGGCACCCACAAATTAAGCAAAAGGCACTTACTTATTGCACTATGGTTGCTTTTGCGTTTTTTTTTACAAAATTAATCAGTTTAAAATTCAGCAAAGTTTTTGACAACTATTAAAATCGTTTTGTACCTTGTCCAAGGTGTGATACCGGTACCGGTTAATCGCGAGTTGTGTGTCTCTGTTCTACTGTCTTCATGTATATTCGGCAAACCTTCGATCTCGGACGGCACGAACGCCTGTTTTGAAGCTTTAAGGGATGAGCAGACGAAATACACCACATTAAAGCGGATGAACTTTAAAGAAGAGTACAGTACTGCGACCTACAGACGGAACGCCCAAATCACTTTGATAGCTACTTAAGCTAATGACACAACCTTTCTGTCATACCTCCCCATCGTTAGTCGAGCGTCCGCCATAGTATAATCCTTTTAAGACTGCTTTAGTGTCTAGGCCTTCTGTTGAAGCATTGCTGTTAATCCGGAAAAAAAGTCAGCACTGAACCTTCTCAAAAAAAAGACGCATACCACATTAGCTTTTTGTCAGTTAACTGGACTGAATAAGGAGACTTACTTGGTCTGACCACATAAAGCCACCTGTATCTGGCACTCGTGCCAAGGCTAACAATATGGACTGGCTCTAAAGAGCGAGATCAGGTATTTCTCTACCCGCGTAGAAACTTACAACTTGGGAGTAACTGCCTCTCCCTGCGTCAATTTTATTAAAGCGGCCGAGATCATGCAGAAGAACAAAGTTTGCTCTCAAATGAATCGTCACATTAGAGACCGATTGTTGGCCCATTTAAATCGCCTCGAAGAATCATCCATATGACTTTTGAATTCATGGCAGGCGACCATCTGATTGTCTCCTTCGCTCACCCTAAATGGCAGCAAGTGCTGAAAACTGCTGCGTTTTTTATCTGTCCTGCTAAGTAGTAGTGTCAATTTATCTCAACAAAATTTTTAGAAGGTTTTCACCTGGTTTAGCCACTTTTAAACTTTACACCCATCCCCAATTCAAGCCAAAGTTGCGAAAATTTCTGAACCTGGCCTTGAACCAAATTAAAGACATTCTGATATCAAATAAATTCAATCAAATTTTTTGTCATCTGTTTAATATTGTGCTATAAAGACATTCAGATATAAAAAGTATTTTAAATTCTAGAAATACTCAATCGGCCATGTTTTGAATTCCGTGTGCGTGGGTTTTTCTAATATAATATGTGTGGAAACTATGTGGTTACTAAAGGGTGATTTTTTATCAGCTTTCGGATTTGATTAAAACAAAAATATACATAAAATTCAGAAAAACGTATGAAATCCTTATTTAAGTTAATAGAACGATCTATATAACTTAATGTTTAAAGATGATTTCATGTAAATGTTGACCGCGGTTGCACCTCAAATGGTTTATACGATGGGTCCATACTCTCTCCCACATATCGGCCGGTATGTTACGAATAAGTTCTTCAATATGACATGAGCCTTAAAATAGCCCCCCAAAAAATCGTTTGAAGGCGTTATATCGCACGATCTAGGCGGTCGATTGACCCGCCCCAAACGTGAATTAAACTGTTCACCAAACTCGCCTCTCAATTGGGCCATTGTTATGCGCACTGTGTGGCATTTGGCACCGTCTTGTTGAAACCACATGTCAACCAAGTCCAGCTCTTCCATTTTGAGCAAAACAAAGTTTTTAATCAGCGCACTGTAGTGCTCGCCATTCACAGTAAAGGTCCTGCCTTCGTCAGCTTTAAAAAATTACGGTCCAATGATGCCACAGTACCTTAATCCACACCAAACAGTGTATTTGGCAGTTCTTGTAATGCTTCCGACTGCTCTACACACCAAATACCGCAATTTATCAGCCATTTAACCAGAAATGAGTTTTGTCGCTGAACACAATTTTCCGATGAAAAGTAGATCTTTATTCAACTTTGCCAGCGCCCATTCACCAAAAGTTAGTCGTTGTGGTAGGTCGTGTGGCTTCAGTTCTGGCAACAGCTGTATTTGAAATGGCTTTATAACCAAATCCTTTCGGCGATATTTTCCTCTGTCCGCACTCTTCGTATGTTATGCAAACTGAACATGTTTGACAGTAACATGTGACACGAAAACAGCTGCGCTGCCCAAAACAGTGTTGCCAAAAAGAAAGTTGCTAAAAAAATCACCCTTTATATGTGGTCTTCTCTTTTTGACGAATGGAATCCACTTGGCAGTGAGCAATCGGTTTTAAAATCCTTTTTTTGTCTTGAGAGGATAGAGTCAGTCTTTTGGGCTTTTTACTTACTTTTACTTTGTTTCTGTAGTGTCTCTCTTTGTCACTCTCAACCCCCTCACGCTGGATCACAATAATAAAAATAGAGAGAAGATGTTATAAGAATTTCATCAGAATTTCATAAAAGCCGGCAAAATTGGGTTGAAGCACATAATATTAACAACTGGCATTTTTAAACGAAATAGTTTGTATAGCGCTTATTTCAATTTTCGAGGGAGGGCTCTGCTCTTGAACTCTCTACTGAGCCCTGATACTGATATCAGACGATATATTCTCTTTTAACGAACACTTCTGTTGAGCACAGACCGAGTCAGACTCTGCTTCCATTATTTCAGTCTTTGATGCGAGCAGAGCTGAGTGAAAATATGTGTTGATAATTATTGTTGAGCTCTGGTTCTCTGTAATCCACTTTTTGATTCACACCTTTGAAAAATATCTTTCTGTCATCAGAATGTAAAATTTACCGATAGTGCAATGACGAGACACTCCCCAAAGCAAGTAGAGAAGCGGAGAATCAACAGCAACAACCAGCAAGTAAATGAACATAATTTAGAAAATATGCTTAGCCAAGTTTAAGGGTTGCTCGCCTCCTCGTCCAGCCAACCAAAATGCGGGCGTTCCTTACGTTTGGGTGGGGTGGGGTAGGTGGTTGGAAAGCGGCCGCCCTGCACAAACAAAAGCCAAAAGTTATGCCGAAAATGATATTTTTCATTATTAAACACAATGATGTGGTTATTATTATTTTTATGATTGCGGTTGCCCGCCTTTTGCTCTCGCTACCCCGGCGTATTCTCTGGGGGGATGTCGAGAGTTGCATTCATTCAGTTAGTTTGTTTATGTTGGGCTCTCGGTCTTTGGGGATTCGAACACGCTTAATTTTAAGTGCCCCGTCGAAATGGCAAAAAAACACAAAGCAAAAGCGCAGCTTGTAATGAAATATTATGGCTTGGCCTGGTCAAGCGGCACAGTTGCCTCTTTGTTTACCAACCAGGACAGACATTTCCACCAAATGGCTTTCTGGTAATTAAAGAGGGGAATCAGCATCGAGGCGCTTCTATTTTAAAACCATCCTCACAATGAAAACTAAATCACAGCACGCTCTCCAAAATATGATCTACAACAGCCGCCGGATTTAGATTCTCACGCCTCTAATAAAGCAATTAATCAACATAATTACCAGCGATTAATCATAGACACTATGATGCATGGCTAGCTACATAGCTCGACTGCTGACAGTTTTGGGCGTTTAGGGAAAACTTTAAAAAACCAAATTACAAATTCCAGCAAATAAATCAATGCCGGGGCAGGGATATGCTCACTGAACTGTGAGTGTAACGCCTGCAACAGAGGAAAATCCATCAATCCCTCCTTGAAATGTCAAAGCCACAAAGCAACTTCTAACAAATTCCCGTAAATCCTTTTTTTCTGTTCGGGCCTGTTTAAAAATTAAACAATCTTTCTGAAGGTTGCTCGACAACAACACCCTTTCAATGCCTGTCATACTTATGCTTAGCATCTCATTGACCCGTGGCAGCCGCAAAGGGAAAGGAGAGGCGACTGACTGGCTGGGTGGGTGCCAGCTAATCAGTTTAAAACGCTGTCATGCCACTGGATGTGCCAGTGTGTGAGTTTATGTGGATTGCGGCACATTTTAATTTGTAATACGAGTCGAAATTGGGTGTAACTTAGACACGCTGACGGGGACTTTAGGTGTGGATTACAGCAAACTATCTGGAAGTGGATGACACAACATTCAATTTGAGTTGAAGCTGACAAAGATTTGTAACAGGACCAAGCCGCAGACACATGTGTGTGAAAGTGTGACTAAAGTGGGAAGTGGAAGAAGCGATTCGAGATTTTGAGGTACTCTGCATGAGAATGAGAATCTAAGAGATACAATTAAAATTCTCTAATTGAAAATCTTGGAAAGTATAAGCAGGGTCTAGATGACCAAATATTACTTAACTTTTTGAGATTTTTTTGAGTTATAACTTTTCAAATTCAGCATTCCTGTCGCTCAATTATTTCACATTTCACAACGTGAATACATAAAAGCGCCCAGAATCTTATAGATCTACAAACTTTATGGAGTTTACTTCTATACAGAAAAAAGATCCATTTGGACTGGATTTGTCTTTAAAATCCTTTTTATCAATTTGTATGGTTTTCTCCAAACCGTCTTAATTGAATAAAGTCTTATTTGATAAACCGTTTTTAGCGAGACTTTTTCACACGTCCCAAGTCCATTAGAATATTCGTTAATTTTCTAGAACAGGACCCTGTGCTCAAAAAATTAAAAAAAAAAAGCCATCGATGGACAGCGAATTATGAAGAATTATCATGCAAAAAATTGCTGCTTTTGCACCAAATTTATGCATGTGCTTTTCGTCAAATGTCAAACAAATAATTAAAAATAGGGGAAAGTTACCCTGCTCCATTGAAAACAAATAAGTTTTTCTAACTAAGACTACTTTTCGGACCTTACTTTTCTAGGGAAGCTATAATATAGAGATGTCCGATTTCAAACAAACTTAGTGGAATCATGGAAAAGCATAACAAACTAGCAACTACGAAATTTGCAGGCGATCTTCTTTTTCGACCGATCATTCGTACTGCAGCTATATGCTGTGGTCATCTGATTTTCACAATACTTTGTAGAAGTGTGTAAAAGTATACTAATTACGTAAATGTCAATGATAAGGACGATTCCATTGAAAACAAAAAAGTTTTTCTCACTAGAACTAGTTTTTCAACCGTTCGTTCCTATGGCAGCTATATGCTATAGTCATCCGATTTCGACCAAACTTTGTTGAATTGTGAGAAAGCATAACAAATAAAAAAATGCCAATTTTTAGGTCAGATCCAAGGAAAACAAAAAAGCTTTTCAGAGACTTTTTTTCAGACTATACTTTCATTATTTTGGTTGATAATACCGTATGGCCGATGCATGGTCTATACCGCCTGCCGTATGGCGTGCCCAAACAGCCTGCCCTACGGCTGGACACTTTTAACGACCGCCTGGCACCAGCTTCCAGATTCGATGACTTCCCATATAAAATCTTGTATGGGAGCTGGTATGATAGAAGGCGGCGGCAGTCAGGAATCGGTCGACATTCTCCGGCTGGGCGACGACCTTCCGAACTACTGGGTAGTTTTTCGACCGATCGTTCCTATGCGAGCTATTTGTTATAGTCATCCGATTTTGATCAAAATTTGTAGAATTATGTGAAAGCAAAATGCAAAACAGAAAAAGTTTTTCTAACTAAGACTACTTTTCTGACTATAGTTTTCTATGACAACTATACTATATAGATGTCCGAGTTCGACCAAACTTTGTGAAAACATGAAAAAGTATAGTAAACTAAGATATACACGAAGTTTAGACGCGATTCCTTTGAAAACAAAAAAGTTTTTTTCACTAAAACTAGTTTTTCGACCGATCGTTCCTATGACAGCTATATGCTATAGTCATCTGAACCGGCCGGTTCCGACAAATGTGCAGCGTATTTGAACCAAAAGACTTCGTGCAAAGTTTGGGCTTTAAAACTGACGGAAGATATAGCATAGAAACAGACAGACGGACAGACGGGCGGACGGACAGATGGACAGGGCTAAATCAACTCAGCTCGTCGTGCTGATCAAGAATATATATACTTTATGTGGTCGGAGATGCTTCCTTCAATGCGTTACAAACATCCGGACAATTTTATAATACCCTCTGCAAGGGCTTAAAAACAGAAAGGCTTTGAATCAGCTGTTTTTCCATGGATGAAAATATCGTTAATTCTATCAGGACTTAACTAGAGTTTAAAAGTTAACCTGAACATGAGGCTGCGCTTACGTTTGTTGCTCGGTTCTCGCCAAACTCAATATGATACATTCAAATTCAGCTAAGCTCAGGACAGTTGGTCTTTCCACACATTGAGAAATTGGGACTTAATTATAATTTGCGTTCCTCGCTCACTTTTGTTTGTGCATTATGTATATAATAATCTAATAAATAGAAAATCGAGGTGATCTTCACCGTAAATCGTTTACAAAATTAAGAGGTTGTACTTAAATCGTGGTCGATAGAGATCCCAGAACTGCCTACAGTCTATTTGAAACTCCACAACGAATCTATAGCTCGCTTTGTTGTTCCAGCTACGGAACTTATAGCCCTTTTCCACTGGCATCATTTCTATCATATTCATTTCTTGACAATTTGGCCGTTTCCATTGGCAAAACATCATTTTGTTGACATTCACAATGCAACATGCACATTTTTGCATGAAATTAACGATATCAAATCAGGTACTTAATTTAAAAACACCAAATCCTCTCGTGGCGAATGCCTTAATTTTTTAAAATGACAGAAATGAAAGGCAAAATGAAATGGAGAAACGTATGGCAGAAATGTATCATTTCGTTCATTTCTTTTTAGTTCAAGAAATGATGTATTATTTCTTTGTGGAAATAGGCTTTTAGACTAGAACGTATTTTTAGTGTGTATCAATACTTTCTGTTGCATAAAGTTCGTATACAATCGCACGTGTGTTGCCTACCCACTTCTATTAAGCATTTTCTTTTATATAGCGTTTTTACCTTTTCAGGAAAGAGAATACCGTAAAACAGGGTTCCCCAAGAAGAGAGGCTCTCTGACTCTCTCTAACAGTTACTTATGCATTACTTCGGCATGCATTTGTTGTAAATTTTCGAGTCTGTTCGGCCTCAGGGGCATGGCTGGAAAGCCTTTCACAAATACAAATAATTGATTTTGTGCCAAAATCATACTAAATGCATTTTGGTACATTTTCTGACATTTTCTAATTATTGCAGATTTTAAAAGAAACCAAATTTAGAATTGTTGGCTGTGAACTAGTGGTGATTATACACCATTCGAGATTTTCGTTCAACTTTTATTACTTTTCAAAAAAATTCTTAAATCTAAAAACATTTACATACTAACTAAACTTTTTGTTTATATATCCCTGTTAATTCCAAAACGATCGTTTTCCTGGAAAATTATTTAAAAGTATGTAAATTCTTACTCATCGCAAAGAGGTTAGAAAACTCTCGATTATGCCATGGCCAATCTAACTACTTTAATGACAAACCCAATTTACCAATAGCAGGACAATAAATCACTGGCAAAATGACGCTGTCAAAGGCCGAGTGACAGGAGGTAGAACAGAATCGGAAAACAATGCCACAAAACAATTTCACAAGAAAAGCACAAAAACAAGAAACAAGTAAACCAACCTCCTTCCGCATGCTGACCAACATGTCACAGTGGCAACAAGCTGCCCCAAGCATATCAAGCCACTGGCACTCCCCTGCCTCCCGTTCCAAGGTTGGCAAATTGACAAAGGTGCAGAAACGTGCGATTTTGTAATTGATACTAAAAAGCCCTTAATTGGCACCTTAACGCTGCTGATGCTCTGACAAATTTCCCCAAAGGACCAAGGACAAGGGGCTGGGCGTTGACATGCGTGGGTTGGACATGGACATCCAGTAGATTGGGATTGGGTGGCCACCCTGGTAATCCGATGCGTTTTAGGTAATAGACAGACCCAGCATTGAAGGCACAGGAAATCGAAGCCACATTATGCCAAAGCAAATCATCCAAGTCATGTGACCATGTGAAATATCAAATCCCGGCCAGGCAACAAACAAATGGCACTAATCCATAATTGTCTGGCCGTTGGTCAAGTGGGACTTGAGCCAATAAATCTCATCAAACTAATTCGATACGTGGGTGAGGTCCACTCCAGGCCTAGGCTAGGCTAGGCACTCGCTCGTGTGTGAGTGCGTGTGTGTGGCTGGTCAACACGGATGATGTGCGCCACCCTTGTGGTTTTTACTGCTTGTTTGCCAGCCTGTTGTCATTTGTTAACATTTCATTACATTTATTTCACTGGACACAATTGCAAAGTGGATGAATGGATTTGCCGTTTGATGTTGCCTCAAGTGAATAGCTTTATCTCTCTCTTGCTCGTGAGTGTGTGTGCGTATTTACTTGCACTCGAACCAATTTGTTTTATAATTGAATTTGAAATTGAAGATGACATTCGGTTTCCGATTGTTTGGCGTGTGGTCGTACAGCCACAGGCCACGGTTACGATACAACCCACCCCCAGCGCTCCGCCTGTTGCCCTGACCTCAGCTGTCTATGTGTTTAGGTAATTGTATGCACAGATTGACCAAAAATTCAATTATGTATAAAATTTCACAATCATTTTTCGGATGACTTTACCAAAAATGCAATTTTCTATTTAATTTGCTTTCGAGTGTCATGTCGGTTGGGTTTCTGGCCAGACTAGTAATTGCACATTCGGTGCACTTTGACCTCAAGGTTAGTTGCATCTACAAATATTGTTTGGCACGCCGGCTGATTGTGATTTTATTTATGCATCATTTCATTTTGCGGCCATTGAGATTGAACTATTTCGATTATCCTCGACTTTTTATGCGAAGGGGGGAAACAGTAAGTGTCATCACTGTACTCTCATCGAGTAAACGACGCCGTATTTAATTTCAGACTGATGCAAAGACCAATACATATTTGTTTTGATAAAAAAGACAAAAGCTGAATTCAGGTTCAAAATTAGACCTTTTTAATCCCATTACTGTACGAGGTGTGTTCAAAAAGTATCGCGAATTTTGTGTTTTTTCAAAAATTATTTATTTATTCATGAATATCTATTTTGTCACCTTCAAAGTAATCCCCATGAGATATTATACACTTGTGCCAACGGTTTTTCCAATCTTCGAAGCACTTCAAAAAATCATATTTTTTATCTTGTTCAGCTCCTCCTTCGATGCCGTCTTTATCTCGTCAAGCGTAGCGTAACGTCGTCCTTTCATGGGCCTCTTCAGTTTAGGGAACAAGAAAAAGTCACAGGGGGCCAGATCTGGGGAATACGGTGGCTGCGGCATCATTAGTGTGCTGTTTTTGGCCAGGGGCGTTATCGTGGTGCAAAAGCCAATTTTTGTTCTTCCACAAATCCGGGCGTTTCTGGCGGATTACTTCGCGCAAATTGCGCATAACTTGCAGGTAATATTCCTTATTGACCGTTCTTCCCTGTGGCAAGAACTCATGATGCACCACGCCCCTGCAATCGAAGAAAACTGTCAGCAAAACTTTCACATTCGACCGAACTTGGCGCGCTTTTTTCGGTCTTGGTTCGTGCGGCAGCTTCCATTGAGATGATTGAGCTTTGGTTTCCACGTCATAACCATAAACCCACGATTCGTCACCAGTTATGACCCTCTGGAGCAAATTATGGGTTCGATCCTTCGCCACGGAACATCTAATGAAAAGTTTTTTCTTTAAATAAACTTTACACCCGGTCACCCCTCTCTGCTGTTGGCGCCAGCTTTGTAGTAATTAGCCATGCAAAAGCTTCTCAAACTGCTGTTCGGATTCGGCGTTAAACTGTAGGTCCCTTTCTCTTGTGCACAAAGCCATGAGGTTGAGATGCTCGGCATTGCCCTTTGGGGCTGTAACAAGCCATTTAAAATCAAGAAATAAAGTTGGTCAAGCCCGACTTTAACATACTCTGTACCTGTGAAGTGCTGCCCATCACCGTTGCGACCGGTGCTGCCTATAATTGTTTGATTTCCTTATAACTCAAATATCTTTCATCCGATCTTTAAAATTCCTTTAACGGATCGATAAAGAATACAGAATACTAAATGTGTCCAAAAGCTTCGAACCTTCTATATATAAAAGTGTCGGAGATATGACGTTTTTTCGATATTGCGGGGGCGGGAGGGGGCGTGGCCAAAATTGAAAATAAATTTGATCTGCCTGCAAGTATAAAAAACATATGTTCCATACATGTCAAACCTCTATCTCTTAACATCTATGAGATCTGTTTGTTCATACGGACAGACAGACGGACGGACACTCGGACGGACACTTTTGCACAAACTTAATATACTCTGTGTACCACTGGCCAGAGTATAAAAATAGAGAAAAGTTAACTTTGGCTCAATTTGTCAATTTGTATGGATGATAAAAAATAAACAAAGCGTATAGCCGAAACGTAATCTGCGGCAAATTCTAAGAACTTTTCATCAAGAAACCATTGGTCTAAAATCAATCCCTAGGTCCCGCCTAGCGAGGTCAAAATTATACACATCAAACAGTTCACCATATATTTATCGTTTCTGGGGCAACAGGAATTTGGCTTATTGCCTTTCAAAGGTTAAAGTTTCCAGCTCGTCGTGTTGATCAAGAATATATAATCTTTATGTGGTCGGAGATGCTTCCTTCTATGCGTTACAAACCTACGGATAATTTTATAATACCCTCTACAAGGGTATAAAACACTACATGTCTGGTTCAGGTCCGAAAATTGCTTCTTTAAAAGATTCGGTTCATAGACCGGCTCAAAACAACCAAACCAGATCTAAAAGATTCGGATCTGAACCTGTTTTGCGGCCTTGAATTTAAGTAATACCAAATGCATCCTCGTTTATTTTGGTTGGTGTAAGTTATATCGCTGTCGAAAACTCACTATTTATAGTATTTTGCAACGAAAAATAATAAAAAGAGGAGTTGGAAGTGGTCGGAAAGCAAACATTATGACCGGCCAAGCTATCAGAAAGCTAACCCAACTTTTTAACAACAAAGACAACATAAGTCAACGAGATGCAGCCAGAAAATTTAATTGCAGCCAACAACACATCAGTAAAGTGCTGCAAAAGAATAATATTGTTGCCAGACGTAAGCAAAGAGCACCAAGTTACACACCTGACCAAATACAAACTGTCAAAACTCAATATCGGTGGGTGTGCAACCAATATCGCCTTTTTGCCAATATCCCTTTTGTACCAAAGGAACGGAACCCAACAAACTTGCCGTAGTGTCGTCCAATTGAAGATTTTTTGGAAGTCTGAGTGCTGCAGTTTACAAAAACAACTGGAAGGCCAAAAATATCGAAGAACTGACCAACAGGATTTGCATATAAATCCGGAAATACGACCCCAAGGTCGTACAGGCCGCCTGCGGAGAAAATTTTCCGGAACCTTTCGACCAAGTCCATTGATGCAATTCTTTTAAATATGTAGTCATAAATAAACTGTCAAGTTTTCATAAAGATCCGTTGAGAATTGTGGTTATGGCGGCATTTTAAAGTTTGTGCAGATTTGTAGTTGTCACCCGTTAGAGCATCTTCTTTTCAACGAGCTCGCTTGTGACAGAGACGATTCGTCGAAACAAACAAAAGCGATAACAAAATAGCGAAAAGATTTTGGTACAATTGGCTTTGCCGCCGATATAGCGTTCGTTTTTTGGCGCGCGAGAAGTGGGGGAGAAGGTGCCTGAACAATATGCATATCATTAAGCCCATATCTTCCGTATGATTAAGCTTTATAAGAATTGCATCTTACTGCGAGAATTATTCCTAAATTAAAAACCCCAGTCGACTACTCGAATCCCTTTTCGTTGAGTCAAGTCCACACCAGACACCAAATTAGCATACATTCCATAAAGCAAATTCGATTTCTATCAGTAAACTACCCCAACACCCAACTCCCGCCTGGGCTTTAGAATAGAGGCACTCAGCTGTGTGTCAAGCACTTAACCCGCTTTTAGCAATAAAATTAACTTTCCATAGACCCAGGAATCGGGATGCCTGGCTACCAGGCACGTACAAGTCGAACGTATAGGAAATTAATGGTTTAAGGCAAAAGTGTTTAACAAAATTGGCTGGCGGGTGGCCAGGAGGGGTGCGTAAGTGGGGCACAGTCGCACACACATGCACACGATAAACCATGTAGCCTACTCTAAAGGCAGTAAATTCTTCGACTATCTGTATATTTCACTTTATTGCCGCATAAAAACCGAACAAAAAAAAAAAGCAAACAAGAAAAATGCCAAAGCCAACCCAGAAGTCTGTCCAGCCAGCCGAGCAAGGAGCTGGAATCTGGTGACTGGTGACTGAGGCGTTGGTTCAATTTGAAGGAGAAGCTGTGCTTAAGAAGGCGTGTAATTGAAACATTCAAAAGACAATTTCCAAGTCTTAGCACAGACACACTTAATGGACGTAAAAGACATGGACAAAGTTAAGAAGCGAAATGCGAAAGAAAAATGCCAAAGTGGAGGAAAACGGAAAAACTGCATCAATGCGGGACGGGGTCAGGGCAGGGATGCCTGGCAATCAAGCGTGACTGGGGGTCAAATGGATTGGCATGAAATATTTTTACGTATTTATGTTGATCTTCTTCCCTGCACCTTCGCTTCCCTTCCCATGGGGTAAGGTAGACAATGTGGCCCGTGCGTTAATTAAACAAACAGTCAATAAGATTGATGGCACTTTGATTGAAAAACAATTGATGCAACTGTGCGGCAACATTAGCATGATATTGGACGCTTCGTCCAACATCCGCATCAGCGTGCGGCTCTTATCAGCTGGCGTGCCAAAAGTTTACCATCCAAGAGGGTGGGTGGAGAGCAGAGGTTGTTGTGCCAAAGTTCGCATAAATAAAAGTCCAATAACCATTGACACACACACTCTGTGAGAAAACTTACGCGTGAATGTATGTATAAGCTGATTGGCAGCAAAGCAGCGTCCATTTCCGTGGTGTTTTAATGGATTTTTGATTTCCACAGCGTAGTGCTCTTTTGGTGGGGTTGGTGGCCACATTCTTTTATCACTTATGTAAACAAGCAGCATCACACCATGGGACACCACTTGACACTGACATGACATGTTGAGTTTTGGGTCGACTAATTATGATTGAGGTTGGCAACGGGTCAAAAAATTTGGTTTATTACATACAAGACATTAGTAGCAGTCGTAACAAAGTCCAATCCAGTTGTGTGATATACTTTTGGGTCATTTATAGTTTGGTATTTTAAGGGGAGATATACACCTAGACGTTTGAAAAATCGATTTTGCATTTTCTTTAAGTTTGAGGTCTTAAGAAAAACTGGTCAAAACGGCAAGGTAATATCTTGATAAATAAGCGAGTTACAGCCGAAAACGTAAACGGGTCGGCGCTGACCCGACAGGCATTTCTCAATTTTCAAACGCGTTTTCTCGAAGCCATGATTTTTAACTCGGTATCCAAAATTTCTCCAAAACCAATGAACCGATTGCCTTGTGCTTTATTCTATACATCTTTTCAGGTTTTCTTTTCCATTCTTAGTTTTTTTTTACAAATATAACAAAATTTGGCCAAAAAATCATTACTTTTGTTCAAACGTTCGTCATTTTTTCATAAATCGATATTTTCAACATGACAACTTTGTATGAAACTACTAAGTAATAGTATCTATTTTATCTATTTTAATAATCTTTCTGGTTTTTTTGCTTTCCGATTAATTTTTAAGAAACACCAGTGGGTACCGTGTATAAAGATTTTTTGACGGCGCTTCAAGGATCATGCAATATCTCGAAATACTTTCAATATTTTTTAATAAACAAAAATTTAACATTTTTTTAAATGAGTACACTTTCATTCAGTTTAGACTCCGATCCGAAATTTAATATAGTTTTCCTAAAAAAAAATAACAAAAAAACCCTTTTTGGACTTCTAGGTATATATCTCCCCTTAAGAAGAATTTAAATTTTAGCTCAGACTTTTTTCCAAAACTAAACCCTTCCTCATTCTATTACCTGGATTCTTTATAATCAACGCAGTAAAAATTAGTTTTTGTTTGTCAAATGTAAAAATAGCATAGGACGTAAATAACTCTCAACCCATATTTTCGGTCTGCTCTGCTCACGACCGCAACCGAAAAAATAAAAATAAAACGGGCTTGGTCTCGCTGTTAAGCGGCTGTTGTTGTTCACTCAGGCTGGTCGGTTTGACATGTGTGAGTTGTTTGAAGACCGAGAGACCAAAATGTTATTTCAAAAAGGTTGCTGTGAACAAAGTCAAGTGGAGCAGACCGTAACAGTGCGAGAGAGAATGAGAGAGCACACATAGTTTGTCGCATACATACAAACGTGCGTTGATATCGGTAGCCTAAGAAGCACACACTGATTGCACACATTCAAAAAATACCTTTTTAGCAAGCAGTCTCTGGAAATAGGTTGGCCAAAAAAGGCGAAAAATACAGACAAATGTGTTTCTCTCCTCACACAACCGAACACTATCAGAGAGCGTAGATAAAGGTTGCTTCCGTCCCTCTTTATCAATGTGCCGCACGAAACCGGTTTTTTTAGACAACTGCAATAAGGGGACCGGTCGTTGCGACCTCTGAAAAATTTGGAATGATCTACAACTCGATTTTGGATACTATTTCAGTCGGCCAAAGTCCTTAAAATTCATTGGATAGGAAAATCCACTCTTATTTTGGTCCAGTCAAATTAGGTAAAAAAAAGGGCATATTTAAGCATGAAATATTGGCCAGCCAGATTTTTGATATGTATTAGGGGACTGCCAAAAAGGCTTAACTTCAAATTTGAGAACGGCCATATTGGAAAACGCAAATTGCTCCGTATATTGGAAACTATTTGGACTTTGGAGAAAATTGTCTAAAACAAGGTTAAGTAACAGCATATTAACAGCACGGGGAATTACTTTGGGAATTACTGAAACAAGAAAGAAAAATAACTATTTTTTTTTTTTATTTTTTATTGTTATTATCTAAATTTTCTGTCACCTTTCAATGGCAACTTTCTTTAGATTGAAGTGTACATTCATTTAAACTTACTTTGTTTAAGTGTGACTTTGTGTAAGTCTGATTATGGGAGGGTTGATTGTGATGATATAAAATATATGTAAAATTAGTGTATTGGTTCTGTCTAGTGTGTGGGGGTTGCTAGGGTATTTGTCTGTTTGGAAGTTCTCTAGGGAAAATCTTCTAGAGGCGTCGTCTTACTCTGCTTCCGACTTTTCTTCGACTACGCAACAGTCTTCTGGCAAGAGTGTTGGGGTGACTTCTCAACCTCTCCACGGATTTGCCAACCTGTGAATTTATGACGTCTCCAATCTTCGGCACGTTGAGATCGCCCTCCAAATGTCTTGTGCACATATACCAGGGCGCTCCTGATAGTTTGCGCAGACTGGACTGAAGGACACGAATCTTTGTCAGATGAGATTTTGCAGCTATTCCATACACTTGGATCCCAAATCTAAAAGCTGGAGAAAAATATAATCCCAAAAGGATTTTTCATAATTCGAAATATTTTTGGAGCCTACCTGCCTTACAACTGCAAACTTTAAGCTCGTTTTTCTCGAAACCACGTTTTTCAAACTGGTTCGCAGCTTTTCTCAAGTTCTACTGAA